>CP106731.1:4882809-5280309 GCA_025506655.1 Gossypium rotundifolium | reverse complement strand
AAATAAAAGAATCCATTTTAAAAGTTAGAATCAGTGACAGTAAAAGAATTGTCTCTACACTAATTTACTCTATGCCTTTTATGCTGGGAAAAATGCAATATAATAAATAGCTTGAGTTTGAGATTATGAGATGGAGATAAAAGAGATGAGTTAGCAGAAATTCATGGTTCGACATGATTTTTATATTGTACCGTTTTGTCTATGATATTTAAATTGAACACAAGTCATGGGACAATCCTATTTGTATAATTTAATCTTTTATTTCTGGAATCTTGAAGAGATAGAGATAATAAAATGAGTATGATTTCTTAAAATCGACTCATTTGAGCATGACCCTACATTTTTAATTTTACTCTAATAAAAAGCCTAAGATATTGCTCCCATTATGTAGGAGGGACAATTATTGTATTGATTATTGAAGTTCCGCTACACAATTTGTGGTATACCCAACAACAGTCTTTTTAATGCAACCAATTACAGAATACATTTGGTTATGTCAAAGTATACACTTTCCTAGATTGGAACTATGATGAGTTCAAATCTAAAGATAAAATAAACTATTTTCACTATAAGAATTATTGTCACTATTACATAATAATCCAATAAATATTTTCATGGTGAGTAATCTTTATTGGGTACAACATCGTGATCATCAAGTTTAAAATATATCCAAATTTTAATTAGTCAATTTTGAAAAATTAAAATAATAACACTATCAATAAAAATATATCCAAACACTTCTATAACTAGAAATCAATAATACTTTCACATTTTGTCTTCTTCACCAATTAACATAAAAAAATGAAGAAGGTTTAGATTCAAACTTATTTTCCTAAAATCTCAATTCTATTGCATTTTATTCTATCAATTTTTAATTTCCTTTTTTTTCATATTTATATCTAACACTTTGAAATACATGTAAATTATTATCTTTCACTTGGTGAATCACAGGTCCGGCCTTGGGGGTCGTCTGGAGGTACGGTCGTCTAAGGCCCAAGGTTGAAAGGGGTCCAAAATATTGTTTCCAAAATTTTATTTTTTTATTTTTAGTACTTTTAGAAGTCAAATAAAAAATTTTACCAATTTTTAATGGGCCAAAACTTATATTTTTCCTCAAACTTTTAAGAACTTAAAACCCCATTTTATTGTTTTATTTAAGGTCCCAAAAATATCAAGAACAGGGGTGGTGAATCATTATTCTTTACATGATATTTTTTTCATAAAATCTTAACTTTGGTTAATTAATTGTTGTCCTTCACCAAATAGTTTTTAGTATATATTTGTTTTCAATATCACATAGTTTTTTTCAGAGCTTATATTACATAGTTTAAGCTTTTGATTTTGGGTTCTTTTAGATGTAAACAGATTGATTAAAATATGGCCAAGTATAGACCAAATACATATCCGAAGCACACTAGCCGAACCTACTAGCAACAAAAACCTGAACCACAAGCAGCAGCAACAAGCGAAAAGAGGAACAAGCTTAGAACATACAAGCACAGCTGCTGTAAAGACAGTGGAAATAACAGCCAGCAACAACAGAAAAAAACATGCATATAAAAGTTTGAACATATCAACTCATCAAATGACTCTAGCATTGAAGCTTCATATGTGGAGATTCGGGTTGGTATGGAGGCATCATTAGCTCCTTTTAATAAGCCAATCAAACCCCGAAGAACCAAAAACAAGACCCCTTCGCTTCAAAATTCACCAAGAAATCAGACCAAATGTGTTGCAGCACATAACATATCAAACTTTTTACCAATGCTTGCCTCAGCAAGGCATGTTAGTTTTCCATGTTGCGACTCCCATGCCAAATTATCTTGCTAGCCAATGCCATAAAAGTCCTAACAATAAGGTTTTTTTTTTTTTTTCAATCTTTTGTTGATGATTTATGAACAGCTTAAGAACATAACTGAAGCTGCAATTTGTTATAAAAAGTGTCATAATCTTTTTTTGAAAACGGGGATCGACTGGGGTTTAAAAACGAAAATAAAGAAGAGTCGCCATCGATCTTTATTAGGTGTGATCGAATCACCTTTGTTTTAATAAAACGTTTTGGTTTACTAAAACAACATTTTAGGTCTACGAAATTCGAGAAAACGGGTCCTGGAGTCAGTTACATGCGAGGAAGGATTAGCACCCTCGTCACGCCCAAAATTGGTACCAAATTGATTAATTAGTGTCTCAATGTCAAAAGTTAAAAATTTGAAAAAGATTTTAAAAATACGATCTCTTTTAAAAATATTTGAATTTACTCGAATTGGATATTAAGATTCTCTCGCTCCGAAGGAATAAAATATCACATCCAGCACGTTAGGACACGATAATTTAAATCCTCGAATCCAAGGTCATCTCATGATTCCCAAGACTTATGTATTGAAAATATCAAAGGATATTCGATTATTTGGCCAAGCGAAAAATCGAAACCCAACACGTTAGGGCACGATTTCTCGAATTTCCAAACACAAAATATTACCTTATTTTGAAAACTTTTATTAAGCGATTATAGAATGAACTCAAAAATATATTTGTTTATCTTGTTAAAAGATAATCAATATCGGGCGAAAGTGGGAATTTGATTCATGATACAATAACAAAAAAACGTAGTTACAAGCATGAATAGTAATACATGACAATAATATTATACGAATGAATAACTATAATACAAAAAATATGAAATAAGCGAATTAAAATATACACAATGGCAATAATCTCACAATATGCACCATTCAAATATCAACATCAATAATCAAAGACAAATAAATTTAACAACATATATAACAATTTACAAAAATATAAAGCAAGTTAAAATAAATCAAGTATAAAACATACAATTTGAAATGATAATAAATTAGTTTAAAATAAATAATGTAAAAAGAAGATTTTAAAATCGATGATATACAAAATAAAAATTTTAAGATGATATATAGAAACTTTAAACCGATAATATATACATATCTATATAAAAGTATAAAATATAATATGAAGAGAACTTAAAATAAATAATAAATCAATTTAAATAAATAATATATGGAAGATTTTGAAATAGATAAAGTATAAAAGAATCTTAGAATAAACAACACATGTATAAAAATTTGAGAAATAAGTAGTATTTAATAGCTTAAAAAAAATAATAATAATAATATGATTTTTAAAGAAAACAAATAAATGAATAAACTTATTCAGCAAATCAAGGACTGTATTGAAAACAGAATAAAAGTCAAGGGGCTAAAATTGCAACCAATCAAAAAAAGGGCTAGCAAGGACCACATCATCGTGCGCATAAACTCATAGGGACCAAATGGGTGAATAACCCAGCCCTTGGTGCGCAGCGTTTTGGTGCAGGATTAAATTGAAATGACTCATAAAATTTGGGGCATAATTGAAATTAAAAAAATGAAATTAGGTTCAATTAAATAGTGGCGCAACATGAGAGGACCAGGCACGTAATTTATCCATTTAAGGTAAAAATGCGCGGATCTGCCCACGAATCGGGTCACGCGTGCGGGTTGGCCTCCCCGAAACGGCGCCGTTTTGGAGCCTGGGGAAGCCAGGTGAAACGACGCTGTTTTGCAATAATATTTAAGCCCAAACTTCTTTCAAAATTTCATTTCTGCCCGTGTTCTTTTAAAAAAAAAGGCAAACAGACCCTATTTTCTCTGCTAGGGTTTTCTTTGAACTCTTTTTTTGCGCCGGCGTGAGTCCGATCGGCAACTGGCCGAGCGACTGCCGTGGCCGGTGGCCGGCGTTGCGCAAGGCGGCCTTTCAAGCCTCCGACGACAGGGAAATGAACCGATTTAGGTATATTTCCTTCCCCTCTTTTTGTTATTCTTGTTTGTGTAAAAAAAAACTTAAAAGAAAAATAAAAATAAATAGTATTTAGACAACAGAAAAATGAAAGACTAAAAATCACCTTCTGAAACTTTTTGTTTTTTATTTTTTTTTTTGACGTTCATAAAAAAAAGAGAAGCGAAAATACAAGATTTGTTTCGTTTTTATAACCGATTTACAAAGATCCATCTTTGTTTGTTTCTAATTTGTCCTCTGTTAGTCCTTTGTTTTTTTTTCTTCGTTGTCTTGTTGTTGCAGGTGCCAGTGGCGTGTGACGGGCGGTAGCACGCGCGGGGATCTGCTGACGTACGGTGGCCAATGGCAGAGGTGGCTGCAACGTTTGAGGGTAGGCTAGGGTTTCAGCTTTTCTGAAACCCTAGTTCGACTAAGTGGGCTTGTTGGGCTGGTTTAATTTGGGTTGTATTTTTTGTTTATAATTGGACATTTTTTTGGACTGTTTTATTTTTGGGCTTATTTTGGGTTTTTTTAACTTTGTTTTTGGATTAGGCCAAAATTGGCTACTACAAAAAGTATTTCAGACTCTTGTATAAAATCAAGTACTGTCAAATGACTGATAGCATTACTCTGTTTATGTTCCATCGCTATTGAAAGACGATAGGAATAGTCGAAAAGACTCCATGGATGAAACTTGTTGGATACTCGTTCCTTCAGCTACAAATTTTTAATTGCTAGCTCGATATTCAAATGATTGACATAATTTCTTTTTTGCACGGAAAATCCTTACATCATTGGCTCATTAATTCCTTTCTTCATCAACAATTTTCTTTCTTTCAAAATGATTGTTGTAATTTCTCATTATAATTTTTTCTCGTGAGGTTACTTCGCTTGAGAATAAGCTCGGAAAGCCTGATTTGTCATATTAAATTACAGCAAATCAATATGCTATGTCAGGTATATTGTGTCATGTTATTTAGTTTATTATGATTAATTTTAAATCGAGGTAAGTTATCGTTTTAACACCTATAAACTTACTAAGCATTTGAAATGCTTACCTAGTTGTTTTCCATTTTGTAGATTACCTATTTGTAAACCTTGTCAGTCGGATCAACTCGAAAATCACACTATCCCTCTATCAACTCGTTAGACTTTTACTCATTTTAAACTCGATATTGTGGCATGTACTTAGGTACTTATATATGTCATATCTTGTGTATGGATGGTTTGGTTGAAACCTTGTTTAATGTTTGAATTTGGGAAAGCTAATGTCCATATATGCATAATTCTGATTTGGCAATATAATAGACTTATATGTGTGTCTTGTTGGATGGCTCATTTGAATGTGAAAAAGTATTATTTGAGCTTGGAATTGGCATGAATGAATGCTAGTTTGAATGACTTGAAAGCATGGAAGATTAGTTTATGTTTAAGTAAGTTGTTGATATGTTTTGGATGATAATGATTTAGATTATGGTTGATACTTGAATATGAAATTGTTAATGTTTAAGCTTATAGAAGTGAATTATGGTTTGGTTGTATTTGGAAATGGTAACATGGATGTTTGGTGTGGCCCTTGAATTGGTTTAGTGCAGGGTTGTTTTGTGATTTTAGGTGTCAATTGTGTTTGGATTGTTTTGAGCATGAAATGAGAACCAAAATGATTTTTTTTGACACATTGGCTTTAACGTATTGATACCCTATTAACGGTATCAATACCGAACATTTTTTATTTAGTTTTCAAACAAACAAAATGCAAAACAGTATTGATATGAGACTAAAGTACCGATACTCTACATGAAGGTACCGATACTTTACAAGGGTATCGATACATTACAACTTGATTAGTTCAATTTATTACAAAAGTTCATCTCTCAATCACATATAACTACTCAATTCACATTTTAATAGGAACCATTCATGAAGTTTGATTCAGAATCACAAAATAATATCGATACTAAAATTTGGTATCGATACTTGTAAATGAGTATTGATACCATGATTCAAGTATCGATACTTGTTGATTTAATGATGAATTTTCCAAATATCAAAACTAAGAATTTTATTCAATTCCTATCCTTGCTCTTCATTCCACATTCTTTGTACACAATTATATTATTTACTTATAAGTTCTTTCGAGGCTATTTACCTGAGTCATTGTCACTAAATTATCTATATCTTGAGTTACAGAATTCCAAATTAAGATCCGTAAATTTTCTATGAAACTAGACTCACATATCTTCTTGTCATAAAATTTTTAAAATTTTGATTTAGCCAATAAGTACAGTTTATTCTTTAAAATTTGAGTATCAATACCTTTGAAATCTAACCATCATATGGGGTATTGGTACTTGTTTTAAAATTTTGCAATTGGGTCCTATTCCATGTACGGATTAACAATTAAGTTTTCATATGTTCGTTTGAGTCTCGGGAAAGTCTACTGATCATATAATGACTGAAATTTTGAAATGTTTATATGTTTGAATGGTTGATTTTAAATGTTTTCGTTGATAGTTGCATTTCTAGGACGGAGGCCCTAAACTCACTTTTTCGATGCCCATAGAATTTGGGTTATTACATTTGTAGCATCCCGGAAACTCGATCATATAATGACTTGACAATCGAGTCGGGGAATGACGGTTGTAGGTGACTTACAATCGAGTCAGGGTGTTGGTCATGGGAGTTGTATTACACTAGAAAGGGAGGCCTTTGGCCTTTTTCAGCAAGTCTTTGGGGCTTAAACATCAGGCCCTTTCTATTTATGACAAAGAAATGTTGGCAGTACTCTTGGCAGTGAAGAAGTGGCACCCATATGTGCTTTGGAGGAGGTTTAGATCTAGACTGACCACCAAAGCCTCAATTTTTTGAATGAACAACAAGACATTACCTCTTACCAGCAAAGGTGGGTTGCTAAGATGCTGGGTATGACTTTGTGGTCACATACAACAAATGAGCACTAAATGTGGTGGCTGATGCTCTTTCAAGAAGGCCTCAAAACCAAACAACTCAACTGTTACAACTGACTGAGAGCACAGTCACTTCTGACCTCTGGAGCAGGGCCTAAGATTCTTGGTTGATGGATCCCAAGCTCCAAAAGATCTGTTCTAATATACAACAGTAAGCCTCCTTACACCCCAAGTACTCATGGGATGGTAGAGTCCTTAGAAGAAAGGGGAAGTTGGTGTTAGGGCTCTTGGTGATTAGAGGAATGACTTATTCCATCTCCTGGGTTACTCCAACCATTGCCTATTCCCCAACAAGCATGGCCAGCAATGAGTATGGATTTCATCAAGGGATTACTTAGCTCGAAAGGTAAGGACACCATTCTGGTTGTTGAGAAACTAACCAAATGTGGACATTTCCTTGCTCTATCACATCCCTTTATATCCATGTCAGTAGCCCAAAAATACTTGAATGGCATCTACAAACTACATGTGGCCTTAGAAATTATTGTTTCTGATCAAGACAAAGTGTTTGTTAGCCAATTCTGGAAAGAATTGTTCAAGAGGCTAGGGATTAAGCTACATCTTTCTACAAGCTATCATCTAGAGTCTGATGGTTTGGAGGATACTTGAGCCATGTGTGGTGAGGGGCCAGGGGATTGAGCCATGCGGTTGCTCTTGGCTTAGTGGTGGTACAACACTACTTTCCATTTAACCATCAGACTACCTCGTATGAGGCCTTATATGGACAAAGTCCACCACACCACTTACCTTATTTGAGGACACATGACCGGATGAAGCAATGTGCAGACAGAAAGAGGAGTGATATGTCTTTTCAAGTGGGGGACTATGTCTACTTGAAGCTTCAACCCTACAGGAATACTACAGTTAGAAGGATTTTGAATCAGGAGCTGGCTCCCAAATTCTTTGGACCTTTTGTGATTGAAGTTGAAGTTGGGTAGGTGGCTTATCAACTGAAGCTTCCACTAGGGTCTTGCATCCATCCCATACTTCATGTGTCACAGTTGAAGAAACAGATTAAGAAAGTTCCCCTCTAGACGCATCTTCTCTTGGTAGGCATTGATAGAGCCTTAGCCAAATAACCAATTCAAATCACTAACAAAAGGATAGTTTGAAAAGGAAACCAAACCAGTATTGAAGTCTTCATTGAGTGGACCAATACCTTACCTGAGGTTTCTACATGGGAATCGTGCCCGAAATTTCAGCAGAGGTTTCCCACCTTTGATCCTTGAGGACAAGGATATATTAGGGAATGAGGTAATTGATATGGAAACTTTTGTAATTTTGTTATTTTAAGGTTACAAAATAGTGGGTTTTTGTTTTAATGAAATAATTTGTTTAGCCATTTAATTAAACGGTGCGAACACTGCTTTAGTTGTTTTGCCAGTTACTGTAATGGCCATGAAGGTTGTTAGTTAGTTTCCTTTTCAAGTTGAATGAAAAAGAAAGAAACGCATGCCAATATTGAGGTTGTTATTGGATTCTGTTGTCTTCTTCTTCTTGATCAACCGTAACAATCTTATCTTTCTTTTTTTTCATGTTGATTTCTCTTTTTTTTTTTTTAATGCCCACTTTTCATTTTTTGTAATTTTTTCCAAAAGGAATTTTGCGTTTGAAGACAAGATTGAAGAAGAAAAAAAGAGAGGATGTTATCTTTTTAATACCCAGGTAGAGTTTCTTGTTATTGATTTTTGGTTGAAACTAGAGAAGAAGAAATGAAGAAGATGAGTTAATCAAGTAAAGTTTTTATTTATTTGTTTTATTTAATACAAAATAAAAAAGGAAATTAATTAATTACAAAGAATTATAATTGATTGAAAATTTTTAGACATATGTTAAGAGTTGATAGGTTGAAATGTTAAAAGTAACAGTGTTAATGAGGTACCTGAAAAAGTAATGGTTTTCAAGAATTTGAATACTCTGGAGGTGCGTTATGCTCACGCGCGACCTTGTTGGATGTTGGGAACTGCAGTTCGATCGTAGATTTAGTGACTCTTGTGTCAGTGGTGTACCCAAACAAGCATATATGAGAATATATGAGAATATAATGGAGAGAAAATTCATTCTATTTTATCTCTTGAGTTAATGTGTTTATATACAAGTCTATAGTTTAAATAAAGAAAAGAATAAATTAAAACTCTAAAATCAATCATAAGAATCTATAATAGTACCCATAGAGAGAGCACATATATTCAGGGTCCCCATCAATGTCAAAGTCGAAGGTGGAGGTAGTCTACCATAATTTAACCCAATATTTGGGTATTGACATTCAACATTTGTTGATCGAATCCATGATGACAACTTTAGCTGGTGATTACAAGATATGTATCTCTTCTTTTCTTTGTGCCTCTTAATTCTCTTTGGAGCTTCATTGTTATTTTTTTCATTTGCTTGTGTATTTAGAATGGCTTCTTATGATAAGACGAAAGTTTTCGCTGCTTTATTGAAGAAGGGGGAAGATCCCCAAGAGACCAATGAGCCTTAGTTTTTGTTGTGCATTCTTTTGAACTATGCCTCTTGTGATCAGAATATTTGATATCAACGCAAGTCTTTTGTCATTATAGCAATTACTTAATCCACTTTTTAATCTATCGTAATGAAAAAAATAAGCTAAATAGTAACGCTAATTTTATGCATGAGAATGATTATTAATTAGATTAATTTTGGCTTCAATATTCAATTTGGTGTTTGAGGTTTTTTTTTTTCAAATTTATTAGCTAAATTTGACTTCAATGTTCAAGTTGATGCCTAATTTTTTCAATTTGATACTTGAATCCCCCCAATTAACTACATGAATTTGACTTTAATGTTTAATTTGGTATCTAAATTTTTTGTCTCAATTAACTAGCACATATGTGTCAAAATATTCATTGTCATCTTTGAATTGAACATTAAAACTATATGTTAGAATTAAGTGACCGAATCTTTATTTAAATAAAATATAATGGTAAAATAAAATAAAAGAAGAATCCCTATAAAACTACACTTCTTTTATTTTATTTTAAATAAGGTTTTTTAAACCTTATTAAACTCCATCTATTTGATATTGATTAGAATAAGGTGTTTCAATCTTACTACACTCCTATTAGAATATGACTTTACAAGCCTATAAATAAACATAGTCCGTTCCACTTGTAATGGATTTGAATTCGACATAGTGAATTTTTCTTCTCCTCTGCTTGTGGTTTTTTCCCGAAAGGGTTTCCATGTAAAATCTATGTGTTCTTTAATATTATTTCTCTTTTCTTTGCGATATATTGTCATTACCGATGTTATATTTTTTACAAATTGGTATCAGAGCTTCTGGGTTTTTATCTCGATCACGGTAATGACCTCTTTGAAGTATGAAATTCCACTGTTGGATCGCAACACCAGATTCGCATTGTGGCAGATAAAGATGCAGGCAGTTCTTGCACAGATGGATTTAGAGGAAGCCCTGCTAGAGGTAGATAAGATGCCTTCGACATTGACGGAGGAAGAGAAGAAGCGCAAGGATCGAAAGGCGTTAACACAGTTACATCTGCATTTGTCTAACAAAATTTTGTAGGATGTGATGAAGGAGAAGACCGCCACTGCATTATGGAAGAGGCTAGAACAAAAATGTATATCGAAAACTCTAACTAGCAAGTTGTATATTAAGCAATGTCTTTATGCTCATCGTTAAGGTATGCGTCAGGTACCGAACACTTAATGATGTTTAAAGAAATTCTCTCAAACTTGGAGGCCATGGAGGTTCAGTATGATAAGGAAGATCTAGGGTTGATTCTACTTTGTTCGCTGCCTTGTCTTATTCAACCTTTAGAGACACGATTTTATATAGCCGCGAGTCTCTCATAGTTGATGAGGTTTATGATTCTTTGACCTCGTATGATAAGATGAAGCATCTTGTGATTAAACCCGACTCTCAAGGAGAGGGTCTCATTGTTCGTGAGAGACAAGATCGAAATGCTGATGATGATCGTGGAAGGACACAGGAACGGAATCCTCGCGGTAAATCTAAGGGTGGATCTAAGTCTTCAAACAGAGGTAAAACTTGTAACTTCTACAAGAAGAAATGACACATTAAATCTGAGTGCTATAGGCTACAGAACAAGACTAAAAGGGAGGTTGTGAATCAAAAGGGAAAACAACTAGAAAATTTCGGTGAAGCTGATGTTGTAGAAGACTACAGCGATGGTGAACTTCTAGTCGCTTCTGTCAACAATTCTAAAGTGAGTGAAGAGTGGATACTTGATTCGGGTTGCACCTTCCACATGTGTACCAAACGGGATTAGTTTACAAATTATGAAACAATGTTTGAAGGTGTTGTTTTGATATGAAATAATGCTTCGTGTAAAATCGCAGGTGTTGGAACAATTAAAGTTAAGATGTTTGATGGAGTTGTCAGAATACTTAGTGACGTACGACATGTTCCAGAATTGAAGAGAAATTTAATTTCGTTAAGTGCTCTTGATTCAAAAGGGTACAAATACACAGCTGAAAGTGAGATTTTGAAGATTTCCAAAGGTTCCCTCGTTGTGATGAAAGGGCAGAGAAAGACTACCAAGTTATATGTTTTGTAGGGTTCAACTGTAATTGGTGATGCAGCTGTCGCTTCCTCTTCCTTGTCAGATGATGATATTACTAAATTTTGGCATATGCGCCTAGGGCATATGAGTGAAAATGACATGGCAGAATTGAGCAAAAGAGGACTTCTTGATGGGCAAGGAATTTGCAAACTGAAGTTATGTGAGCACTGCATTTTTGGGAAGCAAAAGAGAGTTCAATTCACCAGAGGAATCCATAACATGAAGGGAACGTTGGAGTATATTCATTCTAATCTGTGGGGGCCATCAAGAGTGCCTTCAAGAGGTAGAGCTAATTATATGCTAACTTTTATTGATGATTTTTCCAGAAAAGTTTGGGCATTCTTCCTGAAGCAGAAAAGCGATGTGTTTTTCGCATTTAAGCCTTGGAAAACTATGATTGAAAAACAGACGGGAAAACAAATAAAATACCTCCGCACAAACAATGGCTTAGAGTTTTGTTCTGATAAGTTTAATAAAGCGTGCAAGTCGAATGGATCGTGAGACACTTGACGATTAAATCATACTCCACAAAAAATGGTGTTGCGAAGCGAATGAATGAAGGATCATGGGAAGGTTCGATGTATGTTGTCAAATGCCAATTTACCAAAGTCGTTTTGGTAAAATGCCTCTATTGCATGTTTTTGATCAACCGATCTCTATCCATTGCCATTGAGAAAAGACTCACAAGAGGTATGGTCCGTAATCGCTAATTATTCGATTTAAAGATCTTTGGGTGTCTTATGATGCTCATGTTGATAATGGAAAGTTGGAACTGAGATCCATTAAATGTGTTTTTCTTAGTTATAAAGCTGGTATAAAAGGGTATAAGTTATAGTGTCCTGAAAATAGAAAAGTTGTGATTAGCAGAGATGTTTTGTTTTTTGAGAAACTGCTATGCTACCTAACTTATCTCTTAAAGACTCTTCCAATAAAAAAAAATCAAAAGTAGGTGGAGCATCAGATTAATACAGAGTCGACTCCTCAAGTCAGTACAAAAATTGAGAATAGAGTTGCTTCTTCACCACAATACTCTATCGCCAAAAATAGAACTAGAAGAGAAATTAAACCTCCAAAGAAGTATGCCGAGGCTGATCTAGTTACTTACGCTTTAAATGTGGCTGAAGATATAGATGCAAACCAAGAGCCGTCTAATTATTCTGAGGCGGTTAGCTGTAAAGACTCAGAAAAGTGGATGTTTGCTATACAAGAGGAGATGGAATCAACCAGAGGGTTTTACAGTCTCACAAAAAGAGGACTATGTTTGCTTGTTGAAAAAGTCCCTTTACGGTTTGAAACAGTGACCAAGACAGTGGTACAAGAGGTTTGATTCCTTTATGACTTCTCATGATTTTAAAAGAAGTAGTTTTGTAATGGCCTAAATTAAAGGTTATCGGAACAATGGTTTCGCAACCATAAATCCGATTTAAAGAGAAATTTATTTTAATATTTTTGCATGAATATTTATATGATAGGAAAATCGTATTAAAATATCGATAGAAAATTTTACCGATTTAGTGGTTAATTAGAAAAGGAATTATTGAATGAATTGGGTAAAAACAAGGTATCGAGACCTTGATCTCATAAAATTGAGTAGAAAATATTTTATAAATATTTATAAAATGTTAGTAATGTGGTATTAAAATTTCGTTAGAAAATTTTAACGCTTGGGTAGGTAATTAAATGAAAAGGACTAAATTGAAAAAGTGTAAAAGTTATTAAGGATTAAATAGCTCAATTGTCAAATGAAAAGGGATCTAAAGAGAAAATAAGCCCAAAGGAGATATTTTAGGCGGCATAAGCTGAGAAAAAATCAGGAGAATTACTGAAAGAAGGGTAAAATGGGAAAATAACAAAATTTATTAAATAAAACTAGGACTAATTTGAGATATCTAGAAATATCTTCATTTTTCTTTACTCTCATCATCCAAAAACGCCATAGGAGGGTTTTCTAAGCTGGTATATCATAATTTTTGCACCAAGTAAGTTAATACTTTCCTATTTCTTGTAATTTTGTGTTTTAATACTTTTACAACTAGGTCCTATTACTAAATTGATTAGTTTTTTTATCTCACGGATGAAATTGAAAGTTACCATGGCTGAGTGCTGTAAGTTTATGATGAAATAGCATGAAATTGAAGCTTTAATTTGTTTATGAGATGATTTTATTAGGTAATTTCAATAGAAATTGATTTTTAGGACCTAATTGTGAAAATGTTTGGAATTAAAGTCTATTACTTAAATTATGATTCCCAAAGGTTATAAAGTAGTTTAAAGTGATATAATAAAGTTTTAATTGAGAGAAATCAGCTCAATTGAGAAGTTAATTGAGCAGGGACGAAATTATCATTATTGAAAGCTTAGGGGGAAAATGGTAATAAACTGTTTTGCACTAAAACAGTTTTGGACAGCAGCAGTAGACTAACTTTGAAAAATCACCATAAATTGTAGAAATCGAATTAGAAGATGTACAAAATATTAAATTAAAGCTTATTGAGTCTAGTTTCTCATAGAAGAAATTATGTAAGCAATAGATATGTAAATCATGAGATATAATGAATTTTGTGAGATAAGGTCAGAATGAATTCGGGTTCCCTATTTTACTTTAGAAAATCATCTAAAATTGGATAAAAATAATTAGGGGCTTAAATTTATATGTTTAGAATCATGAATGAGTCTATTTTTAATAGAAATAGACTAGAACATCATCCGAATCCTGTATGAAGAGATAATTAATTTTTAGTGAAGAAGGGTTAGAACTGTCAAACAGCAGAACAGGGGTGACTTTAAAGAATAAACTGTACTTATTGGCTAAACCAAAAATTCTGAAAATTTTATGGAAAGAAGATATGTGAGTGTAGTTTCAGGAAAAATTAGCAGATCCTAATTTGGAGTTCTGTAGCTCAAGATAAAAATAATTTAGTGACTATGACTCAAGTAGACAGTTTTGAATGAACTAAAAATAATAATAGAATTATTGAAAATGCTACATGTGAACATGAAATGTATTGAATTGATGATTGAATTTATTTATTTAGATCCGGAAAACTCAAATACGAAGCTAAATCGAGGAAAGGAAAAAGTCCCGGATTAGTAGATTTTGTATACGAACTAGTATCGAGGTAAGTTCATGTAACTTGAATTATATTCTTAAATGCTTGAAATGTATGTTATTGATGTGAATATAATTTGAATGTTCATTGTATGAAGTTTGATGAAACATTGATATATTTGATAAAAAGGGGAAGAAATCCCGGTTGAATGAAAGGAAAATTTGATGGATCTCGAAAAGGAATTGACGGTAAAAGGATCTAGCTCGGACGGGTGATCCTATCCGATATAGCCGTCCCCAAGAATATGTGGAAAATGGATTTAGCCGGACGGGTAATCCAATTAGGGTCTCAATTTAGCCTGGATCGGTATTCAGATCCAAACTCATTAGAGTAATTGTCATTGCGAGGATTTAGCTTTGATGGTAATCCCGACAATACTCTATGAGTTTACATTCTGAGGATTTAGCTCGATGGTAATCCATTGTAAAGATGAGGTTCATGGAGTGTGCTCTCGAAATGAAAATGTGCACATGAACATGAATTGACGACCTAGATTGTACACTAAAAGTGTACTTCTGAAAATCCATCGAAATTTCGAGTAATTCAACGGGATAAATATGGAAATATAACAAAGAAATGGAAATCATGGTATTGATGAGCTCATCAATCATGGTATATATTATTGATACATGGAAATTATTGAACTAACTTGAATGTTGAGCTTATGTATGTTAGGGTAATAATGCATTGAATGGAAATATGAATGTTTATTGCATTGTATTGAAAATGTTAGGTAAGTATAATTCTTGTTACATGGATTTACTAAGCAAAAGTGCTTACCCTGTTTCTTTTTCCCCTGTTTTGTAGTGTGAAGAGCTCGGAGGTCGGATTCGGTAGGAGATACATCACCCTATCAGCCTCAAGATTTCGGTATATAAAGAAACTTTATTTTGGAAATCAATTGCATGTATAAGCTAATAAAGTAATGTTAATATGAAATGAATGTAAGGTCAGCCATTGGTATGGCTAGCGAACCTTGGTTTGGTATGTGTTGATGTTATCTTATAAATATGCATGAATCTATTATGAAAATATGTTGAATTGGATTGGTTGATGTGGATTGGTCTCGGTTTAAAATTGCAGGAAGGCTAAATATTTATAAAGGGGCTATATTGAGAAAAAAAATTGTAAACTCCGGTAATGCCTTGTACTCTATTCTAATATCGAATACGGGTAAGGGGTGTTACAAGTTTTGACAGCTGTGTTTACTTTAAGAAAAACAGTGAGGGTTCTTTTGTGTATCTACTTCTTTATGTTGATGACATGTTGATAGCAGCAAAAGATAAAGGAGAGATAAGAAAGGTCAAAGCCCAACTAAGTGAAGAATTTGAGAAGAAAGATTTGGGATCAGCAAAGAAGATACTTGGTATGGAGATTCTCATAGATAGAAAAGCAAGTAAATTGTACTAAAGTCAGAAGGGGTACATTGAGAAAGTTCTTTGCAGGTTCAATATGCAGAGTACTAAGCCTGTTAGTACTCATTTAGCGGCCCATTTCAGTCTTTCATCGGCTTTGACTCCACAATCAGATAATGAGATTGAGTACATGTCACATGTTCCACACTCTAGTGCAGTGGGATCTCTCATGTATGCTATGGTTTGTTCACATTAGATTTATCATATACAGTCAGTGCAGTTAGCAGATACATGGCGAATCCCGGTAATGAACATTGGAAAGCAGTTCATTGGATTTTAAGATACTTACGAGGTACTACTGATGTTTGCTTACAGTTTGGAAGAACTAGAGATGGAGTCATTGGGTATGTTGATGCTGATTTTGCTGGAGACCTTGATAGAAGAAGATCTCTCACTGATTATGTCTTTACAATCGGAGGTTGTGCAATCAATTGGAAAGCTACTTTGCAAACTACAGTTGCTTTGTAAATAAGTTATTTGGTTGAAGGGACTCTTTAGTGAGCTCAATGAAGACCTTCAAATCAACACATTATTTTGTGACAGTCAAAGTGCCATCTTCCTTACAAAAGATCAAATGTTTCATGAGAGAACAAAACATATTGATGTTCGGTATCATTTTGTTCGTGATATTATTGCTCGTGGTGATATTGTTGTGAGCAAAATTAGTACTCATGAAAATCCTGCAGATATGATGACTAAGTCACTTCTTATAACCAAGTTTGAGCATGGCTTAGACTTGGTTGGTGTTCATTGTTGAAGTTAAATCCTTAAGGGATTTTATGGAAGAGGTGGAGAACTTGTTCGTTGAGAGTTCGCGATGAAGAACTTGTTTATTGAGAATTCGTGTCAAGGTGGAGAGTGTTAGAATTACACTTCTTTTATTTTATTTTAAATAAGTTTTTTAAACCTTATTAAACTCTATCTATTTGATATTGATTAGAATAAAGTGTTTCAATCTTCCTACACTCCTATTAGAATATGACTTTACAATCCTATAAATAGACATAGTTTATTCCACTTGTAATGGATTTAAATTCGACATAATAAATTTTTCTTCTCCTCTGCCCGTGGTTTTTTCCCGAAAGGGTTTCCACGTAAAAACTGTGTGTTTTTTAATTTTATTTCTCTTTTTTTTTGCGATATATTGTCATTACCAACGTTATATTTTTTACACTACGCACAAATACCAAATTTAGAGAGAAAAACACAAACACCAAATTAAACATTAAAATCAAATTTAATATCAAATTTGAAATTCAAGATACGTTCCATCCTAGACAAATCCCTATTCTTTCCCTTGAAAAAATTAAAACAATCTCATCATATTAAAACATGGTTTGATGGTTGACTCTTAATCCACTACATAACAAATAATTAAAAATCACCTAGACTTTGTTACAAAGAGCTTTTTTCTTTTTTCTGTTTTTTTTTTTTGTCTTTCTCTTCCTAAATGTCCATAAGACCAGCTTAGATGTAGATAAAAGATAATGAAAGAATGCTATGAAACATCTAGTTAAGAATAAATATTAATTAAACAATTTTCTGGTTTCATAAAAAAAAATATACATTGGAAATTACAGATCAGATAATATGATGTTGGTCTGAGCAGCTTTTCCAACTTCCCAAATTGTTATTTTTTGCCAACTAATTAAGTCCCCCTCTTTAGCCAATCTTCTTCAAGCTTTCACCTCTGCTAACTGTACCTATTCCACAGCCAAGCAAACTGTCTTTTTATTATCAGTTTTTCTATTATTTAATAGTAATAAAGAAAATATAAAAGCAAAAATGACAAACCAGAAATTTATGTCCTAATCACAAACTTATTTCTCTAATCATATAAAAAAATAAAACTAAAACATTTTAAGAGATTTGTTTGGGGGAAGTTGATCTCCAGCCCTCAACTTGATAGATGGTTGTTGTACATATAATCGGCAAATTCATGAGAAAAGTGTCAATATTATTAGAAATATTAGCTATGCAAGTTGCTCTTGCGGAGATCGAATCATCAATTAAAGCTTTATAAAATCTTAAATTTGTATAATTAATATTTCTAAACCTTGCAGGTCGTATTTACACCAACCATTGACCAAGACGCTCCCCTAAATGAGAGACAAAAACCTCCTAATGAGATAATATTTTCTATTGAGGATTAAAGACCAACCTCCCTTCAACAGATTTCAATATTAAACTTGCTGAATCCCAACCCCCAGCACATGTTTTCCTGGAATAGCCAGTTGGCAGTGGACCCAAATCCCCCCACCCCCCAAAATCTCAAACAGGGGATCACGTGACACCATGATTCATTTCATTAGACCATTTAGACATAAAACTTATTATAGATTTTTTTGTGAAGGTGTAGGTAAGCATGTTAACATGTGAATCACTATCATGAAGTCTCAAAGGATTTGTTGTTTACCTGAATTTGGAGGCATTGCTGCAGCAGGTTTAGAGATGATAGCAGCAGCGGCGGAGGCAGCAGGGATTGTGGTGATGGGCCCAGCTGTTGTTGATGGGTAGATGTGGGTGGCTGCTGCTGGTAATCCCATCGTTTGTGATTGATGGTAATGATAGAATGGGTATATTGGCATCAATGTATTTGCACCTACGACAGCCTGCCCTGCTGGATACACTTGAGAGAAATGTCCATTCATGTAGGATCCTCCACTGTAGCTCAGCTTCTGTTGCACCATCATATACACTAGAATTTTAGACACTTTTAACTTAAAAAAAGTTAATATAACATTTAGTTCCTAAGTTGATAACTAAATTTATTTTAGTACAAGTTTTTTATCCACTTTGATACTTAAACTTGATAACTAAATTCATTTGAGTTTCTACACGTAGATTCTAATAAGATTTAATGACTTGACACTCCGAAATTATATCATCCCATTAAATTTTTACATTTGTTAAGTTCAAAAACTAAAATAGATCTAATTATCAATTTTAAAAACTAAAAATTTGGCTCGAACGACAAAATTCTACCATCAGCAGATAGATCTAATTGAAAATCCGCCAATGTTGTTTGAATCGGATCGATAAGTTGAATTGAGAATTATCAAATTATCCACCCAGCAAAGAGCTTTGAACCGAATGATCCGAAAATCAATACAAATAAAATTTTTAATTTTTTAATTAAATCAATTAAATCTATTGAATCAAAAAATTAATGATACGACCAGATCAACCACTAATCCAATTTGAAAAAACATTGAAAATGACATGGAGTTGTAGCATTGACTACAATTTACACAGGAAAGAAAAACCACTTACATGATTGTAGCTCGTATCTGTGGGAATGTAGGTGGGAGAGTAGCTGAACCAAGTGTACAGAGACAATTATAAGATAAGGCAAAGTCTACCGTTTACTACCATGCAACTTCAATTAAAACTAATGAAATTAAAGGGGAATATATACCCATAAAAAGGAATGGCCTGATGATGTTGATGATGAAAGGGTGACGCAGGTGTCCCCACTGCTGGGTAATACCACTGCACATGATTGGCAGGTGCAGCCGATGTGGCCCTCGGTCCAACGTTTGATCCTTCAATTTCATTGATCAAAATTAGACCCCCCATGATGCTTATATTCACAAAAACGCCATCACCCACCATCTAGAGTTTATGTTATTAATAATATTTGATAATCTATTATTATTACACGCAAATACCTTGTTGTGGAGGAGCAGTTGTGGCGGACCTCAGGCGGCGAGCGCCGAGTGAGGCGAGGTTGCAGTTAGCTCGGCGGCCGTTTATGATAGGGTTAGCATCCTCACAAGCTTTCTTAGCAGCTTCAGCTTCCTTAAACGTAACCTAAAAAAATCCCAAAAAAAGTAAAAAAATAAAATAAATTAAGTTCTAGAAACGAATCAGGTGAAACCAGGTCCATTTAAGTGAAAAGGAACTTACGAATCCATAACCCTTGGATCTGCCAGTGACTTTATCAGAAATAATCACAGCTTCAAGGATCTCACCATACTTCTCAAAGTGCTCTCTCATGGCTTCTCTGGGAGTTTCCCAAGCTAACCCTCCAACGAAAACTTTGGTTAAAGTTGTGTCACCAAATTGCCCAATATTGTTACTCATAGTCATGGCCTTTAACAACAAAAAGTTTTTTTTCTAAATGACTAAAACTTAGAAAATTTTGCGAAAAAAGAGGTGTTTGGATTTGTATAGAGAGAAGAAAAGGGAAAAAACCGAGAGGAACCCAAGAAGGAAATAGGGAGGGAAAGGAAGAATATAAGGAGGAGGAAGAGTGGGAGGGAAGGAAATAAGGAAATGAAAGAAAATTAAGAAAGGATTTTGACTTTGTTTCTTTGACTATTTCTCGTAGTTTTTGCATGGTTTTCTTTGTTATTCTCTTTCTTCCAAGGTTTGTGGTGGGTTCCACGGTGGTATGTGCGTAATTTGTTGTGTTTTCTCTTACGTTCTTGCATGGTTTTAGTATCTTATTGGTTTCTACGTCATTTTTCATGCACGTCGTGGGGGTTCTGTAAGTCAGTTTCTTTTCTTTTCTTTTTAAGCATAGTGCTTTCTTTTACGATAAATTCCTTTTATTACTTTGTGTTTTTAAGTTTTGTCCTGTTGGTGTGTGTTTTTCTAGGTTTTAATTTGTTGAATGCTCTTCTTTGCGTCTTTTACCCTTGCGTCTGTGTAGAGTGTCTTCTCGTATTGTTTTCTTGATTGTCTTGAACAGGTGGTTAGCTGCTTTCTTGAAGGAAGATTGGCAGAACAAGGGTATAGATATGGATGTCGATGACATTAACGTGTTGATGGATAAATTAAAGTTTTCTGAGGAAGAAGTTTCAAAGGTGTTTAGTCAATAGAGAAAGTAATCCCGAGTGGTGAGTGTTAGGCGGTTAGCGAGTTATGGCGAGGTTAAAGCTGGATAGGGAGGCTATGTCTGAGTGTTTAGATCAATTTGGTTCACAAAAGAAGCGGTAAACTTTGTGGCTTTGAGGGAGGACGCGATCATCGTCAAATTTGAGTGTGTGGAAGATAGGAATAGAATTCTTAATCTAATGCCCTGGTTATTCGATAATTGTTTGTTTTCAATGCTACCATTTGAAAAGGGAAAAGCGATCGAAGATTATGAGTTCCACAAATTTCCTTTTTGGGTTAGAATCCTTAACATCCCCCTGGAAATCATGGTCCGGCAAACTGCATTAGAAATGGGAGATATTATTGGAGAGTTGGTTGCTATCGATTGGAAAGATAGGGATGGAAGTTGGACAGAGTTTATTAGGATTAAAGTGAAGATTAATATCTTAAAACCTTTGAGGCGGATTGTGAAGTTTGTTGATAGGAACGGGAATGAAAGCTTATGTTTCTTGAAATATGAAAGATTCTCGAGTTTTGCTTCAAATGTGGTATTATCGGGCACAAGATGGAAAGCTGTTTGGAGAAGAATGAACCAGAGGGGGTCAATGAAATAGATTTACAATATGGCAATTGGTGAGACCCACAGTCACGCCTCAGACTCAAAATAAGGGTAATTGGCGAAATGGCATTGAGGTACTATCAACAATATCCTCATCGGATGTGGAGAAGGATGGGAGCAAATCCGAATCAAGGAGGAAAGTGGCCTATCATCCAAAGGGCAAAGAAAAAAGGGAGATGAGGAAATCATGTCGGCCTCTCCAGCGAAGAAGGTTTCATAAATTTGTGAGAGATGGCATGGGTAGGTTTAAAAGTAAAGGAGGAGATCGAAGGCACAACACAGAGAGCACGGAAGAGAGTCCACTAAACAAGCGAGAGAAGAATGCTCGAATTCCGTCTCCTAGTATGGCGGTGGTGGCGACCAGCCCCACTTGAGCCATGAAGTTTTATGTTGAAGCTGTCGAGGTTGGGGAACCTGCGACGATTCGTGAGATTAAAACAACTCATCGTTGCTAATTCCCGATATTGTTTTGTTTGTGAGACAAAGATTAAAAATAACAATGTTTGTGAATTGAGTTCTTTGTCTGTGAGGATGAGTGGTTGTCCAGTTGTTAGCTTCGGATGGTAAAAGTGGAGGTTGATGCTTATGTGGAAAGAGGGGCCAAGGTTGCGGTACAAAACTACTCTAAATTTCACATAAATGCACTTGTTGGCCTGGAAGATGGGAAGGACATACGTTTTACGGGTTTTTATGGTCCCTCTGACCCTGGCCAGAGAAATCAAGCTTGGGATATGTTGAGGAGTATTAAGGAAAGCACTAGAGAGAGATGGGTGGTGGGGGGGATTTTAATGCCATTCTTAATCCTAATGAGAAAGAAGGCGGAAGGAGGAAGCCAAGGTCTTCTATGGAAGAGTTTAGAAATTCTTTGGATGAGTTGTCACGATCGACATCAAGGCGAGCAATGGTTGGTTTACTTGGAGCAACAACAGGGGAAGGTTACGGTCTTGTTAAAGAAAGGCTCGATAGATTTGTGGTTTACGAGACTTTGGTCGATAGCATGCCTTTTGTTGAGACCAAGGTCATCCGTCGATCAAAATCGATCATGATCTTTGTCTTCATAGATCGATGGGAAAAAACCGAAGGAAAATGCATGGACCCCAAATCTGATTTAGATCGACATTTGTTAGGCTAAAGAAGCGAGGCTAAGGAGATCATTAAGAGCGTGTGGTCGGACGAGGCAATTTGTTTGTCGATAAGTTGGAGGATATTAGAGAAGATGGGACCACAGTAATATAAGCGATACAATGATGTTAAGCATAAGATCAATGTTTTGGAAAGGAGGATTAGTCAACTTATGGATAGCCTAACAATGCGGATACCCTCGGAGTTGCTTAAGAGGGCGCGAAGCAAGTGGGTTATATCTGGATGTTGAGGAGAAATCTGGCCCGAGATCTCGTTCGGTGGCTCAAAGAAGGTGATTGTAACACGATTTTTTCATGTCGAGCTACCGGTCGAATGAAGAAGAACGATATAGAGAAGATTAAGGATTGAGAGGGATGTGGCATGAAGATAGCATTGAAATGGTGAGGTGGCTCGGGATTTTTTAGGGATTGTTCAAGTCGAGCGGACCACAGGGACGATATTGACTTACATTGCATCCCTAGTGTGTGACGGAAAGCATTAACAGGGAGCTGAGTAAAGAGTTCTCTGATGAAGAGATCCTTATGGCCTTTAACCAAATTGACCCTAGGAAGGCTCCTGGCATTGATGGTCTCCCTGGGAGTTTCTTCAGAGAAAATTGGCAGATTGTGGGAAAGGATGTCATTGACTTTTGTCATATATTGTTAAGAGACACTAAAAATATTTATCATATTAATGAAACTCTTATTGTTTTGATCCCTAAGATTAAAAATCCTAGTTCTATGACTAACTTTCGTCCTATTAGCCTATGCGAGGTCATCTACAAAGTGGTGTCGAAAGTGCTTGCAAATCGTCTCAAAGAAACCCTATTCATGTGCATTAGTGAGAATCAAAAGTGCCTTTGTCTTGGTCGAATGATCCATGACAATGTATTGATCGCATGAGCTCGTTCACTATCTACACGCAGTCACGAAAAATGGTCCCAACAAAGGATGTGTGATCAAGCTCGACATGAGCAAGGCTTATGACCGGTGGAGTGGGACTTCCTTGAAGAAGTTATGATTAAGCTCGGCTTCTCACACGATTGGGTCGTTAAAATCATGAATTGTGCTCGCGATGTAAAATATAGAGTCAAATACAACTCAAGTATTTACGACATTATCGTTAGGAAAGGGTCTCGCCAGAGGATCCCTTATCCCCTATCTTTTCTTTTTGCATGGAGGCTCTCTCGAATGCTCTTGGAAGCTCAAAATAATAACTCTATCAATGGCATTCGGGCGAGTTTAGGAGGGCCAAGAATAAATCATCTTTTTTTCGCTGATGATGCTTTTTTATTTGTTAGGAATAAACGGAACGAGGTGAACGAGTGTTTGAAGATCCTTAACATGTTTGAAAGGATGTCGGGTCAGAGAATAAATATCGAGAAGTCGATGGTGCATTTTGGCTCGAAGACTCCTGTGGCCCAAAGAGATGTTGTGAACGATGTTCTACGTATGAAAATGGTGGACAGTCTCGACAATTATTTGGGGCTCCGATTAGATGGAAAGAAGAAATCCTTGGCGTTTAAAACCATTACGGGCTTACGGCTAATAGATTCAATAGTTGGTCCAAGCGTTTACTTTGAGGCGGGAAAAGAGATATTCGTTAAGTCTGTGGTTCAAGCTATTCCCACCTATGCTTTTTTCGTTTTTTTTGCTCCGAATGGTGTGATTGAGGAGCTCCATTCCATGATAGGTCAGTTTTGGTGGGGTTGTGGTGATAATAGAGCTTGGGCGAGGGTGGCTTGGGATAGATTGTGTTTCCCTAAAGGCATGGGGGTCTTGGTTTTAGGAACTTATGCTGTTCAATCTTATTGCCTGGCAGGCGCGGGTTTGGCGTCTTCTAACTCGGAAGGAAACCCTTTGTTTTAAGGTTCTCAGTGCCAAATACTTTCCCAACGGGGATGTGCTTCATTCCAAAAAAGTTGACAAACTGTCGTTTAAGTGGCAAAGCATTTCTAAAGTGGTAGAATTTCTGTACGAGGGATTCGGTTGGAGTGTCATCAATGGTAGGAGCATAGATATTTGGAGGGATAATTGAGGTGTAGAGGGCTTGACTGGCTCATCTATCCGTGTGGAGAAAAGCTTGGTGAATGAGAAGAAAGTTTCTGACTTGCTAACCGAAAGCGGGGATGGGTGGAAAGAAAGAAGGGTTCTGGAACTATATGGTGAAGACTTGAAGGACCAGATATGTAAAATCCCCATTTCTCATAATGAGTCTGCCGACCAACGTAGTTGGTTTCACAATCCTTGGGGCTTTTATTCGACAAAAACAGCTTACTCGTGGTTGATTTTAAAACAGGTTAGTTTCGGTCCTCACCGCATATACTGGAAGATGATCTGGAAATTGAGAACTCTCCCAAAGGTCCGTATCTTTGCCTGGAAACTTGGTCACAATACTTTACCTACCTATGATTGCATTGCCGGTATTAGGGCGGCTTGACGATTCTGTCCAAGATCTTGAGCGTTCATGAGACTCTTCTTCATGCCATGAGGGACCCGCCAAAAAGCAGAAGGTCATCTTTGTATGGAGGTTTAAGTGATAAGGCGCTAAGTGAGAGTTTCTCTACTACATCGGTGGCTTGAAGAGGCAATCTGAACCACTGAGCAGTAAGGCAATGGGTGATTTAATCACTGTTTTGTGGAACGTTTGGAACAGCAGAAACAATAGGGTGTTTCGGGGAGAGGAAGAAGAAGCTAGACTAACGTGGGAAAGAGCATCAAGCTTGAGCCATGACTTTCGAATTTTCAACACGTTTGGAAGACCGTTGCTCCCGATTGTAGAAGCAGATAGGGGATGGAAAAAACACGAACAGGGAGATAAAAATAAACTTTGACGCATCGTTTCAAAATGATAAAGCAAGTTTCGGCGTGTTGGCAAGGGACCACAATGGTTTTTTATTGGGAGGCTTGATGGGCATGTCGGATCTTCGCTAAGAGTGCCGAACGGGTGAAATCGAGCATTTGAAGAAAGCATCGATTTTGCGAAGGAAGAGCTGGCAAAATGTTGTTTTTGAAACAAACTGTGCAAGCATAGTGAACCGATTTAAAAAGAGAAATAGTGACCGGACTAGCTTAGGATTTTGTATGAGACGTTTATCGTCCTTAGCTGATTCTTTCTTATTTTTTATTTTTAATTGGGTGCCTAGGTCTAGTAATAAGGCGGCCGATATCCTTTGTAAATTGGCCATTGATAAACATTGTATTAAAAGCTTCGATGTTGATTATCCGTCGGAGATTCACATGTGTCTTTTGAATGATACAATAATATGAGCTGACCTCTTGGGTCGTTTTCTATCAAAAAAAAAAGAATGGCTTTTATAGCCAAATTCTACAACTCATGCATGCAAGTGGGGTGATGGAGTTAGTGGGATGGTGGAGTTAGTGGAGTGGTGGAGTTAGTGGTCGGTTTAGTGGGGTGGTGGAGTTAGTGGTCAGTTTAGTGGTCTAGTTGGGTTAGGGTTACTTGGGCTTGGTTAATTGGGTTTGGTTTGATTTTTTTTTTTGGTTTGTTGTTTAGGCTTTGGTTGGGATAAAATTGGGTCATACAGCTGCCCCTCTTTGCTTGTTGTCGTATAGCGGAACAAAGTAAAGATTCTATAGGAGCCAATTTTGCCTGTTTCTTGAGTCTTGATTTCTTGGCTTCTTCTCTTCAAGTAGCCTGTTTTAACTTTGCATCTTGTTGGTATAGAAATTTTATTAGATCTATTCCACTCTGCTCGGTGGAGATAAAATCGCTATTCTTTGGCCGTTACCCTCTTGCTAGGGAATTAGAGCTCATCGTATCCGATCTGCTCCACACCTACTCGATGGAGATAAAATCGCTATCTTTAGCATGTTACCCTCTTGCTTGGGGGTTAAGGCTCATGTCTTGATCTGTCACCCTCTGCTTGGGAATTAGGATCTGTAATTTTGGCTGTTACCCTCTTTGCTTGGGGGTTAGGCTAGTGGTTTGAATCGCTCCATTGTCGATACATGAAGATAAGATTCGTCATCTTGATCCGCTCCACTCACCTTGGTGGAGATAAGATCTCTTTATCTTTAGCTGCTCCACTCCTACTCAGTGAAGATAAGGCTAAGATCTTCAGTCTGCTCCATTGTCGATACATGGAGATAAGACTTGCTGCTTTCGATCTGCTCTACTCTTGCTTAGTGGAGATAAGATCTATATATTCAGCCTGTTCCACTCCTGCTCAGTGGAGATAAGGCTCTGCTGTCTTTAGCCTGCTCCACTCCTGCTCAGTGAAGATAAGGCTAGGATCTTCAGTCTGCTCCATTGTCGATACATGGAGATAAGACTTGCTACTTTCGATCTGCTCCACTCCTGCTCAGTGGAGATAAGATCTATATATTCAGCCTGCTCCACTCTTGCTCAGTGGAGATAAAGCTATAAACTTCAGTCTGCTCCATTGCCGATACATGGAGATAAGACTTGCTGGTTTCGATCTGCTCCACTCCTGCTCAGTAGAGATGAGCTCTGTATCTTCAGCCTGTTACCCTACTGCTTAGGGAATTAAGGCTCATTGTCTTCGATCTGTTTGACTCCTTTCGGTGGGATAAGATCTGCTTCTTTAGCTTTGTTACCCTCTTGCTTAGGGAATTAAAGCTCATCGTCTTGATCTGTTCCACCGCTTTCGATGGGATAAGATCCTTCTTTAACTGTTACCCTCTTCTTGGGAATTAAGGCTCATCATCTTCGATATGTTCCACTCTGCTTAGTGGGATAAGATCGCTTCTTTAACTGTTACCCTCTTGCTTGGGAATTAAGGCTTATCGTCTTGATCTGTTCCCTCACCTCGGTGGGATAAGATCTGCTTTAGCTTTGTTACCCTCTTGCTTAGGGAATTAAGGCTCATCGTTTTGACTTGTTCCACTGCTCAATGGGATAATATCTGCTTTGCTGTTACCCTCTTTTAGGGAATTAAGGCTCATCGTCTTCGATCTGTTCCTCTACCTTTCGTTGGGATAAGATCGCTTCTTTAACTGTTACCCTACTGCTTAAGGAATTAAGGCTCATCATTTTGACTGTTCCTCCTGCTCGGTGGGATAAGATCGTAATTTTGGCTGCTACCCCTACTTGCAAGGAATTAAGGCAAATCGTCTTGACTGTTCCCTCTTGCTTAGTGGGATAAGGTATATAATCTTGACCGTTACCCTCTTGTTTGGGAATTAAAGCTCGTCGTTTCGATCATTCCTCCTCCTTTCGGTGGGATAAGATCATTATTTTGACCTGCTACCCTCTTGCTTAGGAATTGAGGCTCAATGTTTTCGACACTGTTCCACTCCTGCTTTCGATGGGATAAGGTCGATATTTTCGGCCGTTACCCTCTTGCTTGGGAATTAAGGCTCAATGTTTTCGACTTGTTACTCTCTTTCGGTGAGATAAGGTCGTAATCTTCGTAACTCCCATCAATTTTGCTACATTATCCTATGGGAACCTACACGTAGAATTGATTTCATGGGGTATATGTTTATGCCAAATAATTAGGATGTCATGAAAATGCTCCTAACCATATGTATTATGAATGTTATGAATGAGTGCAAAATGAGAATGATCTATTTTTAACACTTAGGAATGTCATTGCTTGTTGTTTATTAAGGTGATATCCACGGCGTATGTCTTCTTTATTTAGTGATACCTCTAACAAGAGAATCGAAGATGTTATCCTTGTAGGCCCTTATCTCAAGTGCTCAGCCTTTTAAGCTGAGTTAGTTCGAAACAATTGTCTGTTTGGATTCTTGTATTATTTAGAAACTTTAGAATGTCATAAAGCTTCTTTTGTGAAAGCATTATTAGTTCAATAATCATTATTTCAATATGAAATGCTTGGAAAAGATTATAATAATGGACGAGAAAAGAAACTAATTAGGAGTATAGCTTAAAATAAATAAGATAGCAAAATGCAATCAAAAGGAAATTTATTGGTAATGTATCTTGAAATGAGCAAATTCGAATGGGTAAGATGGAAACTAGGTGCCCAGATATCATGACTGAGCTTCTTTGTTCAAACTTCTTGAGGACCATTTAAGCTCAATATGTGTTTAGGGGATTGAGTACTTTGTCGATGCCCCAAGGCGTAACATGCTTCCTCATTGTTAATTCAAGCGTAGCAAAACTACTGTATGCCCCATCACAATTTGATCACAATTTGAGCCGCCCTTTTTTTGGGGGTTTTGACTCAAAGCCCTTTGGTCTCAAAGTGCCGCTGCGGGTTTTCACATTGGCCTCTCCGTTTTTTTTGCGAAAAACTTCAAGCGCCACTTTATGGGTTTTTGCCTTGGCCTATTTACATCATAAGCAAAGCGTTTCTTGTTGGGTCCGTATTAATTGGGTTTGGTGACTTTTGCCGTCCATCTCGGCTAGTATCCATGCTTCTCCAAAAACCTTCTTTTCAACATAATGTCCTTACCAATTAGGCATCCACTTTCCTCAAGCCCTTTTGCATAGGGAGGATCTTTTCAATACCAAGTCTCTTTCATAAACCTCTGCAGGGTGGACTTTTTGTTGTAAGCCCGCATCATTAAACGGTACATTTGACCATGATGGATGGCTCTTAATCTTTTCCCGTCAGTTGAGTTGATCATACCGAGATTGAACCCATTCGCTTTATCAACTTGACTTTGATGATCTGAAGAAAAGAATCTCAACTTCGATAGGCAAGACTGCATCCATCCCATAGATTAATGAGAAAGGCGTTGCCCCGGCGAGGGTCCTGGCCAATATTCGAGTAGCATAGAGGGTAAATGGTAACTAGTTTATGCCAATCTTTACAAGTTTCAACCATCTTTCAAAATCTTTGGATAACTTCTTTCTTTTCATTTCCTTTTTTTTTTGGAACTCGAACTTGCATTCAAAATTGAAATTGAATTTGATGACGGTTGTTTTTGTAACTTTGTCATAAGAACCGTCCTTCACCCTCTTAATGAAATAATTGACAATCATGAAGATGAATATGTGTCGACTAGATGCTTTTGACGAGATCGTCCCGTAACATCTATGCTCCCACGTATCGAAAAAAATTGAGGAAGCATATAAGTCACGCCTTCTCAATTTGGCATTTATGACATAAGCTTTGTAACCTCCGCCTTAAACCCAAGGCCGAGAGTTTAAAAGCTGGCTCGATACCAAATTGAAACACCCCAAACCCACGAGCTTTGACCAGATTTTGTATGTTCCTCAAGTAAAGCTGGTTTCAAGTTCTTTTGTAACTTAGAAAACTTGTGTGATTCTAAAAAAATATTGTTTTGGGTTGGGCTTGTGTTGAAACGGATTAAATTTTATTTTGAAAACCCTTTTTAATATTAAGTGATAAAACATATAGAGTATATTTAAAAAAATGAATTACTTAGTCTTTAACTCAATAAAAATTTGTAACATAATTAAACAATAAAGAAATAAAATAATTCACCATGGCCTTATGGCCTTATTACATCAAACAAATCCAAATAGTTCACAAGACTTAAATGAAATAAAATGTCCATTAAAATAAAACTTCCAAGTTGAGCATGGCCACAAGATTTACGCCAATCCGGTCCATCATTGTTCATCACAAACATGGTCCCATAACAGGGTGAGTCAGCAGACTCAATGTGTACAATACTAAATCATAATCGAATCAGGCATAACAATTATTTCACATTCATATCATAGCATACAAATTATGATGCATTCCCAAACCCAAACCTATTAAGCCATCCAGCTACACTCCCAGTATCAACTTGTGCACCGTAGGGACTACTAAGTCGACCCTCCTTCCATTACCACTCTATATCGCGGTCTTAGGTCACCGTATTAAGTGGTCTTAGGTCACCACAGATTTTCTGTGGTCTTAGGTCACCACATTGATTCATGTGGTCTTAGGTCACCACATTCAGATATCACGGTCTTAGGTCACGTGTTTGTGGTCTTAGGTCACCACATTCACTTCCCCAAAATAAACCCATATGCCCCATATAATAGTAATATGCATAAATATGTCGAGTTCACATTCTTATTCTTATTCTCATGTTACAATTAACATATTTCATAATCCTTGTAGGAGTAGGAAAGCGTGCACAGTACTTTGTACCATAACATGGTACCTTAGCCACTTTCATATTCTTAATATCACATGTATTCATTAAAGCGTAGCCATAAAACATATTATGATATAGTGTGAAGGTACACACCGATTTGCTTAATGAATTCCTTGAAATCCCAAAAATCAATCTATTGCTTTAGATTTTTAAGTCCCTACATTCTACCAACATGGTAAAATTTAGCAAAGGCCTATTCGGCCAAACTTAGTGTTTTTCTTTTTTAAAGCCTAATCATTTATAACCCAAATCTCAAGGATTTATGTAGTCAACTTCTTACCTTTGATGCCGATTTGATGACTATTCAAATCCGAAATCGTTGCTATGCTTCTTCTTGTATTCGCCAAGCATTGAATCACTTGAACATATTAGTTTGACTTTTAAACGATTATCAAATAGATCTAGATATCAAATCGGGCCTTGGCGAATATTCGCATGTCTTACCTTGTGGATTTTAAATCTCGAAATTCACCGAATAACTAGGAACACATGGCCTATGGTGTACCTTCGAAAAGAACTTCTCCTTCTTGTAGTTGACTTAAACAAATCCCAAAAAGATCTCTTCAAAGTTTCAAACAACAAGATATTAATGGGGTTAGTCCTAGATTTCGCAAATCTTAAAAGAAAAGGATGAAAATCGAATGATAACTAGTTCTTACCCTTAATACTGATCGACAACCCCTTGTTTGAAGTCTCAAAACTATTCGGCTATGGCCTTGATTTTAGCAAACTTTCGGCTTTTAGAAGATTATGAAAGAAGAAGAGAAAAGAGTTTGAGCAATTTGGTAATGAAGTTTGACTACACAAGGTGTATTTTCAACTTGCAAAACAATGAAGAAAGGAGATATTTGCTAGAGAGAATTGAGAGAGAGAGAGTTAGAAGAAAGAATGAATGGCCTCTTTTCCTTTTATAGCGAAATTACTAACTTAGAATCCCTTACTTGGCTATCACTCTTCTATTTTGATAGCTTTATCTCTTTAATTAAAAATTAAAGAATAATCCTCAATTATCTCTTGGAAAATAATCTAAAATAAATCATCATTTATCCACCTATTTAGCCGAGTTTTAAGGAGAATTAAACTCTTCCCTTAAGAGTCCCTATTGTCAGATCCATTGCTTCCTCTTTAAGTAATTAAATAAAATTACTTAAAGTCTTAATGGATGCCGCATTCCACCCCTTCCCTTGATGAGCTTCCTCTTTGAATTTAAACTTATTCTATTGGACTCCTTGTGGCCACACGAGGCCCAAATTATCCACCAAGTGGCGCTTCCTATGATTAGTTCGTTAGAACCCTTGCTCTATTTAGTGTTTTTCTGCATTTTTTGAAGTCTCTAGGTTTGTATTTTGATGTTTGAATCTGGTTGTGTTTTGTATTTTGAATCTATTGCACTGTAAATCTATTTTTTGTATTGATCCTTGAAAAAGAAAAAAAGGCCTCATTTACAATGTTGTTTTCGGGCTTAAATAGCCGAAAGACAATGCATGTTTTTTACTATTTTTGCTTGCTGTTTTTGCTATTTTCTTATTGTATTACATCTTGTTTGGGTCATGGGTGGTCTTGACAGGCGGTGGCATGGCGGTCTGTGATGGGGACTAGGTTCTTGGCGCCACTTGTATTGGGGACTAGGGTTAAGTTTCCTTTTACGAAAATTTAGTGTTAATTTGAGTTTTGGGTTAGTGTTGGGTGCCGGGCTTAATGGGTTTTGGATTTGTTTGATTGGGTTGGTTTTGTAATTGGGCTTGTTAGCCCGGGCAAAGTTGGGCTATGACAGCTGCCCATCTTTGCTTATTGTCGTACAGAGGAATGGAGCAAAGACTTTCAAGAAAGACCAATTTTGCGGTCTTGTCAGTCTGACTTCTTTTGGTGCTCTTCTTGTGTCGTAACTTCATTCCGATCCATTGCACCTTGTTGCTTTGATGTACTCCATCGCCACTTCGGAGAGAGGACCTGCAGCTTTAATTTGCTCCTACTGTGACTTCGAAGGGATGAAATTTGTTTATTTTTAACTTGCTCCATTGTAACTTTAGGACAAGAATTCAGGGAGAAGAGATTCGTAACCCCAATCTTCTCTTCTGAAACTTCAAAGAAATAAGGATTGATCCTCATTGTAAACTCAGAGAGGCGAGATTTGTAATCTCAACCTACTCCACTAGAACTTCGAGGAAATAATGATTTAGGAAGAATAGATTCGTTGTCTCCATCTTCTCTACTGAAACTTCAAAGAAATAAGGGTTTATCCTCATTGTAAACTCAGGGAGGCGGGATTTGTAATCTCAACCTACTCCACTAGAACTTCGAAGAAGTAATGATTCAGGGAGAAGAGATTTGTAGTCTCCATCTTCTCTACTGAAAATTCAAAGAAATAAGGGTTTATCCTCATTGTAAACTCAGGGAGGCGAGATTTGTTATCTTAACCAACTTTACTAGAACTTCGAGGAAATAAGAATTCAGGGAGAAGAGATTTGTAGTCTCCATCTTCTCTACTGAAACTTCAAAGAAATAAGGGTTTATCCTCATTGTAAACTTAGGGAGGCGGGATTTGTAATCTCAACCTACTCCACTGGAACTTTGAGGAAATAAGGATTCAGGAAGAAGAGATTCGTAGTCTCCATCTTCTCTACTGAAACTTCAAAGAAATAAGGGTTTATCCTCATTGTAAACTCAGGGTTCAGGGAGAAGAGATTCATAGTCTCCATCTTCTCTACTGAAACTTCAAAGAAATAAGGGTTTATCCTCATTGTAAACTCAGGGAGGCGGGATTTGTAATCTCAACCTACTCCACTGGAACTTCAAGGAAATAAGGATTGTGGTTTTTGATCGGCTTCACTATTGTTTAGTGAGATAAGATCTGCAATCTTTAACTGATCTGCTCTACTGCAAACTCAGGGATGCTAGACCTGCTATCTTCAATCTGCTTCTGCAACTTCAGGAATGCCAGACCTGCTATATTCGATCTGCTTCCTGCAACTTCAGGAAGACTTGATCTACAATTTTCAGTCTGCCCCACCACTATCTCGAGAGGACAAAATCTGAACTTTTTGCTTCCTTACTATATTCAGAAAGACTTCGATCTTCAGCCTGCTCCACTACCATCTCGAGGGAACAAAATCTAAACTTTTCAATTTTGCTACACCGTCCTATGAGGGACATGTCCTGTAGACTTGAATGTATTATGGATGACATTTACATGAATGCGAGAATGTCATAAGAATGATCCTATTTCTACTGTTTGGGTTGTCATTGCTCATAGTTTATCAAGGTTCTATCACTGATGAGTTACCATGATTTCTCGTTCAGCCGGTATCTTTGATAGAAAACCCAAAGAAACGATCATATTCTGCTTAGCAAGCTTGTCCCGCTGTAATTTCAGAGTCCCTTCCACTGTACCTTCTGGGACATAAAGTTTGTACCTCCTACTGCAACTTCAAGAGAATAACGTTTGTTTCCTTCCATCCATCCTGCTGCAACTTCAAGGTACAAGATCAATTTGATCTGTTACACCATTCGCTGGTTGTAATGACCAGATGTAGATGCCTGATATTTGCATGAATGCAAAGTACCATTTTTCTTTTCCCGAGAATGATCCCTTTATACACCTGGGTTGACATTGCTCGTTATTTGTCGAGGTTGTATCACCGACAAAATGTCTTGTCTTTTTTCAACCAATAAAAAGTCCAAAGAGATAAATCATCTTTCTCCAATATTTCCAAACCTTAAGCTGAGTGAGTTTTAAACAATAGTCCTGTTTCAGGTCCTTGTATTGTTAGAAGCTTTTAGAGTAATATGTGAAACTCCTTTTATGAAAGTATTATTAGTCCACCAATCGTTATTTCAATGCAACATGCCTGAAAGAGATTGTAACAATAGACAAGAAGAAAATTGATTGGGAGCATAGCTCGAAACAAACAAGTTAATCAAAGCTAGCAAATGCAATCAAGAAGGAAATTTATTGGTAGTGTATTTCGAAAGGAATAAGATAATCACAAATAACAAATTTAAAATGGGTAAAATAGAAATTAGGTGCCCCAGATATCATAGCCTGAGCTTCTCTGTTCAAACTTCTTGAGGACCATTTTAAGCTTAATATGTGTTTAGGGGATCTAGAGTACTTTGTCGATGTTCCAAGACGTAACATACTTCTTCATTGTTAATTCAATCATAGCAAGATTACTGTATGCCCCACTTTCGATCAAAATTTAAGTCGCCCTTTTCGGGTTTTCAACTCAAATCCCTTTGGTCTCAAAGCGCCCTTTGCGGGTTTTCGCCTTTGGCCTCTCCTTTTTCTTTCTTATTTTTTGATAAAAATTTTTATTTTTCATTTTTTGATTTTTTTTAAGGCTGAATCTGAATTCACCGGATTGGGCAGGTCCTTGCCATCCATCTCAATCAATATCCATGCTTCCCCAGAACATGCCTTCTTTGCTACATAAGGCATTTACTTTTCTCTGGAGTCCTTTTGGATAAGAAGAATCCTTCTTAATGCCAGGTCTCCCTCCTGAAATTCTCTCGAGCGAACCTTTTTGTCGTAAGCCCGTATCATCTATTTTGGTATATTCGACCATGATGAATACTTTTAATCAAGCTTACTGTAGACATTCTGTTTTATCCAACTTGGAGAAAATGAATCTTAACTTCCAACAGTTGCTCCCCTTTTGTGAACCAATGAGAAAGACGTTGTCCCGACGACGGTTCTGGCCAACATTCACGAAGCATAGAAGGTAAATGGTAACTTCTCTATGCCAACTTTTACAAATATCAGTCGTTTTTCAAAAATTTTGAATGGTTTTTGTTTGCCTTTCTTTGCCTTGATATGGTGTCGATCTTTGAGCAATTTGTAAATTTGTGCAATTATGTTAAACATGTTTCTTTTTGGCATTCTTTATTGCCACTCTTTTTTTTTATTTTTTTGAATTTGGATTTGATGACTGCTGACTTTGTAACTTTGGCATATGAAGCGACCTTCACCTTCTTAGTGAAGTAACTATCGACCATGAATGTGAATCGATGTTAGCTAAAAAGCTTTTGAGGAGATTGGCTTGATAGCGTCTATGCCCCACATTTAGGGAATCTGTGAAGGAATAGAGGAGGTGCATAAGTCCTGTATTCATCCATCTGGTATTTATGGCATAACTGATGCAATTCCCCTTTTTTTGGTAAACCAGTAGCCCGAGCCTCTTGATTAGCCTAACTATTGTAGGATTATTAGCATGTGATCTTCAAATACCCTTATGGACTTCTTTTAGGATTTCCCTAGCTTTGACGACATACTCGCGCCTCTGTAGCCCAGGCATGTCTTAATGTGATCATGCGAAAACATCTTTAAATTCTTAGAGATAACTCAATGATGCCTTGGGTTATTCCTATGGTGAGCTAAACTTCTATCTTCATCTCCTTCTTTAGCTCGTAGTGTTCGCTGACACTTTATAAGGTAGGATCTACCATTCTTAACAAATTAGGAAATAAGTTGCAATCTCTATCATCTTCAAAGTTCTTAGATCCCTCTAGACACATATTTCACTAAAAAGGGAGTTAGTAACAACATCACTCATGTCATTGATATCTGGGGACCCATTGTGGGTATAAAGGTAAATTTCAAAGAATAAATGATTCCCAAAATGATTATTTGTATGATATGACCATGAATAAAGAATGAAAGAATATTTGAATAGAAATCCAAGGTACAAAAGAATTTATAAATAGAAAGAATGGAAATATATTTGCCCAAAAAGATGCATTTTATTGAAATAGAGATTCTGAACGCAAGCCTATTTCACAAAAAAGACTCTTATTGCCTCTAGGCTTAAAGCAACAAGCGTGTTCCGAATATTACTCTGAGTAAGCCTTTAAAATACATGAATCTCTTCCATAATCCTATTGTTTAAAACACTCCCAAACATGCAATGCAAATGCATGGAATGAATGCAAAAAGAAAGAGAGGTGTTGATTCTAAATTCAATTCCATTAGAAGAACTTTTCTAGAAAATAAATTCCTTTACATAAAACGGATTAATATGCGGCCTTGCCATCATATTCCAAGCGAAGATACCGATCCTTTTATTCTTATCTGGACGTCATGGTCGTGCCCCGTGAACTTCCTTAATAGATGCCTCTTCTAGCTTCTTGTTGTTTGATCCAGGCCGCGATTTTCCACTCACCTATCCCTCACGATGCTCAAGCTTCTTTAAGAAAATTGAGACTTGATGACTCTTGAATAGTTTTTTTCGGCTTGAATCTTTGGGTAAAGTCTTGTATTCTTCTGCGGACTATCAGTCCTCTCTCATTGTCTACCTGGACTATGCTCGAATGATCGCATTATAATCCACTTTATCAAGTAACCCATTTCCTTATTAAACACTCTTCTATTTAACAATCGAATATGAATCGACACCTCCTTTCTAAGATGATGCGATGCAATACAATCAAAACAACAGAAACACGTTAACACAAAAGAAATAAACAACAAAATAAAGTACCTATCCGGGTGACCACTAGGGGTTTGGAATGGTTCTACCTAAGGTGGGCTCTTAAGGCTCACTATATGGGGTTCGGTTCTAAAGAAGGGTACCTGAACCAGTAGATTTCTCAATCCTCACCCATTATAGGCTCATACGGACCGAGTTCAGTTCAGGGGAATACATTTTCCAATGGCTACACGGAGATGAAAATCTCACGAAGACATAGGTACGGATGTACTCCGAAAGTGATTCACTATCCTGCATAGAGGTGAAAACCTCACGAAGGAGTAGCTTCTCACTCCCATTTAAAGGGGTGTGACCCGACGGTCATGTAATATGATGCAAAAGTATTCTACAAGACTCAAACCATAACAATCAAATGAGATGACGCAAGCGAATGCAATAAAAGAATCGTAATTTTTCAAATCAAATTTTTAATTTTTGACAAAAGGACAAAAATTAATCAATCTAAGGCTTGACTCTCAACCGTCCCCAGTGGAGTCGCCAAGCTGTCGTAACCATTTTTTTGAAAAAACGGGTCGACTTGGATTTAAAAGTGGAAATAAAAACGGGAGCCGCCACCAATCCTTTTTGCTGAAGTATGATTGGGTCACCTAGAAAAGCGGTTGTTTTTAATAATCAGTTTGATTTATCAAAACAACGATTTTGGTCTACAAAAAATCAGAAAGACGGATTTGAGAGTCGGTTACGCACGAGGAAGGGTTAGCACCCTCGATACGCCCAAAATTGGTACCTAATTGATTAGTTAACGTCTTAATGTCGAAAATTTAAAAAAATTTTGAAATATGATCCTCTTTGCTTAAAGAAAACGGAATAAATTAAAATGGATGCCAAGACCCTCCTATTTCGAAGAAATAAAATATCACGCCCAGTAAGTTAGGGTACGACATTTCGAATTCCCGAAACTGAGTTTGTCTTTTGACTTTAAAAACTCATGTATTTAAGCTTGAGAAGGATATTCAGTTATTTGGGTCAAATGAAAAATCGGAACCCAGTAAGTTAGGCACGATTTCTCGAAGTTCCAAATACAGAATATTGCCTTTATTTTAAGAAATCTTTTCCTGAGGTAACAAAATGTCACATCCAATATGTTAGGACACAACATCTCGAATTCTCGAGAAATAGCTTTCTTTTTATTCAAAACTTATTGCGATTTAAAAGGATATTTCGTTATTTAGATTAAACAAGAAAAATCGAAACCCAATACGTTAGGGCACGACCTCTCGAATTTCTAAATACGGAATATTACTTTTATGAAAGAAATCAATTTTGCATCGGGTAAAAATTAATATAACACAAGTTTGTAATAAAATGTAAAAACAAATTACAATACTAATACGCGTAGCGAAAAATGGAAATAAATGCGTTAGTATGAATGACAACATAAAAGACAAAATGAAATAGAATAAAATAAGCGAGTCAAAATGAAGATAATGAAAAATAAAAGTAAGAATAGTTAATAATAATAAAATAATTATAAGTATAAATACAAAAGAAAATATAATTATAAAAGTAATAATAATAAAAATAATAGCAATAATAATAGTAAAGAAATAATAATATAATAATGGAAGTAATAATAATAATAATAATAATAATAATAATAATAATAATAATAATAATAATAATAATAAAAGTAAAAATGTGTTAGTAAAGATAATTACAATAAAAGAAAATAATAATAATATGCTAATAATATAATAGTAATGATAATAATAATAGTAATAATATTTGTTCACTTGAAATAACGTAATAATAACAATATAATATTAATAAAATAAAATAAAAATAATAATTATACATTAGTAAGGATAATAATAAAAATATGTTGTTAATAAGAAAAATACTAACAAAGATAACGATAATAATATGTTAATAATGATAGTGATAAAAAAATAGTAATAAAAAAAAATAATAATAATAATAATAGCAGTAGTAATAATAATCAAATGATAAAATAGTAACACTAATGAAAGAAAACAAAAAAGGACTAAATTAGGAGAAAAGTAAAATTAAAGGCCAAAATTTAAAATAAAAAAATGAATTGGGACCCTTGTGTAACGCGCGAAAATGGGGAAGGACCAGATGGGAAATAATCCCGGTCCTTCAAATACGCAGCATCTCAGAAGGACCATATTGAGACAGAATAAATACATGCGTGCCCAATTAAAAAAAAAGAAAAAGGACGAAAATGGAACAGCCCAAAAAGCGGAAGGGCCGAAAGAGTAAATAACCCCTAAAGCCAGAAACGCGCGGATCTTTCCCGTCGGTTCGGGTCAACGCGCGAATTTGAAGCTCTAAACGGTGTCGTTTTTGCTATTAAACCATCAGAACGAAGCGACGTCGTTTCGTGTTTTTATAAAAGGAAAAAAATTTGGAGAAATTTTTATTTTTGCTCCATTTTTTGCAAAAAGGGGCTGCTCCCTTTACTCTCTCTGGGGTTAACCCAGAAATCAGCCACAGAGGCCACCGGAGGTCCATGGCGCTCGTCATCGGTAGCCACCATATCGTGACCAAAAATCATAAAAGTAAGGTTTTTTTTCTTTTATAAAATATATTAGTATATATATATGTAGTTTTTTTTAAAAAGAAAATCCTTGTTTGAATATGAATAGTTTCAAAAAAGGAAAAGAAAAGAAAGGTAAAACAAATGAACAACCTTTTCGGTTGAACCCTTGCTCTATTTCGTGTTTTTCTCTACTTTTTTGAAGTCTCTAGGTTTGTATTTTGATGTTCGAATCTGGTTGTGTTTTTGTATTTGCGAATCTATTGCCCTGTAAATCTGTTTTCTGTAGTGATCCTTGAAAAAGAAAAAGAAGGCCCCTTTACAATTTTGTTTTCGGGCTTAAATAGCCGAAAGACAATGCATATTTTTTACTATTGTTGCTTGTTGTTTTTGCTATTTTCTTGCTGTGTTCTGTCTTGTTTGTAGGTCATGGGCGGTGTTGACACAGGCGGTGGAGCAGTGGCGGTGCAACAGGCTAGGGGACTAGGTTGCGGCGCCACTTGTATTAGGGGGCTAGGGCTAAGTTTCTTTTTTCTGAAAATTTAGTGTTGGGCTGAGTTTTGGGTTAGTGTTGGGTCTGTTTGGGCTTAATGGGTTTTGGATTTGTTTGATTGGGTTGGTTTTGTAATTGGGCTTGTTAGCCAGGGCAAAGTTGGGCTATGACAACCGTAACTTACAGATCAATTATGGACATTTAATATCATTTACCATTCATAACAGAAACTAATCATAATCAACTATATTGTCCTTTATATGAGCCTTCGAGGCCCAAAATACACATTAGAAATAAATCGAGGCTAAACTGGGAACTCAAAGAATTTTTTCGAAAATATAAAAAATTTTCAAAGGAGCAGGAGACACACGCTCGTGTGGCTAGGTGTGTAGCTCACACGGTTGAGAGACATGCCTGTGTTTCAGACAATGTGGGCATTCGAAATAGGGGCACACAGCCGTGTCCCAACCCGTGTCCAAATTAGGGTGCTTACTGACTTGGGTCACACAGCCAAGTCACACGCCGGTGTGCTAGGTCGTGTGAGCATACTGACTTACATTCTTAAAAGATACAGGGGACACACGGTCGTGCCACCTGGCCGTGTGTCACAGACGGTTGAGACACACGTCCATGTCTCCGCCCGTGTGGATGAAAATAGGCCATTTTACAAGCCACATTTCTCACCTAATTTTGTGTCAACCTATAATCAATTTTATACATATCAACAAGTCATAATTAGGCATCCAAAACAAGCCAAAATAAGTGGCAAATCTCAACTAATTACATATAGGCCAACATTAAACAAAATACATATACATGCCATTATAACCAAAATCAAAACATTCGAAAGTACTAATAGAATATGGATAGTGTGATATAATTTTGACAAGCTTCCAACCCAATTGAACTTCCGATAATCTGAAAAGTAAAGAAAAACAAATAAATAAGCAATGAATGCTTAGTAAGCTCGTATAAACTTTAATCATATCAATTCATATCATTATGAAATTTACATTTATCAAGAATAAACATTTATTGATGCCACACGATTCAAAAAACCATATTCAACAACTCACAAAATTAGTAAATCCATAGCATCTTTTATACTTATTATCCCAAGAATAGTAGAGTTTTAAACAACTTTATACTCTTCCAAATTTCTTTATTCACAATTATATTTCTTTACTTATCACACCCATTCCATATGCATAACACACAAGTCATAAGCATATCATACCACCATAGTCACAAGCTAGTGCATGTAAACATAGCCCTTTTAAATTAATCACATATTAAGCCATTTCATAAGAAATTGTATAACTTAAAACTTTCCACTCTTTCATGAGCACAAGTATATTTTCATTTGAGCATTTACCATTTCAATACATCTTATAATTAAACATTTTACCATTCAACCAAAAGCTTGGCACTTGCCTAAGCATCAAACAACAACACTTGTTAAGGTACTTGAACATTTTTCATATAATTTCAACATCAATAATCTTATTATCTCAATATGTTACACTTGAGTTTATATCTCTTACCATTTCTTCATATACATATATCACCCAAGACAACTCCCGATATTTTACTATTCGAAGAATGACTTACGGATTTGAGTACATCATTAACATAAGCTTGAAAGTTGAACAAAAGCTCATAAGAGCTGAACAAAAGCTCATAAGAGTTGAACAGAAGCTCATAAGAGCTGAACGGAAACTTATAAGAGTTGAATAGAAGCTCGAAAGAGCTAAATGGAAACTCATATGAGTTGAACAGAAGCTCGAAAGAGCTAAACGGAAACTCATATGAGTTAAGCAGAAGCTCATAAGATCTAAACGGAAAGTAAAACATGAGAGTTCGCAACAAATGCTGAACCTCGGTTTACTTGGGTAAATTGCTATCATTTTCCTTCATTGCCGTCAATTAGCCGAATGCCGAATGTACTTAAATCCCGCATTCTATTTATCTGAATCTTCAATTAAAATTTATAACTTTAACAATATTTTATTTTAAACAATAGAATAAATGAATAATACCATTCATCAATTCAATATAAATATTAAAGTTTAACCGTACGAACTTATCTGGTTAAATTGCAGAAATACCAATATTCAGGGGCATTTTGATCTAAAATATAAAATTACTCATTCATTAGCATATATTTCAGTTTCAAATCACTTCACAAGTAATACCCCTCAATTTTTTAAATTACACAATTACCCCAAAATTTACAACTTTTGCAATTTAGTCCATTAACTAATTAGTCTATCAAATGAACTAATTTTTCTTAAATGATAATTTATCTAAATATTCTAATCTATCATACAGCCCTTGATAAAGATAAATTTAATACCAAGCCCTAATATTTAACCTTTCACGATTTGGTCCTAAAATCAACATCTAACAAAATCACTTTATAAAATCATCATACAATTAAATTAAAGCTCTAAATCCATGTTATTTCATCAAAAACATCCAGTGTTCATCAATGGTAATTTTCAAAATCTTTAACAAAATAAAAAACTAAGGTAAGATTTAGTTGGACCTAATTGTAACAATCTCAAAAACATAAAAATTATAAGAAAAGGGCCAGAATTAAACTCATATGAAGTTAAAATATGAAAACCAGCTTTAAGATCTCTTCAATGGTGTTTTTGGACAGAAATTTGAAGAAGAATTGCCTAGAAACTATTAAAAATCCAATTTGGCTATTTTAATTTCATTTTATTTCCAATTTTACCCTTAAATCACATAATTTTATTATTTTTCTTTGCTTATGCCGCCTCAGCCATCTCCTTGTGGCTCGTTTTTTCTTTAAGTCCTCCCTTGTTTACCATTTAATCCATTTAATCACTATTTCTTTTAATTAACAAGTTTTGCACCTTTTTCAATTTAGTCATTTTTAATTAATTAACTATCAAAACGTTAAAATTTTCTAACAAAACTTTAATACTACCTTAATGACACACCGTAAATATTTATAAAAATATTTACGGCTCAATTTATAGAAACGAGATCCCAAGACCTCATTTTCTAAAATCACTTGACCTAAGATTTTGTTACTTGAGCCTAATAATTCATTATAAACTTAAATTACTAATTCAAAAATCTATCTAAAACTATGTTTGACTCGTAAATATTAAATAATAAAATTTACGAGCATACTTATCGGATTTGGTGGTCTCAAACCATTGCTTTCGACACCACTAAAAATCGGGCTGTTATAGTTAAAAAAAAAAACAAGAACATTATATGTCATAAAAAATTATATAGTACTATGTCATGTCATTATTATTTACAACATTTATTTAATAATAGATATATTTAATTTAAGTTTGTAAAAATTAATATAATATAGAATATTACGTAAAATTTGGAGACAAGTCAATTCGAATCGAGTAAATTATTTGAAGGTCGAGACGATGAAATTAAAAGTAAGCCAAGTTCAGATATATAAATATATGCACAGGGGCGAAGTCAAAATTTTTTTAGGGGTTGAAATTAAATTGTAATTTTTACGAAAATAAAAATGCACAATAGCCTATGTCTTTATAATTTTTAAATGATTAAATTAAATTTTTATCATTTTTAAGAGGGCTAAACTGTAATTTTACCTTTACTAAGCCTAAATAAAAATTTGTTCGTGTTATTTGAAACCATCGAGGAAAGGAAAAGTCTGAAAATGAACAAGTATCAATAAGAATTATCTTCCTTGAAATGTATGTTATTGATGTGAATATAATTTGAATGTTCATTGTATGAAAGTTGATGAAATATTGATATATTTGATAAAAGTGGAAGAAATTTATAATTTTTAAATGATTAAATTAAATTTTTATCATTTTTAAGAGGGCTAAACTGTAATTTTACCTTTACTAAGCCTAAATAAAAATTTGTTTGTGTTATTTGAAACCATGGGCCCTGCCAGCCCCCAGTTTCACCCCTGTATATGCATAAAAACAAGATCAGATAGAACAAGCAAGGAAACGACTCGTCTTGCTTTATTGTCATCTGTAACCCCAACACATTCACAAAAAATGCAAATGAGTTATTCTTACATTATGGATTCTTTTGTAAAAACAGAAGGATATGAGTTTGGAGTTTTTGTATGTTTAGTTTCTTGTGTGATTAACTATATATATATATATATATTAATTGATTTGTAGGAGAACAAGAAGGTTGATTATAAATAAAAATGGTCAAAGAAAAAAAAAATGAATGATGAAATTAAGGAGTTAGATATGAATGATGAGTGTGAGTTTCCTTTTTAAGAAAAGGGTGCGAGAATCTTTCTTCTCCAAAAGTGATTGGTTGCACCACTTTTTTATAACTCGAAATTTCATTGTCTTTTCTGTTATTTCTTTCTACCAATCCATGTGATACACAATGGTGACTGTTCTTTGTTTTTTCTTGGGAGGGGATGGAAAATCATAGCCTTGCACCACACAAAACCTAATTTACCGGCTCATTGAGTTCAAATACAACTATCTAGTTTGTGACATAATGCTAACATTGAATGACAACATGTTTTTAGGTTAGAATATGTCATGTTTCAAAGTTTGAAGCATTAGATCCTAAAGGTTGGATATAGTGGTAAACTATATTATATTTAAGTAAAAAAAGAATACAGTTTCAAACTTTAAAGATTCTGGCTTAATTTAGGAATGTTTCTCAAAAGCACTTTTGAGGAGAAGCTATGATTTTCAGCTTATGAAAAAAGCGCTTTTAAGCCCAATTTTGACTTGGGAGAATTACTTTTTTCCTCTTAAAAAACAGTTTGTTTATGAATGTTTTTGTTCAAAAGTGCTTTTAAGAGCATTCCTAAATTGGGCCTCTATTGCAAACTCCAAACATGAATTATAAAATGAACATTGGTGCTTTCTTAGGTAAGAGTATTAATTTTTTCACATGTCTTAGTATATGGATTAACAATAAACTAACTTAATTGATAATATTTAATCATTTGCATGACTTATTTTAAAGATACTTTATTTTTTACAAGAACTTTTACTCATATTTCTGACTAATAAGTCTTTTTCTTAATATTATTACCCAGATAACCAAACGTGGCATGAGAATACTAAAAAAGGTAGCTTTTAAGATGAGAGAAATGGTCTCAAATATAGCAATTTAAGATATTCTTCATTGTTTATTTATAAACAAATGCACAAGAAAACCTTGTCAAAAGGTGTCAAATTTTGCCTTGGCTCATATAGAGAATTAAGTATTTAGGTTTTGAACTATACTTTTAAAACTACTTTAAATATAGGGTTAATATAGAATTTCATGCATGAATTTAGCTTCAATTTTCAATTTGGCACTTGAGTTTGGCTTCAATATTTAATTTGATATTTGAGTTCTTTTTTATCCCAATTAAGTATCTTAGTTTAGCTTCAATGTTTGATATCTAAGCTTTTGTTTTTTGTCTTAATTAGGTACTTTTTTTTTTACCTAAAACACACATGCCAAATATTTATTAGGTCACACTATACCATTTAGTGTGGATACTAAATTTAAGTATCAAATAATATATTAACCCTTAAATCTAATAAAGTTCTTAAACTTAATATACTTTAATATTAATATTATATTTATCGATTTGAGTATTAATTGATTGATATCGATATTATTGTCAATATAGGAAGGCGTGAGTTTGAGTGTGTTAAAATACATTATCCTTTTATATGAGGTTAGGAGGAACTATAGTAGTAACAAATTTTATATATTTATGATTAATTTAAAAATTTAATATATACTTTTTAACATTTATATTTATGTGATAAGCATAAAACAAAGACGAAACACTATACGAATTTTGAAATCCAATGATAATATGGCAGACCACGTGAGGATTGCACAGATATACATACTCTAAAACCTCGTCTCTCTTTCTCTTTGCCTCCACACGAAACGTGGCCAACTGTACTGCAGAAAGCAAATGCCATTCTATTCTTCTATCTGGTAATTACAACGGAAAAGAGAAATTTATTAATGTTGAAAAATAACAATATAAGAAAATTTTGATATATATATTTTAAAGGTTAAACAACTTTGTCATAATCAATGTCTAATAAAAAATATAGTCTCATATGGATTTAACTTATACAGTATGGTCCCTAATAGATTCCTATTTTATCTCTCTATTTTATTTATTTAACAAGCGAGTTACACCTCAAATTTTACAGACAGGATCAAAGCGGGATTTGAGTCACATAACTCTAACAAAAATATTTTTTACTTATTTTTTAATATAAATATTTCTAAGGAAAAAGTTACTTAAAAAGTTTGTTTTAAAATCATTTAAGAAAAGGGTAAAATTTAAAATTTCACAAAGCAATCCTATATTGCATGTTACTTAATTATTTTAGTAGAAATATATTAATCAATCTTAAAGCAAATGCATGAGAGACATTTGTGAAGTTCTTAAACTTTGATGTATAAAATAATAATATAAGTAATATATTTTAAAAAGTGAATATTCTTTGTAGATCAGTTTCTCATTTGATAAGGGGTGGTGAATGTGAAGATGAAGGGGTTGGCCAACCACCAAGTGTCATAAAAGAAATTTAAAAATTGCAAAATGAGGGGTCAATTAGGGGTGGATGGTGGTGTGAGTTGGAGAGTTTGAGGGTTTGAGTTGGCAAAAGTTAGACATTGCCCCCTCAATCAACATGATTGTAGGTAATATTTAATTATAATATCCTAAAACAATATCCTCTTTTCCTTCCCCTTTTCCTCCATTTTCAATCAAACCCTTATGACAAACTGTGTTTAATTTTTAAATAATATTTTTCTTGTATTTTTAATGTATATTTTATGATTTATAAAAATTAATCCTTTTAAAGTTTGTATTTATTGGGTGAGTCTAATGATTAATCTTTTACGTTTTATAAGCCCATTAAAAGATAGACGCTTTCTTAGCTGACTGACATCATCATGCAAGACACTTCGAAGCTTCACTGGTGTATGGAAAACCTAAACTTCTGCTAGATCGAGCAATTCGATCTTGCTCAACCTATTAGCAACTTCATTGCATTCCTGATAAGTATGCTTCACAGTAACAATCCACACTTTAGCCAACTAATCTCTAATTCTTCACAACATTTTTGGAGAATTTATAAAGGTCTCTTTCCGCTCTCAAGTGAAATTTATTTGATTTTTTTAATAATATAAAAATTAAATTAACTCATTTAATAATAAAATGATTAATTTAATTCCATCCTTATAACAAAGCTATGTACCGATTACATTAACCCTAAACTAATCTGAATTCATCCATTGAATAATAAAAAGAATAATTTAATCTGATTTTTATAAGAGAGTTATTTGCCGGATGCATTAACTCATCAATTAACCATAGATAAACTTGAGGGGGAGGAGGGTGAAGGAGAGAGCGACAAGTGTGGGAAGAAGAAGCAGCCAAAAGGGAATTAAAGACAGCATAGAGAGAGAATGAAGATTGAGAGACAGCTTCTGTGCCAGAAAACCAAGTGGGGGCGAAAAAGGGTAAGTGAAGCAGTGTGTGTGAGTGAGTGAGTGAGCTGGCCTGCCCTGCCCTGCCTCCTGCATCCAACAAATGATGGTCACGTCGTGGGGATATATGCTCACACCACCACCCCATATCCCCTTCCTTCGTTTTTGTTTTTTCCTCTCCTTTCCACTTGTAAGTTTCCTTAAGATAATATTGTTAAAATCTTAAAACTTACAACTAAAATTTAAACCCTAAAACTTTTGATGCAATCTTTACAGTACATTAACACTGTCACGTTAGCAACAGGGGGTTGTTTTTAATATATTATCAGCCCTTCATTAATGCAACAATTTTGGTTGACGTCGGGTTTTGGGGGTTTGCTTACTGGTGGGACAAAATAAATAATGACACCAAAAGATGAATATTTTTGGTACGATGCGTTTGCGTCACGTGGTTTCCAACGTGTCCACCGTTCAGCACAAAACTGATGTCACGTGCTAGTATGTGTATGTATGTATGTGTGATTAACAAAGTACGACGACAAGTGTGAAGAGAGCTATGATTGTATGAGATGAAGACTACTATATAACAACAATCTTCTTCTTTACTCTACTCTACCCTCCACCATTAAGCTAAGACCTCACTAATAACTTTACTAATATCTTAAAATATTGATTTAGTGTCGAGCTTGGTATGTGTTGAGGGTCGAACATGTTAGCTATTATCTCTAGTTGGGGATTTTATCTTTCAACTTTGTCCAGAACTCAAGTTCTTGAAGAGGAGATGAGTTCTTAAAGCTAGCCCATGTAGTGTAGTATTCTCACCCAAAAGTGATCTATATACTTTAGGTTATGGTTTTGAGCCCAAGCATAAGTAATGTGTATGATTCATCTTATCAAGAACCTGGCAATACACTTCTGTTTTGTAAATCCAATGTCTTCAGTACTTAAACTCTTAATAAAGTTTAGAGATAAAAGTTTCACTGAAGACAATACTTGACATGTTGGAAATTCGACCTATCTAATTTACAATATGATTAAATTTGAGGGTAATGGAAACAATTATTATATGCACATTTGTTGGAATGGAGATGTCAATGGGAACAATTATTGTAGGCACATTGGAGGGTATTTAGGAGCGTTTCCCATCATCTGGATCATAGGATGACAATCGCACCACTGTCAAAACAACAAGAGTCGATTAGGGGAGGCTCCATAATGCGTGAAGCACGTTTTATGTCACAGCCCAAAAGGTGTGGGCTGGGTGGCCGATGGGTACTACATAAAGGATGTCGGCACGATAGGCACTGATCATGTGTCTGGGAATGGTATTAGGTACTTCGAACCGTACCGCGTGATGAGATTCTTGTGGCCCCATCCCCATGTGTTGACCCAAATAGTCATTTTTCAATATATAATAATATAAACACAAAATACTCCACATTCTAAAGTTTATTTAATACAAATTATTAAATATGATGAAATTTAGAATTAATTTTACCATACATTTCTAAATTATGAACTTCATTCTAAATTTGTTCTCACATTTCAAATCGTTCGATTATATTCTCAAACTATCGATATTATTTCAATCAAAATTTTCAATTATTAAAATTGTTCATATAACTATTAGATAATATGTCAAATCTTATATAACATAATTTAAAATAAAAATTTTAAAATATTACTCCGTAACTTTTTAAAGTACAACCTAAAAACAAAATAAAATCGAAAAAAGAGAAAGTGAGCAATACAACTTTTGTAAAAGCTTTAAAAACGTAAAAACCAATATTTTTGCATCTATTTTTACACTATTCATTTTTCTTTAAAATTTTCATTTTAAGGTCGTGTTTGTTTCACTAAAAAACGACTTCTAGAAAATGGATTGATTTTTTTCTAGAAAAGCTGATATTTTCTAATGTTTGAATGATTCTGCGTAAAATATTTTCAGTTGTTTAGAAAATTTTACTAAAATCATTTTCTAAAAGTTGTTCTTGATGAAACAAATACAACATAAAAATATTTGTTATAAATTATTATAGTAGCATTTCCTTTTCGATAATCAAAATTTATTTTATAATAGGATAAATATCAAAATTATATATGAATTTTGATACTATTTGCAATGTTATACATGAGCTTTAATTTGGTGCATATACATATATCAAACTTTAATTTTGGTTCAAATTTCACATTTTACTAAGCCGTTATCTATGTACCATGCTTTTTCGTTAAGTCATGTGTAAATTATTGATATGATATTTTATTAGGTTAAAATAAAAACAAACAAATTTAAATTATTTCCACCTAGACTAAAATATGAACACACTTGGGAAAACTCTTTTCCCCAAGAAATTTGTTTTTTTTTTAAATCTAGGTGGAAATAATTTAAATTTGTTTATTTTTTAACCCAATAAAATTTTATGTTAGCAATTTACAAATGACATAATAGAAAATTGTGCCACATAAATTATGAGATTAGTGAAATGTGAAAATTAATCAAAATTAATGTTTGATGTATACAAACACTCCAAATTAAAATTGATGTGTAACATTACAACTTATATCAAAGTTAATGTATAAATTTGATATTTATTTCTTTATTATAAGATAATATTTTATAATAATTAACATAGTATATAAATTTAATAATAAATAATGCTTAAATAAAATTTAATTTAATTTACATAATATATATATATATATATATATATATTATTTTACAAAATCTCAACTCCCAGTTGATGTAGACAATCTAATTTTTTGCCACGTTTCAAATTAATTAATATATTTCTAAAAATTTTAACCATTTATCTTTTATTTTAGGCTTAAGGGCCAAAAAAGTTCTCAGTACAAAAAATCAATTGAGTCCTTATGAAAAAAAGTGCATCCAATTGAACTCTCGGTTACAAAAAAAAAAAAATTCAATTGGCCCATTTCTTTGATAGAAATCGTCAATTGACCAGTTTGACCGTTAACCTCACTGACATGGCTGACGAAAACCCCCAAAAGCTACCACATGGCAATATGTTGACATAGCATACTACATCAACAAAAATATATTTTTGAAAATTTAAGTTTTTTTAAAAATACTTTTTAAAAAATAAATTCTTATTTTAAAAATAATTAAAATTTGCAAATAAAATGAATCTAAATAAATGATTGTCCAAATTCAAATGAATCTGAACAAATGGTTGTCACACCCCGAAATTAGGGTTAGAAGGATCAAGGTTTGTAGGGTGAGTCAGTGGATGTGATTGGACTTTTAAGACAATTTTTACATCTTAGAGTTAGAATGAGTTTGCTGATTCAGTGGTAAAGTGTTTACATTTGAATCCCTAAGTGGAAATTATTTGTTTTTTGCTTCAACTCTAGAAAATCTAATTGGTTTGTTTATTTTATTTATTTTATTTGTTTTTTTAAATATAGAAGTAATCCTCAAAAATCCTCTCGCGTTCCTTCACTCTTGCTCACATTTTTCTAATTTTTTGTTTGCTCAATTATTCTCTTGTTCCTTTGGTTCTTTTTTTTTTTTTTTGTCCTATTGTTAGAATATCAAAATTTTTATAGTTTTGTGCCATTTTTGTCTTGCGTTTAAGCCTTAGTTTCTGTCGCTTCATTAAAGTATCATCCGTTCATCTGCATTTTTGTTCGTCAAAGTTTGAAACGTGTAAGTGTTTTCTTTTGAGTTTTAGATTTAGTTTTCTTCGATTCTTTAATATTGTATGATTGAGATATTTAAATGTTTAGTGGATAATCGTAATTGAGTTTTTAGGTCGGTAGAATAGAGGCGAATCAGTCGATCTTTTACGTTGGGAATTGCATTTCTAGGTGTGTGTTCTTAACTCTTTTAATGGGTGGTGGTATCGTTGTTCTAATTACATGATTTGCAACAATGTTAGGGGTGGTTTTGGACCACACGTGAGTGTGCCGCACATGGGCAATCCACATGGCCATGTGCCGCTTTAGAAATTAGGTTATTTTTCCTGTCACAAAGTCTGGGTTGAGTCACATGGGCTGGCCACACAGCTGTGTGACCTCTGTTAGGGATTTTGTCAATCTCACACGGCTTGGGGAGGTTTCACATGGCCTGAGACACGGTTGTATCTCCCCTACTTCTTAATGTGAAATTTCGTCACACAGGCACAGAGAGTTACACGATCTGCCCACACGACCGTGTCCCCCCAGCCACATGGTCGTGTCCCTTACCCACACGGTTGTATATTCCTGTCACACGGTCTAAATCCTGCCACACGATTTGCCCACACGCCATGTCCCTGAGCCACATAGTCGTGTCCCTTAGCCACACGGTTGTGTATTCCTGTCACACGGTCTGAACCCTCCCATATGGTTATATGGCTTTCTATTTGCACCGCTTGCACCAATCGAAAGTTCTTGTAACACCCTAAAACCAAGCCTAAAAGTTTCAATCAGATTTTGGAGGTCACATTGGCCACCGAGATGACTCAAAACAAAAAGTTCTCATATCGTACTTTACCTAAATTTATTTACAAAACTAACTGAGTCAGAACAAAGTACAATAGAAAAGTTATTTAAACAAACCAGAACTGAATATACTAAGATTCTTCAATTTGCTAAGTCTGAGACCTAACCTCGCGTTTTACTTGAAAAGAGGAGACTGAGGGAGTGAACTACGAAAGCTCATTGTGATTCTAAAACAAATGTAAATAAACAATGTTAAATGAACGATCAAGCACAAAGAAATCTCAACAGTTTAGTATATCTATACATATTGTATAAGCGAATCAACACACAATTATTAATATCAGACGTATACTTATTACACTATTGGATGCAGAACAAATGATATGAAATCCCACCTATCCAACTGCTACACACCATCTCCGTCCCTCCAATCACACCAAATACGGTTCCTTAGACCCTTCTATCTTCTACACACTAGTTTTGGGTTATGGTGGACCCATTCAAACAAATCACACCAAATAGTGGTCATTTGCCACTTGAATTATTGTGGTTTTACCATCAATTCAAATAATGCAGTTAAACCGCTAGATCAAACTTCAGTATTCATATCCCACCCACTGATGCAAATGTAATTAATCGAAACAATACATATATTTAGAATTAGTCGCAATCATTTTAGATCTGTAATCAATATGATTTATAGAAATCAAACATAATTATTCTGAATAATGAACTCAATATGGATATACAGAATTGAAGAGACTCGAACACTAACATGAAAACATATCCGGATATTTTTATAGTAGCGGTACTCAACAATAAATTAGATATTATAAATGCTTTTACTTATTCACGTTCGAGGGGTGAAACGCTCCTAAATAAAACTTCCACAAGAAGAATTAATGTCCTCACCACTTTTACAGAGGCTTGAACGAGTTAGGGATCACTCGAGGACCAAAACGAAACAATTTGCAAAAAGGTGCAAAAACTGCAAAAATAGGGTGGCCATGTGGAGGGGTCCAGACTGTGTAATAGGGCACACACCGTGTATGGCGAGGACAAGCACATGGCAAGCATGTAACTTACTATCAATTTTCCTAGGTCACATGGCCATGTGACCCACCCCATATCGTGTGATACGAATTTAACCTAATATCTATGCGGCACATGACCATGTGAACCACCCGTGTGCGGCACACGGCCATGTGAACTGCCCGTGTGCAGCACACGGTCATGTCAACCGCTTGTGTGATCCAAAACCACCCCAAACAGCTACAAAACATAGAAATTCAACCACAAATCACCTCTAAATAAGAAGGTTTAAGAACATTCACTTGAAAGACGATTCCAACGCACAATAATCAACAGTACCTCAACAAACCAATCTGGAACTCAATCACATGAATATACAAAGATTACAAAGATTTCCCGATCGTAACAAGATAAATGTAACACCCCTCACCCGTGTCCAACTCTAGGATAGGGTTCGAGGGCTAGGACTTAAACATTCACGGACTTAAACATTCACAATCGTCCCTTATATAGGCCTTGAAGCCTATAAATACATCGGGTGGTTTACGAGAACAAATTTTGCCCAAAATTAATAATTTTCAAACACATGCATATTGTCCCTTATGACAAGCCTTAAGGGCACAAGGCCAAGGCAAGCCTATAACATACATCGGGGTGGTTTGGGACTAAATAAGCGAGAACTTTGATAACATCAAATACAAAAACTAAAATTTGGGCAACTAATGGTGACCTTACATTCATATCATATTAACATTTACTTTATTAGCTTATACATGCCATTTATTTCCAAAATAAAGTTTCTTTAAATACCAAAATCTTGGTTTTAATAGTGTGATGTGTCTCCAATCGAATCCGACCTCTCCGAGCTCTTAAAACTACAAAAGCAGGAAAAAGGAAATAGGGTAAGCACTTTGTGCTTAGTAAGCTCATGTAACAAGAATTATACTTGCCCAATATTTTCAATACAAGTCATATACCCATTCAATGCATTATTACCTAACATTCACAAACTCAACATTCAAGTCAGTCCAATAATTTCTATATATCAATAATATAAATACTATGATTGATGAGCTCATCAATATTATGATTTCCATTTCCTTGTTATTTTTCCATATTTATCCCGTTGAATTACTCAAATTTCGATGGATTTTCGTATATACTTTTAGTGTACAATCCAAGTCCGTCAATTCATGTTCATGTGCACATTTTCATTTCGAGAGCACACTCCGCGAACCTCATCTTTACAAAGGATTCACTACGACAATTTGGACTTTAGCGGCGTTTTTAGTGGCGTTTTAGAAACGCCATAAAATTATACATTAGCGGCGTTTGAAGGAAAACGCCGCAAAAAATGAGCAATAGCGTTTATTTAAAAACGCCTAAAAATGATATATAGCGCGTTTATTTGTAAACGCCGCTAAAATCGAGCATTAGCATGACTTTGGAAAAACGCTAAAACATCGAGCATTAGCGCTTCCAAAAACGCCACTAAAATATGAGCATTAGCGGTGCTTTTAAAAACGCCGCTAAAAGTCTGAACATTAGCGGCGCTTTCAAAAAAACGCGCTTAAAAGTCCGAAAACGCTAAAAGTCTGAGCATTAGCGACGCTTTTAAAAAACGCCGCTAAAGTAAGTAATAGCGGCGCGTTTTATGATAAGCGCCACAAAGAAATTATTTTACTTTAATTAAAATAACTCTGTCTTGTTAGCTTTTTAGTGGCTTTTTTATAAGCATACAAAGGTTTGCTCTCAACCTTTCCCGTCCTATATACCCCAAAATTCTTAATTCCCCCAAATTTCCCCCAATTACTAAAACTTTCTCCAATGAAAGGAAAGAGGAAAGCCTATTTTCCCGATTCTTAATCTGGTTTCGCTCCGTTGCTCGTTCATCGGATCACCATGGCGAATGCAGTACCTTCTTCTTCTTTCTTTATTTTTTTCCCCGATTCTCCGTCTATTTTCCAAAAAAATTCCAGAAACCAAAATTTAATTAACGATTCCCTTGATCGATCTAAAATTTATTCACTGTTTCCTTATATATTTAATTTAATATGGGTCACTTCTTTTGATTTTTCAATACTTTCTGTTATAAAATTTCTAGGTTTTATTTGTGAATGTTCTCATTCCTTGCCAACGCTTGAACAATAAGTGGAATACTATGAATTGTAGAAGTCATTTTCCCCTATCCCTTCTACTATCATGATTTCTTGAACAACGCAATCTTGGTAATCTTGGTATGCATGCCTATATTTTTTTCAGTAATCTTATATGCAGCTAAGGTCTTTGTTGTAAGTTGGCCTGACAAAAATCTTATGATTCTGCAGATTGTTGGATCTGCACCTGGGTATCCTCATGGCATCATTAACCCTATTGAGGTAAGCCACTAATTTCATCAGGGTAGGAAAAGCTTTTAAATGTAATTTGTTAATGTTATGTTTTACTTGGGAGCCTTTACGATAAAATATGTATGTCTCTTTGAACTCTCGGTTGTATTAGATCATATTATTTATTTTCTTTACATCATAATTCATAGGTATTTAAAACTTTCTTTTAAATTATTTAGGTCACTTGTGGGTTTACATCATAATTCTTAAATATTCAAAAGCGACAAAGAAGTTGTGTGGGACCATGTGCATTTTTTTTGCATATATATGTATGTATATTTTAAATATAATTGGTGGTGTAGGTGAGGTAAGGTACCTATTATTTGAGGGTTTTTTTTTCATTCTTGTTGCTTTTCAAGTGAAGAAATAAAAGAAAAGGAAAGGACTTGTTTGGTAACTCCATTCTTAAGAAAATAAATGAAGCAAAAATGGTTTTAATGATATATTACCAAATGGCAAGTCTTATACTCTTATTATTGCCACGGCCCTTCTTCACCCTTTTCAAATGAATTTACTGGGAAAAAGGAAATGCACTTTCTAGTGATGAATACCTCCGTTCTTGAACATAAAATCATTGTTAGAGCATGAACATCCGCTTAGACATTTATTCGTGGCATTCCTCCACAGATAGGGTGAGGAAACAATGAAATGAAGTGGGATGTATAGTGTTAAATCTGGAATTTGACTTGGACGTGAATGTTGGAGTTTGACTTATGGGGACAAAGCAGATGTCGAGGGTAACCATCGTGTCCATATCGATTAGAAATTTTGTTAAAATGTTGCATTATTAAGTTCTCTCGTCTGTCTGCATTGCATAGAACTCTAATTGAATGATGGCTTGTCTTCATGGCAAAATGAATAAAGCTACGGATGGACTTGTTTAATGTTTGCACGAAAAGCTAACATTATATTAATATCTGTAGAAGCATCCTCTTATATGTGTGCTTTGTGGCATGGCATATCAAATTGACATGATGCAAGATCTTATTTCAATTCATTTTAGTTGAAATAGTGGATGAGTTACTAACGACAATTTGCGAGTTATGGATATGGAACATGAGCTTCGTGCATTAAGGATTCAACTTGCGGAGAAGTCTAAGCATTCCTTACTACTTCAAAAGAGGTTTGCCTTTTACTATTAGTTCGGATTTTCAATTCAACTGCTCGATTCATTCATTTTCTAATTTCTTGTAGGCATTTGTGTGGAATAGTGGTTCATCTACTCCATTCTTTTCTTTAATCATTGACTTCTTTAACCTTCCGCTTTGCTTTCTTTTTTTTGCAGCTAGCTAGAAGCAAGAGAATGGAGAAAACTATATCTCATATATATGAATTAGACAAATATTGAAACTTTAGGTTCATATTTGCGGATTAAACCTTGCTCGATATTGCTCCGAACTTTCCGAATGCTCAATTCAATGGTATCGTATTTCATCCGAAACTAGCAAAAGGAGCTTATATCGTAAAGATGGCAATCTTCTTTACTCTTTATGTTTCTTGAACAGGTGGTGTTTAATGCAGGAGATCTTTTTCTAAATGAAAGAAACTAATGTCATAATGCATTTTATAGTGTCTTCATTTGCTTTCTTAATTATTATCATCGATAAATATGCCAATATCTTGTTGCTCGTCGTCAGTATTTTGTTATCTCTTCACCAATCATTGTTTCAATACTTTCCATTCCTTATAAATTTGAACACCATCGGCTGGAAATAACTTTTTGTGATTTATTTTATCAAGGTTGGAGGTAAATCATGAAAAGTAGTATTGCCCATGTGCTATACTCTTTAATTCAATTGATTTGGGTCTTGGTTTTCTATTTCTTGATGTATTTGTAGATCAATTTTGGTATTCATTCTTTCTACCTTCTAGAGTTTAGGTTAAGGTGACATATAGAGAAATTGACTATAAAGTCATTATTTAGAAAATCTCCTCTTTTTAAAAATAAAAATAACCAGCTTGACTGCCGGGTTTTTTGTCCTGGTTATTTTTTATTATTGTTTTATGAATTCTTTTATTTAGTTATTGTTCAACCGGTGGTCTAACTGGTTCAAGATTACAATATTGATGTGGAAAGTGATTGGAGCAGTCGCTTTTGCTTAAGAGTACTTTATCATATCAAATAATTCCGTAAGCTACTTGGAAATCATGACATAAGAATTATTTAGATCAAGATGCTAATATCGACTCTTGTTGGTATGTAATGATCTTGTTCCTATTTGGATCTGATTTTGTTCATCTATCTTGGTTAATCCAGTGCTAGCAAATCGGTTTATGCTCGAGCCTTTTGATGTTGGTCGAATCCTGCGCAGTTGAGATTATTTATGATGGCCACTAATTGTATTAACAATCTGCTGGTGCTATTGATCCAGTTTCTTGTGTTTTTTATAGTGCCTACTTATAATTTTCATTTCTTATTATTTATTGAATTTTAAAACTTTTGTTTCCTTGTTTGTGAGAGCAAATTCTTGGTTTGGGAAACTATGTGGAGGCACTTGTGTGGAAACATGATGTTGAATTCAATGTATGTTATCCTACTTAAAAATCCCCCCTTATATGGCTAAACTAGTGGTGTTAGCCTTTAATTGGTTTTGGTACTTCAATTAGAATTTCATCTTCTCTTTCTATATTACTCAAAGTTTTAGTTTTGCTAAAAAAATTTGTTTAGAGCAGATAGTAATAAGAGTTTCCACCTTGAACCGGCTTTTTACTGACCAAAAAAGAAAATACACTTTGAATAGACTTAAGGTGCAATGTGATTGATATCTTGTCAACCGTGGTTCCTAGGAAATGATCTCTTCTCTGTTTATTTCTTGTACCGGATACTAGATTGTTATATGAATAGGTCTAACATCGCTTACCTTTCGTCGAGCATTGAAGATCTATCCTTTCTAGAATTTTAAACCATTAACAATCCCTTAGAACTTAAAGCCTTAAAATTGTAAAAATAAATGCTTAATTCGTTGTTCTCGCTGCAAGCAAGATTTCTGACAAAGAACCTTCTTTGATGCTAGTGGCGTTTGCTTGGTTACCAATAAACCGAATTTTAAATTAAATTATACATTTTTAAATTAAATTTTTGGTGTTTTTATAATATTATAATTTTTTTTAATTTTTCATGGCTTTTAGCGTTTTTGAAAACAAGCGCCGCTAAAAGTATAATAATTTTTTTTATTTTTATGATATTTAGCGGCGTTAGAAGAAAACGCCGCTAAAAGTCATGCTTTTAGCGTTTGTAGGAAAAGCCGCTAAAAGTCATGCTTTTAGCGGCGTTTAGGAAAGCCGCTAAAAGTCATGCTTTAGCGGCGTTTGTGTGGCGCTAAAAATCATGCTTTTAGCGGCGTTTGTAGGAAAAGCGCCGCTAAAAGTCATGCTTTTAGCGGCGTTTGTGGAAAACGCCGCTAAAAGTCATGACTTTAGCATGCGTTTTTCTCATAAACGCCGCTAAATTTTATACGCTCTTTTTAGCGGCGTTTTTGTATGCGTTTAAAAGCGCGCAAGAAGGCGTTTAGTGGCGCTTAAAAACGCCGCTAAAAGCCTAAAAAACGCCGCTTAAAAGTCCAAATTGTCAGTAGTGATTACCACCCAGCTAAATCCTCAGAATGTAAACTCATAGAGTATTGTTTGGATTACCATCCAAGCTAAATCCTCGCAACGACAATTACTCTAATGAGCTTGATCACGAATTACTAGTCAAAGCTAAATTGAGACTTAATTCGGATTACCCGTCCAGGCTAAATTCATTTTACACATATTCTTCTGGAGGGCTATATCAGATAGGATCACTCGTCAGGCTAGATCCTTTTTACCGTCAATTCCTTTTCAGAGATCCATCAATTTTTCTTTCATTCAACCGGATTTCTTTCCCTTTTTATCAAGAATATCAATGTTTCATCAAATTTCATACAATGAACATTGAAATCATATTCACATCAATAACATACATTTCAAGCATTTAAGAAGATAATTCAAGTTACACGAACTTACCTCGATATTTGTTCGTACACAAAAATCTACTAATCCGAGACTTTTCCTTTCCTCCATCTAACTTCAGATTTGTATTTTCCGGATCTAAATAAATAAATTCAATCATCAATTCAACACATTTTATATTCACATGTAGCATTTTCTATAGTTCTATTATTATTTTAGTTTATTCAAAGCTGTCTACTTGAGTCATAGTCACTAAATTATTTATTTCTCGAGCTACATAACTCCAAATGAAGAACCGTTAATTTTCTCTGAAACTAGACTCACATGTCTTCGTATCATAAATTTTCCAGAATTTTTGGCTTAGCCAATTTGTACAGTTTATTCATTAAAGTTACCCCTGTTCTGCAATCTAGCAGTTCTGACCCTTCTTCACTAAATATTAATTATCTCCTCATACAGAATTTGGATGATATTCTCATTTATTTTTATTGAAAATAGATTCATTCAGGATTACAAATATATAAAATTAAGCCCTAATAATTTTTCTTAAATTTTTGATGATTTTCTAAAATTAAAACAGAGGAACCCGAATTCATTCTGAACCAGTCTTACAAAAATCTAAATATCTCAAAATACAGAATTTATTTTCTTTCCTTGTTTCTTTCATATGAAAATAGACTCAATAAGCTTTAATTTTATATCTCACTCAACTTCTAATTCTACTTCTACGATTTTTGGTGAATTTTCAAACTTACTCTACTGCTGCTGTCCCAAAACTGTTTTCTTATAGCTTGTTTTGCAATTAAGTCTTTTATCCAATTCTAACTTCAAATTCTTTCAATTAAACCACTAATTCATCATTTTATTCATCATATGATATATTCAACAACTTTAAAACTTCAAAACTTCAATTTAAATTCATCAAAACTTTATTCTAAAACTTATAAAGCATCAAAATTAAAAGAAAAGTACTAAATTAACTTACCAAATTAAACTCCAAGCTTTAAAAACTCTATTCTCCTTTTCTTTCTTTCTCCCTATTTCTTCTCTGTTTCGTCTTTACTTTCTGTTTCTTTTCTGTTCTTTCTTTTACTTTCTCTTTATAATATATATAATAACAATATAATATAATATATTAAAATATCTTTATTATATAATAATATAATAATATATATTAAACATAAAATCTCAAATTTTCTTCACAAAAATCATTCAACTAGACAAAATGGCTTAATTGCCATTTTGGTCCTTTATACTTTCTTTTAATCTATAATTAAACTTTTATACCTTTTTCAATTAAGTCTTTTCATTTAATTACCTACCCAGATGTTGAAATTTTCTAACTAAATTTTAATACCACATTACTAACATTTTATAAATATTTATAAAATATTTCCTATCATATAAATATTCATGCAAATATATTGAAATAAATTTCTCTTTAAATCGATTTATGGTTGCGAAACCATTGTTCCGATAACCTTGATTTTAGGCCATTACAGGCCGTGTCCTCCACACGGCTGAGACATACGGCCGTGTCTCTACCCGTGTGGTCAAGACCCAGGCTAACTTCCAAGCCTTTTTGTCATCTTTACATACACACACATACATTTGACCTTGTCATCTATTTAATCACTTATACCACATAATCAAACATTAACTCATACCATGGACAAATAGGCTCACAAGCCAAAATCATTATAAGCCACATCTCATGGCTATAATCAACAAATCAATATAAGCCAATACATTTGGCTAATCACAACAACATCCATCATAGAAAAATTAAGTCCCTATACATGCAACTCACTTGAAAACATTTAACATACACACATGGTCACATGCACCCTTGTTCACAAAAACACTTGCTCATACGTACATTTGCCACATTTCTCAATTGGTCACATTCACACTTGCACTTATTCATAACATGATCGTACCAATCACCATTAGTAAGTTATCTTGTTGAACCCCTTCGAAAAATGCCCGATACTCGGTGGTCTCAGCACATAGCTCCACCTACACATAATTCGACTTTCTTGTATACATGGTGAAGGTCCCTTATCACCCATGTGACCTAGCCATTCCATCTCGTAGCTTTCTTGTCTACATAGCGTCCAACACTAGGAACCACTCATGTGACCTAGCTACTCATAACCCGTAGCTTTCTTGTACACATGGTATACACACAGTATTACACATGTGACCTAGTTACATATGAAATTATTATCCCTTAGCTTTCTTGCATACATGGTAAAAGTCCCTTATCATCCATGTGGCCTAGCTACATATCAAATTTTGCCATCTCGTAGCTTTTTTGTGCACACGGTAAAGGTCCCTTAACACTCGTGTGACCTAGCTACATATTGTTCGTATCTCTCAGTTTTTCGAAGGTTCAATCGAGAATTTCACATTCCATACATTTTTATATTATAGTTATCACCCAATGATTTCCATAATATCTAGCAAAATAATTATTGAACAAGTAAAATAAATGCATTATTTACATATAAACTTTCCATTTCACATAATAACCATAGTCATAGAAAACACCTTTAAGCACAACATTTCAACTCATTTTCCATGTCACCTATGTCACCTTTTATCATAAACATATTATTAAATCAATTCACCAACATAATATACTAAACGTGTAATTAAGCAAAATCAATTTAATACCACAATTTAGGTTTCAAACATACATTACGATATTATTGCATTATTATTAACACACCAACTTACCTCGGATCTAGAAACACAATTTACCAATTTTCTCGATTTTTGATTTTCCTCCCGTTCTAGGTCTAAATCTCGATTTTTGGGGTCTAAAACATCACATTTCACTTATTTAATTAATGTACTACTCAAAACAGTCCCTAACTCAAAATTTTTCAAAATTACAATTTTGCCCTTAAACTTTTGCATAATTATGATTTTGTCCCTAGGCTCGAAAATTAAACTTCATCCCTTCTTCTTATGTTTTATAACATGTTGACCATTTTTCCCTTCTATGGAAACATCAAATTCTTGATATAACACGCACTTATGTACATTAGGTATTTTTACCGATTATGTCGTTTTACTCGTTTTCACTTAAAATTGCTTAGTAAAAGTTGTTTAACATAATTCTAAGCTTCATATTCTGCCATAAAACATCAAAATAAACACATTTTACCTATAGGTATTTTTCCAAATATGAACCCTAGGTTAAATTATTGCTAGAATAAGTTAAGTTAAGTTACTGAGACTCAAAAAATGTAAAGAACATGAAAAACGGGGCTAGAATAGACTTACTATGAAGCTTGGAAAGCTTGAAAACTCTATCCATGGCTTCCCACATGTTAAATTCGGCCTAAGCTTGAAGATGGACAAATTTGGCATTTAAATTTTATTTTTAATTCATTTAATTCTCTAAATTACCAAAATGCCCCTTAAAAAATCTTTTGAAACATACACATCCATGTCCATTTTTGTCCACCAACTTAACCAATAGTCTAATTATCATTTAAGGATCTCCAATTTAAAATTTCATAACAATTGGACACCTCTGACATGTAGAACTCAACTTTTGCCAGTTTTTACAATTTAGTCATTTTGACTAAATTGAGTGCCCAAATGTCAAAATTTTCGAATGAGATTTTCACGAAATCATTCCGTGAAATTTTAGACCATAAAAATATAAATAAAATAAATTTCTCAACATCGGATTTGTGGTCCCGAAACCACTATTTCGACTAAGCCCAAAATCGGGCTGTTACATTTCTTCCCCCTTTAAGGATTTTCATCCTCGAAAATCTTACCAAAAGAGTGGTTTAGTTCCTCATAATCTTTACTATCTCATAAATAGTGCTAAAGAAAATTTATTTTAGCCTTCATTAAAATCCATGGTCTTATTTAGCTTTCCCAATAACTCATGATATATAAAAATCTGGATCTCAATCCAATTTAATCTCAGATCATGTTCATAATCATTTTATAGCTGAACCCTTTGGTATCATACTTGTGAACTTATTCAATACGAATCTCGTGAAATTCATTCACAAAGCACCACTCTGGTAAGGGGGTGGGGTTGTAAGATCCCGGACTCGTCTTTCATACACATGTACATGTGACACTATTTCATCATTATATATATTTTGTTTCAAGTAACTTAACATGCAAACTCATTTTACACAACCTTCCTATCATCTTATACAAACAAGTGCATTTATACTTTCATTCATAAATCTCGAGTAAAATTACTCATAACATTCACTTAATTTCACAAGTTATACCCATAGCATCATACAAATGCCAACCAAACATGAACACTTATCATAGTATAAACTTTCCTTTCATCTCATCTTTCATATTTCAAGAGAAATTCCTATCTACAATTTATTCATCATCACATAAACATCATAAACTATTATTCTTACTTTTTACTAGTCTCAACTTATCATAAACACACTATTAGCACTATCAAATATAGCTCGGTTGAAGTGCGCATCTGTCTAATAAAACAATTTACATCAGGGTCGGGAGTCGTCACACTATCATAGTTCAATATGGCATGTATAGCTAGACTCTCACACTCACTATGGTAGTCCGAGAACCGACTAAACCATAGCTCTGATACAACTAAATGTAACACCCCTCACTCATGTCCAACTCCGGGACAGGGTTCGAGGAGTTACCGAACTTAAACATTCACAATCGTACAAAACCGAGTTACCAAATTTCGCCCAAAATTAAAACTTTTCAAACACATGCATATTGTCCCTTATACAGCCTTGAAGCCTATAACATACATCGGGGTGGTTCGGGACTAAACTGAGAACTTTGAAAATTTTTGGGCAACTTAACCAATTTTCTTGTTTTGGAGAGACACACACCCATGTGGCTTAGGACACGCCCGAGTCCTCAGCCCGTGTAACTCTCTGTTTGTGACGTTAGCAACCATTTAAGGGCACACGTCCATGGCCAGAGGCTGTGTCCTCCACACGGTTGAGACACATGGCCGTGTCTCTACCCGTGTGGTCATGACCTAGGCTAACTTCCAAGCCTTTTTGTCATCTTTACATACACACATACATTTAACCTTGTCATCTATTTAATCACTTATACCACATAATCAAACATTAACTCATACCATGGACATATAGGCTTACAAGCCAAAATCATTATAAGCCACATCTCATGGCTATAATCAACAAATCAATATAAGCCAATACATTTGACTAATCACAACAACATCCATCATAGAAAAATTAAGTCACTATACATGCCACTCACTTGAAAACATTTAACATACACACATGGTCACATGCACCCTTGTTCACAAAAACCCTTACTCACACGTACATTTGCCACATTTCTCAATTGGTCACATTCACACCTGCACTTATTCATAACATGATCGTATCAATCACCATTAGTAAGTTATCTTGTTGAACCCCTTCGGAAAATGCCGGATACTCGGTGGTCTCAGCACTTAGCTCCACCTATACATAATTTGGCTTTCTTGTATACATGGTGAAGGTCCCTTATTACCCATGTGACCTAGCCATTTCATCTCGTAGCTTTCTTGTCTACATGGTGTCCAACACTAGGAACCATTCATGTAACCTAGCTACTTATAACCTGTAGCTTTCTTGTACACATGGTATACACACAGTATTACACATGTGACCTAGTTACATATGAAATTATTATCCCGTAGCTTTCTTGCACACATGGTGAAAATCCCTTATCATCCATGTGGCCTAGCTATATATCAAATTTTGTCATCTCGTAGCTTTCTTGTGCACACGGTGAAGGTCCCTTATCACTCGTGTGACCTAGCTACATATTGCCCGTATCTCTCGATTTTTCGAAGGTTCAATCGAGAATTTCACATTCCATACATTTTCATATTATAGTTATCACCCAATGATTTCCATAATATCTAGAAAAATAATTATTGAACAAGTAAAATAAATGCATTATTTACATATAAAATTTCTATTTCACATAATAACCATAGTCATAGAAAACACCTTTAAGCACAACATTTCAACTCATTTTCCATGTCACCTATGTCACCTTTTATCATAAACATATTATTAAATCAATTCACCAACATAATATACTAAACATGTAATTCAAAAAAATCAATTTAATACCACAATTTAGGTTTCAAACATACATTACGACATTATTGCATTATTATTAATACACCAACTTACCTCGGATCCAGAAACGGCAATTTACCAACTTTCCGATTTTTTATTTTCCTCCCATTTTAGGTCTAAATCTCATTTTTTTAAGGTCTAAAACATCACATTTCACTTATTTAATTAATGTACTACTCAAAACAGTCCTTAACTCAAAATTTTGCAAAATTACAATTTTGCCCCTAAACTTTTGCATAATTATGATTTTGCCCCTAGGCTCAAAAATTAAACTTCATCCCTTATTCTTATGTTTTATAACATGATGATCATTTTTCCATTTATGGCAACATCAAATTCTTGCTCTAACATGCACTTATGTACATTAGGTATTTTTGCCGATTATGTCGTTTTACTCATTTTCACTTAAAATCGCTTAGTAAAAGTTGTTTAACATAATTATAAGCTTCATATTCTGCCATAAAACATTAAAATAAACACATTTCACCTATGGGTATTTTTTCAAATATGAACCCTAGGTTAAATTATTGCTAGAATAAGTTAAATCAAGTTACCAATACTCCAAAAACGTAAAGAACATGAATAACGGGGATAGAATGGACTTACCATGAAGCTTTGAAAGCTTGAAAACCCTATCCATGGCTTCCCACATGTTAAATTCGGCCTAAGCTTGAAGATGGACAAATTTGGCATTTAAATTTTGTTTTTAATTCATTTAATTCACTAAATTACCAAAATGCCCCTTAAAAAATCTTTTGAAACATACCCATCCATGTCCATTTTTGTCCACCAACTTAAATAATGGTCTAATTATCATTTAAGGACCTCCAATTTAAAATTTCATAACAATTGGACACCTCTAACATGTAGAACTCAACTTTTGCACTTTTTACAATTTAGTCCTTTTGACTAAATTGAGTGCCCAAACATCAAAATTTTCGAATGAGATTTTCAAGAAATCATTCCATGAAATTTTAGACCATAAAAATATAAACAAAATAAATTTCTCAACATAAGATTTGTGGTCTCGAAACCACTGTTTCGACTAAGTCCAAAATCGAGATGTTACAATAAAACAATTCGAAGACAAGTGACTAAAATGCAAACAATCATACTTACCTTTTTCCTTCTTGAAATCCTGATTTAACAAACAACAAGTGAGCAATTGAAATCTTGTGAAACAACAATTGATAATAGGTTTGGAACAAAAGTGAAAACTAAAGAATAAGGGAGAAAGAAAACAAAAAAAAAAAAGTGAAAGAGAGTGAGGGAAGGTGAGGGAAGTTTATTTTTGGAAATTCTTTAATAAAATTAGAATAAAATTAAAATTAAAATAAAAGATAAAATTTAAGAAACCTTAATATCCAAAAATAAATTTATCACTTTACACACACAAGGATTCAAACAAGAGACCAAAAAAAATATAGAAACTTAACTATTGAACCACTAAACTCATCATTGTCTCTATATCACAAAGAAAAAATATAAAAGTCTATCTGTGATGGACTTTTGGCCAAAAAAGTCCTTTTCAGTAAAACGGAATAAAGAACAAGGGCCAGTGGAGAAAATTTTTCACCGTTTCAGAAGTCCTTTTTCTCATATGAAAAAGCCAAAAATTTTATCTTTTTTCAGAGAAAAAGCACTTTTGGCTGTTGTTTTACTTTTTTATCCTTATTATTTCTTCTTCCCAATAGACGTTACAGTTCTCTTTTTTTTTCCCCTTTTCTTTGTCTAATTTTTCCTTTGGTTCCTCTGGTGATTTTTCGCTTCTCTTCGATCTCTCGGTGGTGGGTGCTTTTCCATATTCTAATTTTCCTTCAATTCTCTTTATTCCAACTGGTTCTTTGCCTTCTCCCTTTCGGTTCCTTGCCTTTCTCTCAAAATGCGTTTTGCTGCGTAATAAATTTCCCTTTTCGCTTTTGTATTTTTGTCTACTTACCTTTTGTTGTTGAATCAGATTCAGGTGTGAGGGTGCTTTGAGTTCCAGTAGTTGATTACCTTCCAGGCGGACTACGTCTCTCGTCCAATCGGTCAGTTGTTATCGTAGAGCGTGGGTACTTTCTTTCAGGTTTGTAATCCTTCCCTATCATCTTTCTTGCTTACGACATTTCCTTTGCCTTGAGTCTGGGAAACCCCTGAAGTGAAGCTAAGGGTTAAAGTTTTTTTAGTTCATTTTTATTTTATTTATGCTGAATATGTGATTCGATCGAATTTGCCTCTTTTTTTCTCCGCTTGTTTTGGGAAGTTGGTGAGTTTTGATGTTTTTAATGTTAGTTTTACTCTCCATTTTAGCAATTAGGCATTTCATTTATGTTATGTAAAAATCACTATGAAATAGATTATTTGGTATGGTTCAAACTGCATTATTTTGATTACCTATATAGTACAAATTCACTAACTTTTAAGGTATTTCATGTCTCGATTCTGAGTCTTTAATCTTGGTGGTGAATGGCCATAAGAGACTGTTAGTTACAAACTTGCAAGTAATTTTTGTGCCCTTTACTATCTTTGAAATGGTTGCTTGGAACTTTTTCTTTTATCTGTTAGATGATTGCAATGATTGTTGTCAATGTTTGATGTTAGCCATCTTGTTTATATCATGTTACCGGTGATTTTGTGACTTATGGAAGTAGTTGTTCCTGGTAGTTGCTTGTTTCGATTTTTGGTATGTTTAGGCAAACCTTAATTTGGGTTTTGTTCTCTCCATTGGTTTATTTTTAGTGAAATAAGATGTGATGATAGTTTTCATTGGCTATAAGGTTTTGCCCGGAATTATGATGTGCACCTAACAGGAGAAACAAAAAGAATAGGAGTAGAAGGTGTTTTAGAGGACTTTTTTTACTCTGCTAAGGGCTAGTTTGTTGCCATGCTACACATCTTAACTTCCCTCCTTCAATCACCTTAACCCAAATTTATTTTCCACAAAGGTTTTAAGTAACATTTTTACCAACAATGTAAGTTTTCCAATATGTTTTTTTACATTACCATTCTTTTTTACCAGTTCAAACCAAAACCAAATTCACGAGGTTCCATTGCCTACTGTAAAATGTACTCTGCTACAAATTGTATTAGTAACACCAGACGCTAGTAGCCTTGTCTAGTTACTGAACTGCAAAGGCATCTTGAATATGTGGCTCGAAACTTGTTATGCTACATGGTCGTTGTAATTGAAAATGATAGTCTATATGCATCATCGACATTTTGTATGATTTCTTCAAGTCTACCAGAAATAATTTCATAAACTCTGGTTTATTTTTGTATCTTTTTTTTCTAATGGATTTGGCATCACTTTTCCCGTTTATATGAGGGTTGACTTGTACTTTACCTGCTTTCAGGATGTCTCAAATTTTCAAAAGCAACAATATGTTCGCTTTGTAGTATTGTAGATTGGTTATAATGTTTCCCTTGTATTTCCTTTCTCACAAGCGCCTTTAGGCGCAAGTAAACTTATTCTTTTATATGGATTTTATGACCGGAAGTTCATGATCACTTCAAGATTGTGTCTGGTCGCATATTACTCGAGGTGAATACGATGAAGATTCCGTTATCCGGAGAACAAAACAACGACAATTGGTCAATTCAAGCTTGGGATATGCCATGGGCATTAGGTTTTCTACCATCCTGTTTGTTTACTTTCTAACACCCTCAAGGTTTTGTTTTGCATTACGAAACATGTGATGAATTTAGTTCCTATTTTACGTATGTGTAGTGGCCATAGATAATATATTTGGGTCCCAAGCTTTTTACATTTACAAACATCTTGCATTGCTAAGTTTTACTTCTTTCGTGGACCTCAATATTATACACGCAATTAGTTTTGGTCAATGGATTGGCAATGGGACGGAATTGTGAAGAGCTTTTCATTGTTCCTTTCTTGATACCATTTCATGTTGGATGCAGGAATAATGTTTGGGATTAAGGGGACTTGTAGTGTGAAGCTATTTGACTGTGTCATTGACATGTCTCAACTTTGTTCTATAATGTGTAGTTTACATGCTTAACCAACCGACTTCTAAGTCCTGTCTTAGCAAAAAGAAAATGTGGAATCCGGTGCTTCATGGTCACTCAAATGCGGTAGCTTCTCCTAACGAGTTTTAAATACACTTCTCTGGTGCTAGATGGTAGATTTCCAAAGAGATCCAAGCTTTAAGCTGGGCTGCATTCTTGAAGTATTTCAAATTGTTTCCAGAGAGATATGATGATCATTGTAAATGCTATTGTAAATGAATTCACTTTAAATTGTAAATGCTATTGTAAAATTTTTTTGTATTTATATTTGGTATATAGATATTATCCCTTTTGAAGCTTTAATCCAAATATATGTAATATTTTAATTTGTTACGTTTATGTTTTCTATGTTATGTTAATATCTAATATGAGTTTTACAAATGTGTTAAAAGCATTAAAAAAATAATAATAATTTTAAAATAATACAATTGTGTCAATATCTAATTACAAATTTTAATTATTATATTTAAATATAGTTTATATATTCTAATTAAATTTAATAAATAATTAATATTAATTACTTAGAAATATTTAAAATTAATATTATTTATTAAAATATTAACAATAAATTATAATAAATTATTTTTTATATTTTTGCTAAAATATCATAATATTAACTAATTTGAACATTATTTAAATACATAATTGTTACTTTATAATATCATGTCTAAAATAGACATTTTACTTCTCAAAAGTACTTTTTGACAGCAATACCAAACACTTAAATTTTTCAAAAGCACTTCTTAAAAGCACTTCTCAAAAGCACTCCTTAAAAGCACTTTTCAAAAGCACTTCTCAAAAGTATTGCCAAATTGGCCCTATATCACAAAGAAAAAACATAAAAGTCTATTTGAAAATACTGACTCATCCTACAAACCTTAATTCTTCTAACCCTTATTTCGAGGTGTTACAGTTCTTTTTCTCCTTTTATTCTACAATTCCTTTTTTTTTTTCATAAAACAACTTTAGACATCATGAATCTACAAACCAAAAAAAATAACTTTTTTCTTCGATCTCAACACTGACCATCAAATCAACTTGGATATAAAGTATGTTATTTTACTTGTCAATGGATATTGATCCACCATACCCGATCATCAAATTGTCACTTAGAACTCATTGACGAAACATTTAAAAAAAAATCTAGTGACTTAAATAAAAACTTTTGAATAGTTCAGTGACAAAATTGTAACTTTTTCTAGTCAAGTGATTAAAACGAAAACTTACCCATAATTTAGTGACTAACCGTATTTACCTTCTATAAAAACAATACAAATATGAAATGAAATGAATAAAATTTAAATGGTGCAATATGGACAAGAACGTATCATTGAAAGATTTAAATACTAAATGCAAAGCGATAAACCATATTATCATATAAATAGCCAAATTTACAGCAACTTATACAGCTCCATATTACCTTAGAACAAGCTAACAAAAAAATCCCCAAAGTATTTAGCTTTGCATAATTAAGATTAATTCCCCATTAAAGAGCCTAAAAGTGTTTAGATTAAACAATATAACCAACCCTACTACTTATGGAAGTGGTAGAGGAAGCTCGGATCAGCTACTCGTTGCCTTGCATGGAGGGGACGATCATATGATGTCCTTGTGCCTGCAAAGGAAATTGAACCATTGAAATACAAGTGAGAAATACAATTTTGAGTTCTAGATTATGCATCATAAAAACATGCATCATACATGCAACTGAAACTTATCAATGTCTTAAATCTTCAAGGGACATGGTTGGTGTAATGTTTGCTTTAAGTACATTGGTCTCAAGCCTTTTTGACACGAGATCTATCAGACCAGAATTATATTAGCTCCCAGTTTGGCTGGACAGGTGCTATCATGCCATTGTGGAAACTGGGAATTAATATTAATATTACATGAAAATCACATCATGTGTATGACAGGAAAGCTTCTGGTAATGTTAGGTGCAAAATCATGAATCGAAGTAGCTATTCAATCAATCAATTTTAGTGAAAATTATACTATGTTAGGTGCAGAGTCCCACCCTCATTGGAGAAAAAAGTTACCTTGAAAGCAGTCTGACTGGAAAATTATGGTGTGCAATGCTTTAGATATTTATTAGTTAATATACTTTTTTGCACTTCAACTAGGTAATTAGGTTTATTTTGATACATGTATTTTTTTCATTAGTAGTTGAATTTGACAATTAGATCTATTTTAATTCTTGAACTTGAAAAATAAAAAAATTGATGACGTAACATCCTGAAATTGTACCACATCAGCACTTGAAAAAGTGGACATAATGACGTAGCACAATCTCAAAGTGCCACGTTATCAAACTTTTACATTTTTCAAGTTTAAGGATTAAAATAGACCTAATTGTCAAATTTAGGTATCAAAGTAGACCAAAGAAAAGAATAAATATCAAAGTGAACCTAATTACCAAATTCAGGAGAAAAAATTGCATTAACCTTCAAGGATTTATGCAAAAATTATACCTTCCAAGATTTTTGCACTGGTGAAGTCATCAGGGAAAAATTTATGGTACAAAAGTAACCAAAATGGAAAGGACATGAGGGACAGAGACTAAGATACTTAGAAAATTATCAAGTATGTTGGATATGAATCTATGAGTTCTGAAACATTAATCAACAACATATTCCATCTTTGCAAAAAGAAGACAACAAATGGCCAATTTTGTAGTAAAAAAGCCAAATATTAGAGAGAGGGAGAAAGAGAATTACCTGGGAATTAATATAGTTCAATGATCCTTGGATAGGAAACTGCAGGATTCATTAACCACCAATGCACAGGAGACATGGTAATTCAGTTCAGGACTTTACAGAATGCTTAAACAAAAAGAGCCAAGTGTATCAAATTTAGGCCAAGAACAAGAATCTAAAGTAAATATCGTTGTTTCACCTGTGGGTTGGGGACAGCAAGAACTCGAACTGCATCTCTTTTAAGAGGCACTTCACCCCTGACTGATCCCTTAGCATCACCCTGTCAATTGGAATGTTTGCAGTTAAAGGAGACACTGTCAAAGTATACAAACTACACTATATATATACATGTATGCGTATATTAGCCATGAAAAAGAGAGTGTAATTACCTCCAACTGTGCATCATGATCATTCCAATAACATCAACCCCAAGAAGAAGGTCAAAAAGAAAGAGTCAGATTAAACACTAGGCAGATATGAAAATGTCAAGAATAGAACAAAAAATTCTCATCCATTCAATCTTCTAATAGCCTAACAGGTTCTATGCTATGAAATATCCAAAAATGGATCAAAAGTTAAAGCTCCATTTACATACCTCTCTGTACCTGGCCAGATATATTTTAAGTGGCTCAATATAGTCTTCAAAGCCTAATGTTGCCATTGCCCACAACAAATCATCTCCATTAATTGTCTTCCTCTTCTCTTTCTGGCATTTATCACTAGCCCTGCAAAACAAACAGACCAAACCATTTTCCCAAAGGCTAAACCTGAATCCCAATAAAAAGCAATCATAATTAATAATAATGAATAACCATTTGCTTTGAAAACATCAACAAGCAAACCTATAGAGAAGGATCATTAAACACTATGCTTCTCATGTAAACTATAAACCTTACCCCACCCAAATATCATTGAAAATGTGAATTAAAAAACACAAGGACCCAACTTTCCTATCTAAAAGTGCATGCCACATAAGCCAAACAACCTTCACCATTCAAACCTTAAAAACGCCAGTCAAACTTCCAGCTTTTGTGAACACCAGAAAATCAGAAGATGTCAGAAAATAAAGCCAAAGGTCTTATAATCACATTTCCAATGTCAGGAAACACCAAAAATAACCAAATTTACAATTCATAGAAATAAGCACCAATGTGAAACACTATTTGGCTAACAGAATGTACAGTTCATAATGAAAAGTGGCTCACAAAAGCACCATAATGTACACTAGGACCCTATGTTTCATAAACACACTAAAATCACATCCTAAAAAAAGTAAACTTTTACCAAAGTAAAACAAATTCTAGTCAAGCCACTTCCAACTTAATGTTGCAATTCAAAACACAAATCAAATCTCTCAAGAATCTTTACCACTCGATAAGTAAAAAAAAATACCAGGTAATGCTTACATCTTTCCAAAGGATATCACAACTATACAACGTAAGAAACCAAGAAAAGAAAAAGTTCCCAGAAATATTAATAAAACCCCAGATTAAGGAATTTACATACTCGCTAGTGATGAAGCTGATGAACTCAGAAACACATTCTTGAACAGTTTCTTTAGCATCCTTAGCAATTTTGCCATTAGTAGGCAATGCTCTCTTCATGATTCTGCTTATATTAGCAATTGGAAGGTAACGGTCTTGTTCCCTCACAGTTGAGTGAGAACTGCACTGCTCTCCTCCACTCTCATGACTCCCTCCTGTTGGACTCGTTGGCCCCTTGCCATACCATCCGCCATGTCCTTGAATGACCTTAGATCACTGGGAAAATGAAAATGAAACATATTAGTATCCATCAATTTTTTATAGAAGTTTTAACAAGTAAAGTGAAACCAAATGCATATATATATATATATATATATATATATATATATGTAACATACCCAAAATGCATCTATCCATCAGTTCACACACCATCCATACACCTCAAATAAAAAAAATTCTTTGTACTAAATTATTCTTTTAACAAAGAGATACCCAGATACCCATATGTAAAAATAGCCTACATACATACCATACCATACCATATATACATAAAAAAATGAACTTACGCACTGAGAGAACAAAGAAGGAGATACTAGACTAAAACAAAGAAACAAAGTAGAGAAATGTTATTTTTATTTTATTTTGGCGCGAGAGGAAGGGATTGGAGGAGATATACTAATGAAGGAAAGAGTATCTGACGATGGAGAAGAAAAGGGAACAAATGAAGATTGGGACTATTCTTTTTTATTTTTTTTAGTACAAAAACTTTCGTTTTGGGTTTTATCAAAACCGTTGGCTTTTTCTTTTAAAAATGAAAACTTTTTGATCGTTTCTCAATGAAAAGAATGAAGTTCTCATCTTTATAGTATCAGTATTTCGGTATCAACTCAAACACACCCACGTTCTTGGGCTGTTTATGCTTCCTTTATTTTGTTAACCCATCAAACCACACTTTTTTCTTTTCTTTTTCCTTTTTATTGATGCTACCATTCGCTTATTAAAATCAAGTTCTTTTTATGTATAAATAAATTATAAAAATACCAAAATATCACAAAAAGTTAAAAGTGTCATTTTTCCTCTAAATTTATAAAAAATAAATAAATCATTTTAACATTTAATTTAATTTAAATTTTTTGTCGCTTTTAACTTGTATTTTTATTAAATCAACTCAAAATAGATAAAAAAATTAATATTTGTTCACATATGGATTGACATATATGGATTGACACATAAATGACACTTAAGCATTTAATTATTTTTAAAATTTTAAAAATATTTTAAAAATAAATTTAATGATTTTTAATTTTTTAAATATTTTTTGAATTTTAAATTTTAAAAAGTAATTAAATGTTAAGTGTCATCTACGTGGCAATTCACATGTATGTAATGTCAACAAAGTTACAAAATGTTAATTTTTCCATTCATTTTGGGGTGATTTGACAAAAAAGAGTAAGTTTAAGGCTAATAAGATGAAAAATTAAATAGACGACTAAAATGATTTTTTTGTAAAGTTGGATAACCAAATAAGTCATTATTACTTAAGTATTTTCATTTAAGAATGAACCATCCACCGAAAACCTAGCTACTAAAATATATACTCAAATGAATATTATAGATAAAAGTTCTATTGAAGCCCCTGTACTAAGAGTTGGATTGTATTCTGCCCTCTCTATTTAAAAAATAAGCAGATTACATATACTTTAAATCAAAAACCAAACTAATCCTCTATTAAAATTTCCATTTATTTCTACTTTTAAGTGATGACATGACTAACGGGTCAACTAAATATTGATACGTAGTGTGCCACGTATATCTCATATTGATGTGGTAGGTTTTTCTCACATAAAAAAAATTAAAAATAAAAAAAATTCGATAATTATTTAAAAATCACATCCAAGATGAATCTAGATAAATGGTTGTCCAAGTTCATCCTGAACGTGATTTTTTAATATAATAAAAACATTATAGTGAATTATTTTAAAACTAATTAAAATTTATAAGTAATTATAATTTTTTTGAAATTATTTAAAATGATTAAAACAACGTACAAAATGAACTAGGACAAATGGTTGTCCAAGTTCAAATGAGCTTAGCAACTATTTGTCAATATTCATTTTAGAGTTGTTTCTTAAATCATTATAGAAAATTATTTAAAAGATATTAAGAATTATAAGAAATTAAACTAAAATATCAACTTGATTAAGAAGATACATACAAGTCTATGGGTATATTTGAATTCTTTAAACATGCTAAATGTGTGTATATATATTTTTATAATTTTTTAAAAAATTTAAAATTTTAATCATTATTTATAATTTCTTATAATTCTTAATGGTTTTAAATAATTTTATAATTATTTAACAAACCACCATTGAATGATCCTTGACAATTGAAGTTCATTCGAGTTTGGACAATCATTTGTCTATGATCATTACGAAGGTTTGTTTTAATCTTTTTTATTAATATTTAATAATTTAATAATTTTAATTCTTAATAAATTTTAAATAATTTTCTTTGATATTTGATAGTAGAAATGAAAAGAATTTTTAATAGAAGAACCAATTTACTTTTTGATATATTTAGAGGAGCTAATATGCTTATTTTTGTAGTAGATGGAGTAAAATGCAACTTAAGTCCTAATATATGGACTTCCATGGTACTTTTATTTAATCCTACCCATCATTTAATTCCAGGTCACTTATATACAAAAAAAAAAATTGAAAAAGCTAAATCATCATTTAACTGCAAATAAGGATGAAATTTTTAATGAAAGGGCCAATTTGTATTTTTTTTTTTCTAATGTATAGGGGCTAATTTGCCCTTTTCTTAGTAGAGGGCGCAAAATGCAACCTGTCTTCTAGTACAAAGGTCTCTATGGTACTTTTATCGAAGATTGTCACATTAATAAGTTATTAGTTGAGCTGATAGCATTTCACCTCATAAAAGTACGAATATAAGTTTGATTCTTGGGACACACATCTATTGAAAAAGTGTTAGTTTTTAAATGCTCTTTGCCATATAGGGATTAACTAGATGTGGTAAATAAGGATGTGGATTCAAGCCCACTAAAGCGTATTATCCTCCTGTTTATGGGTTGGGGAGGCGCTAACGTTATGTCCAATGACCTTGTCATAAGTGTGTTACCCTCATAGGATTTACTTATCTCTTTGGGATAAATCTGCTCTCCCAATATGGTCTTATTTTATCTTATGATAACTATTATATCTTCTTTTATGAAAAGTTAATTACTATCAAATAATAATCAAGTCATTCATCACAAAGACAAACGACCCATGACCATATTTACTTTTCATCTACCATGTTCTGCCAATGAGAAGATATCATTTACCCATATCTCTATAAATTCCACTATTTTGAATGACTCTACATACTGCAGAAGTTATATACTCAACGCACCAGCTTTCAATTCTTTATTTATTTGAACTCAAGTTTTTACATACATCAAAGTATACGAGTCACGCGTACAAAGTCTGTCATCCACTCAGGATTAAGGTATGCCGTACTTTGAACGTTACAAGTGAATAAATCTATAAATGGATTCAGGATCTATTCTTTTTGGGTCCAGTTTGATATACTGTCAATCAAGCCAATTACATTGATGTCTCTATCTTCTAGGAGTCATTCACTCCGATGTCCAAGAGAAGGCATCTCCCCAACTGGACTTGATAGACGACAGTTAGACTTTCAATTGGTTTGCTCATCTCCGGTTAGACTAAAGACATGTTTAGATTCATCTACTATACAAGCTATCCTTTCGTATTATGATCCGACTATGTAATATCACTTAATATTAGTTTAAACATTAGACAATCAGTGAGTCAATATTTACTTTTATTTTACTTTACATGCAAAAAAACCACCTGAGAACAATATAAAAATGATATTAATGTAATTTATGAATTTTATTAACTAATCTATTTGAAAAAATTACAATATGCAAAACCCTGTCTCGAGTCACGATTTGCTTAGCTTGGAACTTCCACAATTTGGGTAACCCACGAACAGTGTTAGCTTTGAAGGAGCTGGTTCGTACTAATAAGCCCAATTTTTCTATTTCTTATTGAAACGCTTGTTCATTCTACTAGGATTGAAGAGTTACGTGTTGCTTTGACGTATGATTGTTACTTTTGTGTGGATAGAGTAAGCAGTGAAGGTGGTCTGGTGATGATATGGAATTCAGACGAAAAGGCGAATGTGATAGGTTATTCCAAAAATCATATTGATATGGTGGTGGAAGGTGTTGAGTGGAGATTAATAGGCGTATAAGGTTTCCAGACTCAGTTTGGTGGCGTGCACTTTGAGATTTCTTGAGATATCTCTCTTCTCTTAATGATTTGCGCCTTGGGTTTGTATTGGGGACTTCAACAATCTATTGTCTAGTGATGATAAATGGGATGGTTCTGATTATTATTCTGTATGGTTGAAGGATTTTCGACAATGTAATATGTACTGTAACCTTTTTGAGGTCCCTTTTATGGACTTTAATTACACTTGGGAACAAGGAAGAGGTACGACCTCGGTGTTTTTTTCAGAATGTCTTGATTGCGTTTTCATTAATTGGAAGTGGTCTCTTCTTTTTCTGTATTACAAACTTTATAACTAGGTGAGTGCCACGTTGCAACATAACTCGATTAAGTTGGTATCTAATACCTCTTTTTCCATAAAGAAGAAAGTTCGATTTTGGCTTGAAAATAAATAGTTGGCTGAAGAAGGGCCTTAGGATTTTGTTGATGCTCGTTGGTTAGGCTGCGTGTAGGTAAATAATTATGCTGCTATGCTTGTGGTTAGCCAGAGGAATAAGTATACAGATAAAAAGGAGATGTGCGCCATTGTTCTCAAAATTTTACTGAGCTATATGTTGCATCTAATATCTCAAATCTTGATGCTTTTTCTGATCTATAGCCTTGTATTAGTGCACATGATAATGACAATTTAATTTCTCCGTTCCATAATGAATTCGGTTTTTTACCAAAGATGCTGGTCAATTATTGGTAATGAATTAAGTGTTGTTCTTGGTTATATATGGGTGAGTTCTCTACTTCTATTAATACATATTCTTTAATAGTTTTTATTCCAAATATTACTAATTTGAGTAATATGAAGGATCTAAGGCCTATTGTTTTGAGTAATGCCGTGAATAAGATTCTGGCAAAGGTTCTTGCAAATAGGTTAAAGAGTTTGCTTTCTCTGGTTATCTCGCCAATGTAGTTGGCATTTATTCCGGGTTGATTAATCACTGATAATATTCCACATTTATTTCGGGATGCAGATGGGTTCGTGTTAAGTTGCAGTATTGGATATAGAGTGGGGTGTTTAGCTTCCTATCTAGTGGAAGTGGTGGTGACTAGGGAGGCTCTATTGTGGTTACAATAGAGTGGTGATTGATTTGGATAATGCAAAGGTAATTAAGGTCATGGTTGAGAACTTTAATGATAATTCGAAATTTGGTCTATTGGTTGGGGATTGTCATGCGTTCAGTTTATATCATTTCATTGGATTAGTAGATAGGCTAATAGAGCGACCCATACTTTGGCCAGGGTAGCTTTAGGTTTTGCAGATTATAACTATTCAGATTTTGTTTATAAGTGCATTTCTAGTATCTTAGTTTCAAATGTTGTTGTTGGTATAACTAATGAGAGTTCAGAGCATAGGATCGAGTCCGTGGGGTAAGCCTATTGGCTTAGGTATTAGTTTGGTCCTTTTGTTGGTAATCCATCTATTATTTTGATGCTTTAATAATCATTTCATTTCTTAAAAAAAAAAAAAAAAAAAAGAGTTTATTTAACCTATACAAAATGCAATTACTAACAAATTTAATACTTTATGATATGCTAATGAATACTCAACCAATTAAACCACTTACAATAAATTATTAGTTTAGTGTCAAATGACTTACAAAAAGTAGTTTATAGATCGATATCAATGTTAAAGACTTCAAATCTTAAGAAACGCATTCCCTCTTAAATTTGAATACGCCAAAAACCAAATTAAAATGTGTTGATATGGTAATTCAAAGTGTTAATATCCTAAAAAAAGCTTAAACTAGTATGGTTTGTTTATGTAAGCCCTTATATATAACTACATAAGTGCTTATTATTTGATTTTTTCATTTGCGCTCTTAATGAGATATATATTTATATGAATATATAGTAAGAATCTTCCACTTATTTTCAAATCCTGCAAAAAATGGAACGTGGAAAGAATTCATCCAAACCGATAAGTTAAGCTAAAAGAAAATTTCTATATCATCCATTTACGCTAAGTAAAAGGTCTTTAGAATTTTACAAATTGAAAAAGCACCAGTCGATTTGTTCTCTGTCCCAACTTAATGTCTCAACCGATGTTTGAACACAAGTTTGAACAAGACTGTGTGAAAAAGGTAGTAAGCAAGTTCGAAGAGATGCTAATGTTATAGCAGTTTCGTTGGAGATGTCGGGGTGTGTTCGATTTCAAATGTTTTTGTGTAGATTGGTGATTGATAACTAATGTTGAAGGATTAATATTGGGATGGCAGAGGATCGCTGAGTTCACTTAAGATGATGGTTTCATTGTTGTTTCATCAAAGAAGATTCACTGAATGACAGTAGTGTTGTTTTAGGTGTGATGTAGTTGTATTTTGGGTTTTGCTCTAGTTAGGTGGTAGCATATCCAGGCGTGCTTCTAGCAATAAATTGGCAAAGATTTAAATCTACCCCTTTAGGTTTATTAAATTATTAATAATAACTTTTGACTGAGCAAAAAAGAAAGTAGTAAGCAAGTAAGAGAAAGATAACAGGAAGCACACAATCTCTATTAACATGGTTCGGATAAACAATCCTATGTTTACGGAGTCTCACTGAATAGTTTTGTTCAATAATTGTCTAGATCACCTATTGGATAAATTCTAATCTACACTCACAACCATGGTAATTACAACACTAATAATGAACCCAGTTGGTACAATCACTGACCCCAATCAACCTCACTTACAACAATGTTTACTTTACAAAAAATGCCTAACACAAGAGTGTAAAAATTATCAAGTAAAGATAAACAAATAACCATAAAAAAGGACTCCTCCAAGCCCACCCAATGCAACCTATTTATAAGTTGGGAAAAGATTATATGAAACAGTGATGTCATGTCATCTGTATCCCTTTTTAATAAATTTATGCCACATCAGCATTTTTATCTTGAATTTCATCATTTTTATCCTGAAAAAAAATCAAATCCAAATTAAAATCCTGAAATTCAGGATAAAATGCTAAAATTAGGATAAAAATATTGATGTGGCATAAATCTATTAGAAATGGATACATATGACGCATGGCGTTACTGTTTCATTCAATCCTTTCTCTTATAAGTTGATACAAGAGCTCTTTAACAACTTTTGATAAGCTTAAAACCCTTAGTTAAAATCTAAGTATTCTCTTAATTATCTCCAATAATTATTCCATAAATTCTTTTATATCCAGCAAATCCAAATTAGCTTAGCTTTCAGGTAAGATAAGGACAAGGACAAGGATAATGTTTGCATTCAATCGACCACTCCTCCTCCTCCTATTCAAAACAAAATCCATCATCCAAGTAAGACTAATTTACTAACTTAGTCTAAGAACCATTTGCTGATAGAAAACTACCAAGATTAACCGAGTAAACAATGCTAACAAACTTATTGCACTTATGTTGTCTTGAATAGATGTCCAAACTATTGTCCCAATAGTCTGTCCAAAGAGATGTTAGAGCAAGGAACAGGAACAGAGTGTTCCAATAGGCAATCCAAAAGAAATGTTCAAACAATGAATATAGCTTCAGTGTTTTAGACAACTAAGGTCTCTCAACACAAATCTTATTAAAGTTAAGGTAATTATTTTATACATGGTCAATAAAACAAAAAAATTCAAAAGCAAATTCAAGATGTTGTAATATAATGAAAAATAAAAAAAAAATGAACAAAGGAAAAAATATCAACATCTTAAACTCATTTGTGGAGTTTTTTTTTTTTTTTATTCTACTAATAGTGTTTATAATAATTATCACATGTGATTGTAGTTATTTTTCTTATGTATAAAAATAATGTAATATTGTCAAAATATAGTGTATTAATTAATTTTTTAAAAAAACTTTAAAACCCTCATTAATAGTCAATTAGACATTAGTTAAAATAAAAAGCTGAGGTACTAAAATTTTAAGTGTCTAAGTTCAAAACCCACTTGCATAAATCATGTGTGAGCGAGTTAATTTCAATTGAATTAATTATTCAACTTAATAACTTAAAAAAAAAACCCTTAGAGAAGTATACACCAAAAAGAATGAGAAACCCCATAATTCACTAAAGTTTGTTGCCTTTTTACATTAACTGATTCATAATCCATATTTGGTTTTTGGTAAAAAAAAAAACTAAAAATGGCTCTAATTATTGAAAGGGAAAAATATGAGATTGAGACTAGGTGGGGCAAATGAAAATGATGCCATAGTTTAAACCAAACCTAAACCATGAATAGGTTAAATTATGAACCCTAATTCAACATGTTTTTCTTTTTATAAAAGATTAGTCTTTCACAAAAGATTAAATCCATCTTAGGACTGAGTTTTTAAATCCCCCACCCAATGTTTATTTATTGATGCATAAAATTGTAATAACATGATTTTGACCCTAATTGGAACAGTGGTTTCGGGACTATAAATTCGAGTCCGTAAAATATTTTAATATTACTTTCTGTGTTAATTATGTGTGAATTTACATGTGTAAAAGTTTCGTGAATTAATTTTATTGTTTGTGTGCTTAATTTGATAAAAGGGCTTAATCGCGTAAAATAAAAATTTAGTGGTTAAATATGAAAATGCCTAATTGTTGTTGTCTTTATAATATGGAGGTTTTATGTTGTAATTTAGCCAATAATAAAAGATAGTGGACGGCACATTGATTAATATATGGTTTTATATATTAAAATAAAAGTTAAAAAATAATAACATAATATAATGTTATAATAATAAAAAAAAAAGAAAAAAAGCCATTATCATCTTTTTACCTCATGACCTAAACAAGAGAAAAGAAAAAAAGAAAGAAACTCAAGCTTAGGGTTCGGCTTCTATTCATCTTGATTAAGGTTAGTTTTTGTTTCGATTTTTGATAATTTTTACGTTTTTGTAATCGTTGCTTCGAGTACTACAAGACCCATGCTTGAATTTTTGAAATTGATGATGATTTTGAGTTTTGCCATTGATAATAGCTTGTGATTTTTATTGTTTGATGATGAAATATTAAAGATATGTGAAAGATTAACATGTTTTGTCTTTAAATTTTTGATGAATTTGAGTAATTTGGACTAAATTGTGAAAATAAAATTTTGATGGATTAATATGTGAAATAAATGAAATATGCAGACTTGTATGGAACTTATGAATATTCGGCCCTAGCATGATATATGTAAATTTTGTATATTTTGTGTTTTATGCAATAGGGACTAAATTGCAAAAAGTGTGAAATGTCAGGGGAAAAATGATAATTTGCCCATTTATGCGTTTTTGGATTAAATTGAATGAATGTGTGATTAAATTAGTTAAATTTGAATTTATTTAGATCAAGAACAAAAGAAAACGGAATTAGATCGGGGGAAGCCTAAAGTAGTCGAGTAGTTGATTTCATCCAATGATATCCGAGGTAAGTCAATAAGCATATAAATGTCGTTAAATTTGATAATATATATATATATATATATATATATGTTACATGATGAATGGAATTTTTGTGAATACATTTGTGTATGGCCGAATGTGTATTGAGCAAAGGAGCTATATTTCGTGTTCGAACCAATCGAGATTCAATGTCCGAAAGCCTCGTACGAACCTTAGGAATAGATAGGTTATATATGTCATGAAATAGGATTTCTGATATGTGTTATCGTGTAATACCACGTCTGGGACGTTGGCATTGACATGTGTTTACGTGTAAGACCATGTCTGGGACATTGCCATCGTATTTGATTAGTGTAAGACCCTGTCTGGGATAGTGGCATCGATATGTGATTACATGTAAGACCACAAGCTGGGACGTTGGCATTGTACAAGCTTCCAACTATCTACGTATCATTTTTAATTCCGAACGATTCAACGGGCAATGTAAAGTAAAGACCGAATGTGAAATTGAATTACGTGTTAGGTATGTGTTAGTTATTTGTTTATATGGAAACAAGGTAAGTTGGTTATTTGAAATGATAAATGGTTATGTGAATATGAATTATGTGCTAACCTATTTGACGTATACATGATTCGGCTTATTTATGTAATTGTAATAATGAAAGTGAAATTATATATTTGTATATGATTGGTTATGTTCGGCCATATGGTATATGTATGTAAGGTTCAAACGTGATCTGGTAGTAAATGAAAACTTGTATTTGATATTAAGCATATTCGGCCTTGTTAACAAAATGTTAATATGTAATTTTGATATATATATGTTTTTGCTTAAGACTTACTAAGCTTAAATAGCTTACTGTGTGTGTGTTCTTGTTTACCTCTGTTTTATAGATTTTGGATTCATGTTATGAGCTCAGGGATCGTTAGCAAAGTCTATCACACTATCGATTATTTTTCGATATTTTGCTAAGTTGAATTTGAGTTTATGGCATGTATAGTGTTAGGATCGTCCCGATTAAGCAAAAAAAATAGTAGAATAAATTGAGAAATTGAACACACAAATTTAACGTGGAAAACTCCTCCAAAGAGGATAAAAAACCACAGGCAAAGATAATTTTACTATAATGGTAAAAGAACGAAGAGTACAAAAGATGGAGATAAAAACTAAACCCCGAAAACCTGAAAACAAATAACCCTCAAAACGTAAACCCAAAATTCTCTAAATGTGTTACAAGTTCTAATCTCTAATGGGTGTATATTTCTAATGTTGTAAAAGAACCTATTTATAGGCTAAATTGTCAAGTCAAACAAATTATGCTAATAAATGCTAAATATATTATATTAATAAATACTAAATCTTCTAGAAAGAAAATATATTTTGTTTAACTTGACTTGCAAACAATCTCTTAGAATTTGGGTCACACAACTCTAACAATCTCCACCTTGACACGAATTCTTACAATTCCATCTTTACTAAAGCCCGCCATGGGCATATCTTGAACTATGCAGGGAATTAACTGAGTCGAATCTGTGCTTAGAAGCTGGAAAACTTCTAGCCTTCAACTTGTGCACTGCCAAATCAAAACTAACCCGGGTCTGATTTTCATGAACACATTGCCCTAACTTTTCAAAACCTGCATCCAAAAGAGAACCTCTCTTCAACGAAACGATCATACATTTTTCCCTCCTATGACCAAGTTGCCTTCGCTCCAAACGAGTTGACTTCGACTTCGTAACGGACAATGGACATTCGATTTCACCGGTCACTGTAGAACCTTCCAGAATATAAAGACTGCCGGTTCTTTTACCTTTTAACAAAACAAGATCTCCACGAGATACTTTAATGTCGCTCGACTCGATGTTGATTTTGCATCCTTTCAAGTCTAAACTACTCAAGGAGATGAGATTCTTTCGTAAATCAGGTACATACCTGACAGCTGAGAGTGTCCTAATCGTCCCATCGTGTATCCTAATTTTAACAGTACCAATACCAATTACCTTACTAGATGAATCGTTTCCATGCGTACAACTCCACCTTCAACCGAATTGTATGTAGAGAACCATTTTCTAATGGGACACATGTGGAAAGAACATCCCAAATCTAGGATCCACTTGGACGTGAGCTTGGAGTTATCGCTCGTTGACACTAACAAGAAATCATCACCGCTTTCATCGGCCAAATTAGCACCAACTACATCTTCCTTGTTACTATCAGCAACTCTTTTATTTCGCAATTTATAACAATCTATTTTGAAGTGACCTAACTTATTACAATAGCGACACCTTTTGTCTCGTTTCTTTGATGCTACCAAAACGGAAGCTTGCTTATCTTCCTTGCTATCCAAACCAAACTCATTGTCAAGTTTGTCTCTACTCAACAAATGACCCTTCACATCTTCGAACGAGAGTTTGTCTCTGCCATAAATCAGGGTCCCCCTAAAAGACTTGTATGAAAGGGGTAAAGAGCACAATAATAGCATAGCTTGATCTTCATCGTCAATATAAACCTCAACATTCTTTAAATCATTTAAAAGAGTAATGAATTGACTGATGTGATCTCTAAGAAGCTCACATTCGTTCATGAGAAACGTAAATAGACATTATTTCAACACTAAACGGTTAGCCAGAGACTTAGTCGCATAAAAAGTTTCTAACCTTTTCCACAAGGCGGATGAGGTTTTCTCCATCAATACCTCTTGTAATACCGTATTCGTGAGGCACAACTGGATTGCAAACAAGGCCTTTTCATCAAGCTCTTCTCATTCTGTTTGATTTAGATTCTCAGGCTTTTTCCCAGAACAACCTTTTTCAAGCCGGTTTGAACTAGAATTGCCATCATCCGAACTTGGCACAGATTAAAATTTGTCTCACCATCGAACTTCTCAATGTCAAACCTTGTTGTTGCCATCTCTGAACGGGCTGATCTATAAAATTGAACTAGCTCTAATACCACTTGTTAGGATCGTCCCGATTAAGCAACAAGAAAAAAATAGCGAAATAAATTGAGAAATTGAACACAGAAATTTCATGTGGAAAAACTCATACAAAGAGGATAAAAAACCACGGGCAAAGATAATTTTACTATAATGGAAAAAGAACGAAGAGTATAACAGATGGAGATAAAAACTAAACCCCAAAAACCCAAAAACAAAGAACCTTCAAAACGTAAACACAAAATTCTCTAAATGTGTTATGAGTTCTAATCTCTAATGGGTGTATATTTCTAAGGTTGTAAAAGAACCTATTGATAGGCTAAATTGTCAAGTCAAACAAATTATGCTAATAAATGATAAATATATTATACTAATAAAAACTAAATCTTCTAGAAAGAAAATATATTTTGTTTAACTTGACTTGCAAGCAATCTCTTAGAATTTGGGTCACACAACTCTAACATATAGTCTAGATAAAAATATTTATTTTGGGTTATGTAATTAAAAGTCATGCGAAAATGGCTTGCCTCTTTTTGGTTAAGTTTGGTTTCTATGCTTATGGTTATAATGGCTTAAAATGGAGTTTATATTTATGCATGTTTGTCTGTGGTATAAGTTTATGTTAGGTATATAAGTGTGATATGCTTGGTATGCTTGGCTATGGTGAATTGTATAATCTTGAAATGCTACGAAAATTATTGATGGAATGTTAATTAAGTTCGGTATATGATGTATAATAATATGTGCATATTCAATTTTATAGGACTGCTACAAAATGGGTTATAATGTGCTTGTGTATTCGGTTATGTGTTGGATATATACATAATGATGGTTTAAATCAATTAGTCAAATGATTAATTAAATGGTAAAATATATGTTTTGGTTGTTTTGTGCATGTGGATAAATGCTATGAAATGTTTTGATGTTCGAAAATGATTAAAGATGTAGGTAATTGCACATAAATTAGGAATGCATATAAATATATGCTGTCCAATTTGGTACGTTTAGTCTTGTAATTTGTTAACAAAGTTGTATAAATGCTTGGCTGATGGAAGGTGAGTAATAGATCATTGGGTTTATAACTTGAGCATATGTTGATTTGAGTTGTTATTTATTAATTAGGTTATTGGCATATAAAGAAAGCAAATGATATTAAAGGTATACGGTTATATTATAATGTTGCTAATGTTGCTAATGTTGCCTATATGATCGAACTTTAAATTGTATACATTTTGGTTTGAATTAAATTATTATGGAACATGTTCAATTGTTTTGATGTAAGTGCGAATTGTATTAGTTGGAAATTTTGAAAAGTGCTGATTATGAATTATGATTAGTAAGATATGATTGATTTGAATTAGAACTATGATTATATATGTGATTGACTATTATTGTTATAAAGAGAAAATTTGTTCGGTTGGTTTGTTATATGCAAGCGTAGAATTAATAATTGATATGTGAATATTTGGCAATAGCAATAATATGTTTTGCTTATGCAATATATATTTGATATATGCATGATATATGATATGTAATGTTATATGATTGAAACAAACAAAATTTTAATATACGGTTGATGTGAACTTAGAAGTATTAAGGTTTTAAATTTGAATAGGATAAGTGTATTGATGTGGTTCATTTATGAAGCATGAAAGAAATGAATGTTTGATCTAAATGTTTGTTCTAAATTGTGTATTGTTTGCTAATGCCTCAAAACCCAAATTTGGCGACGGATACGGGTTAGGTTTGTTACAAAAATAATAATGGTATTATGATTAGAATTTTTTTTTTTTTTGGTAAAGTATAATGAGAGAGTTAGTATTCTTGCCTATCCATAGTAGAGATATACTCACATCACACGTGCACATATGGTAGGGACATACTTACATCACATACAAACACTATTTCTAAACGGAACTACTCAAATAGATGTAACACCCCTACCCGTATCGTTGCCGAAATAGGATACGAGACATTACCGGAGTTTACTGAACATTTTCAAATAATTTGAGTCATTTATTATTCATATTCTGAAAATAATGATAACGTCCCTCTATTGGGTCCTCAAAGACCAAAACATACATTAGGAACCAATTGGGATTATAGGGAATTCTTCACAAAATCCTAATATTTTCCTACATTGGTTAGCGTACTTTAATATTAACAAACTTTTTTTTTCCGACATGTCTCACTTGAATTTATTACTTATCCTAATATACATAATTTTCCTTATAAAACGTATCAAAGATAGTCTTATATTTACATGTCATGATACATATCATTCTCTTGCTATTTCTTCATAAAGATAATTTATTCAATTTATTATATCAATATTTCATGTACCATCATTTTCATGAGTTTTATATATATTTGTTCTAGTAGTAGTTCATAATCTTGAATATGCATAATTATCGGCAAATTTCTCATACATGTATTCTCCATGTCATATTTCAATATATCAAATAATTATCATTTCTATGTATTTCAAGTTTAATTTCATGATTTCAAGTACTTGCCATTTTCTATATTTATCCTGTTGAATTTCTCGAATTTCGATAGATTTTCCATAGTACACTTATAGTGTACAATTCCGGTACGTCAATTCATATTCATGTCGCACATTTCCATTTCGGAGAGCACACTCCCGAACCTCATCTTTACAATGGGATTACCGGTCGGGCTAAATTCCTACAAGCGACAATTACTCTAATGAGCTTGGATTTGAATTACAAACACCCAAACCCGCCCATGAGCCTTGACCGGATCTGGTATGTTCCCCGGTGTAAACCGTTTCAAATTCTTTTGTTACTTAGGAAAAACTTGTGTGATTTGGAAGAAAGATCGTTTTGGGTTGGGCTTGAGATGAAAACAAGTTTATTTCATTATTAAAAATCATTTACTTTAGGTGACAAAAGCGTTTGGGATGTGTTTTAAAAAATAGATTTACTTGATCTTTTAATAAATAAAAGTTTGTAAAATAAAAGCAGAATAAATTAATTCTACTAAGGCCTTATTACATCAAATATTTCCCAAAATTTAAATAAATCATAAATACTTAAAGTAAAATAGTCCAAATAAAAGAAAACGAACTTCACATGGCCTCCACTAAGCATCTGTCATTTGGGTCCATCCTTGGTTGTCACCAAAAATAATCCCACAACGGGTGAGTCAATGAGACTCAATTGTAACCAACACTAAAATTTAATATTTCGGGCATACAATGTCATACATGTTCATAAAGCATTTAATCAATATGATGCCACCCAAACCCAAACCTATATGCCATCCGCTACACACCACCCGTACCATCCACACTGCACAGTAGGGACTACTAAGTCAACCCTTTATCCACTACACACCATCGAAGGCGTCATTGCGATCGACATGCTCATCGCCCTTATAAAATTCGTGGTCTTAGGTCACCACATTCAGATATCGTGGTCTTAGGTCACCACATTCACTTCCCCTTTGCATATAACCCATATGCCCCATATCATACATATCATGCATTAACATGCCAAATTCTTATTTCACATTCTTATAATGTCATATGTGTGTCGTAATGGATATTTAACATAATCCTAGTAGGAGTAGGAAGCGTGCACGAGTACTTTGTACCATAACATGGTACCTTAGCCATATTCACATTCTTATACACATACTTATATTAAACATTGCCATAAAACTTATTAAGAAATAGTGTGGGGTACACACCTGATTCGCTTAACAATTCACTGAAATCCCGAAAATTCTATCTAAAGCCTTAGATCTCAAGTCCTACATTCGGCCAACCTTAATATGTTAGCATAAAGCCTATTCGGCTATAAAACCAAATCCTAGTAGGATTAGTACACTAAAACTTACCTTGGTGCCAAATCCCGAAATCTTCACTATACTCTTTCTTGTATTCGGCAAAGCTTTAAATCACTTTAACAAATTAGTTTCGGCTTTTGAATAAATATGAACTAGATCTAAAACACCAAAAATAGGCCTTGGCCGAATATTCGCATGTCTTACCTTGTGGATTTTAAATCCCGAAATTCACCGAATAACTAGGGAACACGCGGCCTATGGTGTACCTTCGGGAAAAGAACTTCTCCTTCTTGTAGTTGACTTAAACAAATCCCGAAAAGGTCTCTTCAAAGTTTCGACAACAAGATATTAATAGGGTTAGTCCTAGATTTCGGCAATTCTTAAAAGAAAAAGGATGGAAATCGAATGATAACTAGTTCTTACCCTTAATACAGAAGTCGACAACCCCTTGTTTGAAGTCTCAAAACTATTCGGCTATGGCCTTGATTTTAGCAAACTTTTGGCTTTTGGAAGATTATGAAAAAAGAAGAGAAAAGAGTTTGAGCAATTTGGTAATGAAGTTTCGGCTACACAAGGTGTATTTTCGGTTTGGCAAAACAATGAAGAAAAGAGATATTTGCTAGAGAGAATTCGGCAGAGAGAGAGTTAGAAGAAAGAATGAATGGCACTCTTTTCCTTTTATAGCCGAAATTACTAACTTAGAATCCCTTACTTGGCCATCACTCTTCTATTTTGATAGCTTTATCTCTTTAATTAAAAATTAAAGAATAATCCCTCAATTATCTCTTTGAAAATAATCTAAAATAAATCATCATTTATCCACCTATTTAGCCAAGTTTTAAGGAGAATTAAACTCTTCCTTAAGAGTCCCTATTGCGTCCATTGCTTCCTCTTTAAGTAATTAAATAAAATTACTTAAAGTCTTAGCTAGATCCGTCCACCCCTTTCCCTTGATGAGCGAATTTAAACTTATTCTATTGGACTCCTTGTGGCCATACGAGGCCCAAATTATCCACCTAAGTGGCGCCTCCCTATGATTAGTTTAGCTTTAATAACGAATTGGGCATGAAGCCCAATTCAGAATAAAAACACTCTCGTAAATGCTCTCCTTGTTGCTCGAACCTAAGCTTGCACACATCTTTGGTGGCGTCATTTATTGGGCTTTAAGTGGTGCCTCCTTGTCACTTTTCCAAGCTCTTTTTGTGTCAAATTTCTTCTATTAATTTTCTTAAGGCCACCTTGCCTTAAAACTTATCATTTCTAAGACATTTCCTTACATTTCCAAGTTTCCAAAACGTTCATTTCCTTCTTTAAACTTATCATTTCTAAAGCATTTCCTTACATTTCAGGACATTTCCTACATTTCCTTACATTTCCTACATTTCCTTACATTTCCATACATTTCCATACATTTCCATACATTTCCATACATTTCCATACATTTCCTTACATTTCCATACATTTCCTTACATTTCCATACATTTCCATACATTTCCATACATTTCCATACATTTCCTTACATTTTCAAGGTTCTAAAATGCACACCACATATCACAAGAAACATGCTATTTCATAAAATTAAGCAAAATGCACACAATGGGATTCAAACCTCTTCCCTCAAAGTACTTCACTTGATGCCATAACCCTTGCACCTTAGGTGGCGCCTTTGCCACTTTTCCACATCACTTCTTGTTTTAACTTAAAACCAATAATTGTCCAAAGCTTTCTTCCATCTAGGATTTTAAAACCCTTAATTCACTTCTAAATTCAGACCCTAATTTGGATTACCCGTCCGGCTAAATCCATTTTCCACATATTCTTGGAGGGCTATATCGAGGATAAGATCACCCGTCCAAGGCTAGACCCTTTTACCGTCAATTCCTTTTCAGAGATCCATCGAATTTTCCTTTCATTCAACCGGATTTATTTTCCATTTTCATCAAGAATATCAAAACTTCATCAATTATCATATAATAAACATCCAAATCTTATTCACATCAATAAACATATATTTCAAGCATTTAAGAATATAATTCAAGTCACATGAACTTATCTCGTTGCTTGTTCATGTTTATAGTTTCACTAATCCGATGACTTTTCTTTTCCATGTTCAAGTCTCGTATTTGAGTTATCCGGATCTTTATAAATAAATTTAATTAATGCTTTAGGCAAAATTACCATTTTACCCCTAAGCTTTTAATTAATGACGATTTCATCCTTAGGTTCGAAAAATAAAATTCTTGTAATTTAATCCTTGTTTCTAGCCTAATTATTCTCATATATATATATATATATTGATAACAGCCCATGAATTCTATGAAATATCGAATTTTCTATAATTTCAACACTTTTCAATTTAATCCTAAAACATATTTTCACCCGATCTTGATCTAAATTAATAATTTCATACAATTTTATAATTTAAATAATAAAATAATCCATTTCATGCAATTTGGTCATTTCTTGACATTTTTACAAAACTACTCATAAAGTTTTACTTTTATTCAATTTAGTCCCTAAGCTTAGAACATGCCAATTAACCATGCTAGTTAAATATTCATATATATTTTCCTCCTCCTCCTCTCCATTCCACATCCTTAATTTATATAACATGCTTACAAGTAATGTTATCTATGATTTCACTATTTACTCATAAATTTATTCAAAGTTGTCCATTTGTGTCATAGTCACTAAATTATTTATATCTTGAGCTACAGAATTCCAATTTAAGATATGCTAATTTTCCATAAAACTAGACTCAAATATATTGTTACCATAAAATTTTCAGAATTTTTGGTTTAGCCAATAAGTACAGTTTATTCTTTAAATTCACCCCTGTTCTGCTGTCTGACAGTTTCGACCCTTCTTCACTAAAAATTAATTATCTCCTCATACGGGATTCAGATTATATTTACGTTTGTTTATATTAAAAATAGACTCATTTATTATTTTAAAAATATAAATTTAAGCCCATAATTATTTTTCTCCAATTTTTATGATTTTACAAAGTCAGAACAAGGAACCCGAAATCATTCTGACCTTGCCTAACAAAACTTATTATATCTTGTGATTTACAATTTCATTACTTACACCGTTTATTATATAATAAACTATACTCAGTAATATTTAATTCCATACTTTATTCATACTATAATTCAATTTCTACAATTTTTGGCGATTTTCTAAAGTTAGACTACTGCTGCTGTCCAAAACTGTTTTAGTGCAAAATGTTAATTACCAAGTTTATAACACCTTTATTTCTTTTTCTACAATATTTCCCATCACTTTCTCTTATTTTCCTTCACTAACATATAAAGAACATAAAACCTTATATAAGAAAACTCTACATTAACATCATTTCCATGCTTTTCCACAATATCAAACTTAAAATATATTGAAAACTTGATATTCTTACCTTGTTTTATTGATTTCAATCTTTAACTTGATTTTCTCTCTCCTCCAGCTTCTATTTCTTGAATCTAACTTGAGATTCTTGCTCCCCATAGTCTCCTTGTCATCTTTCTCTCTTGATGGCTATAGAAATTCTTTTGAATTTTCAGTGAAAATGGTGGATTTTTGGTAAAAGGACCAAATTGTAAAGAAAACAAAACTTCTTTCTTTTCTCTCTTCTTCTCACATTGGTGCATGGGAAAGATGGATGGTGTGTTCTCTCTTTTTTTGCCCACACACACATATATATATACTAAATAAAATAATAAAATAATAAATATCTTGTTAAAATATTAATAAAGTAATATTTATCTAATTAATTAATTTAAAATATCATCAACATAATCATTACATTCTAGAATTCTCTCTCTTACTAATTGACCATTTTACCCTTCATGATCTTTAAAAATTCCATCATTGAATCATCACATAATTTAGAAAAATTACAATTTAGTCCCTCATAATTTTTCACCTATTCGATTTGGTCCTAATTCATCCATTTTCCTTAGTTTCTAGATTATTCCACCCCTAAAATATTTACACTATTGGTCCTTTAACTTTTCATATTTGCACTTTAACCCTCAAATTTTAAGTATTTACTCTTGGGCAACAAAACTTTTCTCACTTTTACAATTTAGTCCTTTCTTGAATTTATAATGTGATATATCATAATATACTTCCCAATGTTGACATAATCCAAAATTTTCCTTTTTTTCACTTTATTTCCTTACTTAACTATATCAAGGATAACATTTACTTTCTTATTGTAGTAATTTTCGGGGTATTACAATAGAGACCCATAACTTGTTCCCCTGAAGGTTTGAACTCGGACTGTAACGACCCGTGTAACATCCGAGATTTAGGGTTGTGCATTTTCACTTAAATGTATGTGATTGCATGCTTGAGTATGATTTGAATGTGATTTGGGGGTTCCAAGAACCTTGGGATGTAGGTAGGAGCCTTAGAAGTTATTGGATTTTTAAGCCTTAAAAGGGGAACTATGGGAGCTAGGCCTTAAGGAGTTTATTGTGTGATTTAGAACACAAATAACCCAGTGGTAAGGTGGCAAGGAGGCGCCACTTGGGGCCTAAGTCGTGGCATACAAGGAGTGTGAAGGGGCCTAGGTTCGACTGAAAGGGAAGCGTTTTGGAGTTTTATTTTTCACAAGGAGGTGCGGTGGTGGGCGGCACAAGGACTCTGATGGAGGAAGTATAGATCGGGTCTGACAACTTAGAGATTCAGCTAAGTTGGAGTGAAAAGGGGGATTGAGTGGAGAGAAGGAGAGTTGGCCGGCCAAGGGACTTCTAGGATGACAAATTCGGTCACCTAGTAGCCAAGACTCCCTAAGCCGAATTTTTGTTAAGCCTCACCATCACTTTCTTTTTCTTTTCTTTCTCTCAATTCTTTCTTCCTCTTTCTCACCTTAGCCGAACCATAAACTGAGCCTCCGTATCGTTCTTTTTTCTTCTTTTTCTCACCATCTCTTCTGTCATCAAAAGCTGAAATCTTCTTTTTCTTGCCGAAACTCCCTTAATCTTTTCTCTTTAAACCAAAGCCGAATCTCTCTGTGTTTCCAAACAAAGATGCAATCGGTTTCAACATTGTGGTAAGGGATCCTGTCATTCGTTTTCTTTCTTTTCCTTTTTCCTTTGATTGCCGAAATTTAGGGATCTAATTCCTCTTATTTTTCTTTGGCCGAAACAGTGAAGGGAAAATTCGGGATCCACTTGTAGCCGACGGTTTAAGGGAGATCTTCTGGGATTTTGGATATCTAAGGTAAGTAAGACATGCTATTCGGCCAAAGGCCATACTATCTATTGAAGGTTGCCGATTCTAACTATGGTGTTTTGGGGGATTTTCGACAGATCTTCGGGATTTGGCTAAGCAATCTAGGTAAGGGTTCTAGTGTTTCAAATCTGTCTCTCATTAGTGGTGGCCATGCACAGCTCAATTATTTTTCAATTATCTTATTAAGTTTATTTTGATTTAGTTTGGGTTATATTTTGATGTAATAAGGCCATTATCACTTAACTGTTTTATTTATGCGTTTTTAAATTTTTATTATGATACGAACAACATCGATCAAAACGATTAAATATTCTCGTAAAACAACATCATTTGTTTTGAAACTCAAATGCCTACGGTTTTCAAGTTAATAATAATGAACTCTAAAATTCGGCATTTCTTTTAACTAGTAACTTTTGAGATATGAAAATACCGCTTTAGTACAAAATTAAACTACAACACTGTTTTTTTTTTTTTTAACTTGAGAACAATTCAAATCTATTTTCTTCAAAACCACCAAGATTTTCAAAATGTCATACGAGACTTAACTACGTTTTACTCAAGGAGCATGCCAGATCCGGTCAGGACTTGTGGGCCGGGTTTGGGGTGTTTCAACCCAATTTCGAGTGGTGTCAAAAAATAAGGTTTTACGACTCTGTTTTCGTAAACCGAATCCATAAATATTAAATAGGGATATTTACAGAGTTAATATTTAAATAAATTGAAATTTGGATAGTTAATTTAGCTAAAATTATGTTTAATTAATGCCCAATGACTAAATTGTAAAGTCCAATCGCTATAGATTTTTAATTGGTAAATGGCTTGAGGACTTAAATTGCAATTATCCAAAGGGCCGAAAAGGTTAATAAACCATTACTAGTCATGTGCTAGTGGATGTTAATGATGATTGTGATTAATGTAAGTAAAATAAGGTTAATTAAGAATAAAACCTAATTAATTAAACTAATTAAAATCAAATCTATACATGTGTGTGAATTAGTGGAACGGGAGAAGAAGAATCATCTTTTCCACCAGCCTAACATCAAAATATAGAGGGGATGCCATTGTTGATTTCTTTAAGCTTTTGGCCTTATTTTCAAGTAAGTCTCTAGGAAATTTTTTTTTATTTTTATAGATTTTTTTAATCTTGGAAGCTTGATCAAGCTAACCCAAGGATCAATTTGATCAATTAGTAAAATTTTTATGAGATTCCATTGTTGAGAATTGAATGTTCTGGGTGTTAAATCAATAGAAATTAAGCTTAATTTAAGAAAAGAACTAAATTGTAAAGTTTAATTGTTAGTTTCTTACATTAGGGACCAAACTGAATAAAATGATTTTTTTCATGAATTATTGGTAAGGATAAAAAATAGAGGGCCCGTAATGAGTTTTGGTGAAATCAAATTTTAATCCGAGGCTTTAAATTGAAAGTTATGCTAGTCATGATTTTAGGAACTAAATTGAAAAATATGTGTGGCTTTGTATTTGAATGTATTTTGATAAAAAAAAACTTGATATTTTATATTTTTGAATTATTATTTATTGCTAAAGACAATGCATGGACGTCAAGAGGAAAAGAAAAGACGAGAATCAACGACGAGTAATTCAAATTTTCGATTTGTATTTCTATTATTCGAATCACTTTAATTATTGCATATTTATACTGTTTGCATGACATGATATTAAGGTAAGTTGAAAATGGTTAATTGGATTGCATTGGTATTATTGTGATTGACTATCGAGATAGAAGACTAAATTGAATAGAATTGAAAACAATACAACTTGATTAAATTATGAAATTGGCTTTGAATTGGATTGAATCAGACTATGTTATGTGAAGTTATGTAATGAAATGATGAAATCTAATTTGAATTATATAATGGAAGTGGAAATTTTGGTTACCCTATTAATTGTTCGGGTAGAGTTGGATAAAGTTGGCATGCCATAGGATAGATTGAGTACGGGATACTTCAACTACATGTCGATGAGTACTGATACAACTTTTATTTCAGTTATACTGATGAGCACTGAGCACAATCTATTTACTTCAGACTTCCCAATGGGACACTAGGTGCCAAATTTGGTGTGTTGATTGGTATTCGTGTATCTGTTCAAGTCTAAGACATATTAATATGGGAGATAGGCACTAATTGGGTTCTGCTCAACTAATGCTAGCTAAATGGTAACTAAATCTAGATTGAATTGGTCTAGCTCAAATTGTTCAGATTTAAAATAAAACTTTGATAATTCAAATAGGTTTTTTTTTTTTTATTCTCATAGTCAAGTTGGTTTTACCTATATAAATTGATATTCAATTATTTTTATTAAAATTATTTGTGAAGATAAGTGGTAATATAAATTAGTTTAATATGTAACACCCTATACCATGTTCGACTCAAGGAACCCGATATAGGAATATTACATTTGGTGCCAAAGTAATCATTGGCTAATCATTAATATATTAGAACATAAAAGCAGACAAATAATAAATTAGTCCTTACAACACTAATCTTTCATTAATTATTTAAACCAACATTTTCAATAAAAATAATTATAATTAATTCATAAGATTATATTCAATTAACTCATACACTATTTCATTATTTCCAATTCATTCTATTTTCACTTCTTATTTTCGATATCTCAATTTCAATTCACATTTCAATTCATAATTTCACTTTCTCATACTTTCAATAGTTCAATCGATCAATCATTCGATTTTCTCATTTCATTTATTCAACTGATTTCAATATCAATAATTCGATATTTTAGCAAATTCATGAACCTTAAGTTTATGCTTCAAATCTCACATTTCAATTCAATTCACAATTCAACTCATTATTTCATTCTCATATTTTCAATAGTACGATAAATCAAATTTATTTAATTTTTCTCATTTTAGTTATTCACCCCATTAACAAACTCGGACTTTGACGGATACACAGATTCCAACCCAAACACACCAATACGACACATTGTGCCTTAAATTTTACGATTACCTAAATAGAATCGATAACGATAGCGATATGAATGATGAGCGATATTCAATACACAAAGTGCTAAATCTGTAACAGTAACGACAACAGTATTCGACACACAAAGTGTTGAATCGGTAACTGTAACAGTAGTCGGCACATAAGTGCCTGATCAGTAAGCCGCAAAAACCCGTACTCTTCTATATCCTATGGCATGCCAACTATATCCGACTCAGCCTGACTAGTTAGTAGGGTATTCAAATCATTTTTTTTTATATTTCAAATTCTCTTTCAATTCAATCACAATTCAATTCAAGTTCACCTTTTCACTTTCTAATCATTATACAATTCAATACCAATACATATTTCAGATAATCACATATAATCATACTTTGATTCAATTCAATCCATTTTTCAATCAATACACAATTCATATATTCACCATACTCATAATTTAATTCACTTTTATTCAATTCATATTTTTGATTCATTTTCCAGTCAAGTTCAAATCACTAACCACTTTTCAATTAATATACATTTCAAATAATCACATATTTTCTTCATTCAATTCATTTTGATTTAATTCAATTCACTTTTAATTTTCAATTTATTCACATTCGGTTTCAATAGCCATAAACACTTTTAAATCAATATCATTATTTCAATTACTTACCTAATTTTATCCACCATGCATTTTAATTAAAATATAACAATTAATAATAAATAGATTTGAATTATAATAATACAAACTGTGATTTACTCGATTACTCCTCGATAACCTTTTCTTTTTCTTTCGATGCCGATGCCTCGAGTTCTTTGTTAGCTACGTAAATTAAAATAATTTATACCATTAATACAACACTAATTTATATTGAATAATTGAATTTCTATTCAATTTCTACCTTATTTTCAATTTGATCCTAACTAAATTCATTTACTTTTCTAATTCAATTCATACTTTATTTCCACTCAAATTTCAACCAAACTTATACATATCTATCAAAATTTCATCATAAATTCCTAATTTCAAAATTATTTCAATTTAATCTCTACTATGCAAAACTTATGGCTTACTTTTCAATTTAATCCCTTTATCAAATCTAAATTGAAATTCATTCAATTAAACCCCTAATTCATCATTTTGTTCAACATGAACTATGTTCAAAAACCTAAGAACTTCCAAAACCTCAATCTAATTTCAACAAAACTTTGTTCTAAAGCTTCTAAAACATCAAATTTAAGAGAAAAGAGCTTAATTGACTTACCAATTAAAGCTTAAAGCTTCAAAATTCTAGTTTTCCCTTTATCTTTTTCCTTCTCTTTTCTCCCTTCCTTTTTCATTTAAGCTTCTGTTCTTCTATTCCTTCTTTTGTTTCTTTCCTTCTATTTGTTTTCTTTTTACTTTATATCTTATATTTATTTATATATATATATATATATAGTTATAATAATAATAATAATAATAATAATAATGCATTATAATAATTATAATAAATATCTATTTAATAACAAATATTTAAATTACAATTGCCACCATTTAATTTATTAATAATACAAAATCTTATAATATAATTATTTAATTAATAAATATCTTTCAAATAATAAATATCTATTATACAATTAAATATAAATATTACAAATGTATGTATTTTTATTAATACACTTGTAATAAATCATCACCTTACATTTGTCATGATTTTATTTATTTTATGTAATTTAGTATTTTAATATAATAAAAATCTATTTATTTAAATAATAAGTAATTAAATAGAAACATTACAATTGTATAAATATTATTATTACATATGTATCATTTAATCACCCTACATTTGTCAATTCAGTAAACTGTTCATTAATTTAATAATATAATACCAATTAAATAATATTTTATATCTTAATATTAATTAATATATATATATACACAATAATAATCTAAAAAATCTTTAGATTTTTCATTGTTTTTGACCTCAACTATGCTAAATGGCCTATTTTCCATTTTGGCCGTCTATATTTTCTTTTAATCTACAATTCAACTTTTACCCTTTATTCACTTTAATTCTTTTTTCTTAATTTCTCTCAATTAAGCTTAATTCACCTAATTAAAACTTAATTAAACACACCACTAGACTCATAAATATTCCTAATAATTATTTACTAATTTAGTTTTCTAAGATTGAGGCCCGATATTACACTTTTTTGTGCCCATAAATTTTGGGTCATTAGATATTTTAGATATATTTTAAAAATAAAATAATTTTTCAATTAAACAAATCTAGGTTTAGAGAAATAAAATTTATTAAATTTAAATACTTATTCGGTACATAAACTTAGCACACTCTTTCAATTTAGCATTTATAGGTTTTTTTTTTTTACCTCAACTAGGTAATTTATGTAAGCTCGTGATGTTGCATTCTATAATTGTGATCGCCAGCTAAAAATAATATATATGATTTTTTTAAAATAAAAATATATAAAATTTTAAACTTTTAATAATTTTATAATTTCTAGAATTGTAATAATTATTTTATATTTTTATAATCCTTTAATAATTTATATAATAATTTGAACCACGTCCAGAATGAATTTTGATAAATGCATCCTTAAATTCAAATGAATTTAGATACTAATTTATTTAAGTTTAATGATGTACGTTTTAGGAATTTTAATTACTTTTTAAAGTTATTTTATTTTTAAAATATATATTTACATGGTATGACATGTGTTATGTCACATGTTAGTTTTCATCTGTCACATTATCATTCATTAGCTATTAAATTGATCAACAACGTTTTCGTCTAATTTTTTACTAAAGCTGGAGAGAATTTTTTAAGAGTTTAATTGATTTTTGTTTTATTAATAGACAAAAAGTACCATGATGATGACAAATATCACCTATAGACATAATGCTGAAAAGTTAACGAAATTACAAGCGAAAGGACTTGATTGAAACAATGTGATATTTTAGGGACTTAATTAGATTTAGGAATTAATTTAGAACTTAACCCATAGTTTAGTGAAATTAACTTTTAATTTATAAAATGCTCCATTTCTGACAAAAAAAAAAATCATTAATTACTTAGAGAGCAGGTCATGATCGTATTGTGTGAAAGGCCAGCAAGTAAAAGAAACAACAGTACAAATGCATGCTTTTGTGGTGAATCTGAAAAGCCTATTTCTCAGTACTGGCATTATACCCTTCTATTGTAGTGTGTTTGAAGTTGCACGTCAGTCTCCCAATTAGACTATGATATTCCAATTTCATTCACACTTACCCAAATTTAATTCTTTAAATATAGAAAAGCAATCATTAAAACGATATTCAAAGAGGGCAAATTGAATGTGGATGGTAGCCGAAACAGGTGAAACGGTGATTGGATGGTGGGATTTTGGGTCCTTAAAAGGCAATTATAGTATCTACCTTGCTGACTTGTGGGGTATTTATCATGGTTCTCGAGTTAGCTTGGAGCAGGGATTAAAGGAAATTTATCATAGAATTTGATTCATTATGCTCGGTCAACATAATCCGACTTGATCTTAATAAGAAGCATCATCCTCATTTCTATATTGTTGAAGCAATAAGGCATTTATTGAAGATGGAGTGGATATGGCGACTCCATTGTATTCCTAGACAATACAACTTTGTGGCGGATTGGCTTGCCAAAAAGAAATTGTACATGAGTGTTTATTGTTTAGTATTTTTTAATTTTTATGTGCCTCTTCAAAGGTTGCCGAGGTAATGTTAGGGGTAGGCAAAGACATTGGAGTAATGATTGTATGAAACAGACGCAACATCATCCTATATCCTTTATCAATTATTTAATGTCATTTCAACATCTTTTTCATGCCATTGACACATCATTTTGGTAATTTTTTAAACTTGAACCTTGGAACTTGAAACTCGGACCATAGACTCTAGACCTTAAAACTCTAGACCCTAAAATCCTAAACTCTGGACCTTGGATCCAGAGTATAATATCCATGATCCAAGGTTTAGGGTCATGTGTCCAGGGTCTAATGTTTAAGGTTTAGGGTCCAAGATTTAGAATCGAGGGTCCATGGTCCAGGTTAAAAAATTATCAAAATGATGTGTCAATTATATGGAAAAAGATGCTAAAATGACATCAAATAATTGGTAATGGATATAGAATGGTGTGGTGTCTATGTTTCATATAATCATTTTCCAATATCTTGATCTCAAAATATTTTTGTTTTGGTTTAATCTTGTTAGTTTGTTTAATCCCTTCAAAAACAATAAAATTATAAATTAATATGTGGTAAAATGACACTTTGACCTTTCAAAAAAAATTAATAATTCAATATTGGCTCTCTAAAAAATATTTCTAGCTGCACCTCTGAGGGGTTGCTCAATTTGTTAACCATGAAGAGTGATGTGGTGATTACTCACTTTATCCCTTAATTATGTGTTTGGGGTATGATCCCTGCTCATGAAATGAAGCTCATTTCATGAACAATCATTTATCTCTTCAAAAAGCACCCACGGTAAAGAGATTAATCACTGTTACCAATGATAGCTTCTACAACGTATAGCTAAGTAATATCAATGTGACCCTTACACTACTCTAACATTTTATTCTTTTGATTTTCATTTATTTTAGGAATATATATATATATATATATATATATATATATATATATAAGATCTCTTGATACTTAAATGAATGCCTTAAAACTTAAATGAATGAACAATTCTAAAAAAAAATTGAAAATGTTTCAATAAATCAAAATAATATAAGGTTTCAAACAATATGGAATTAGAAACAAGCAATCCATCAACAAGACTCTCTTCCTAAGTATACACTATAAGCCCCATCTTTAATCCCGAGTCCATCCAGTTCATGGGTCTCAAGGTTGTAAACTAATAATTGTGTAGGATTTTACGAATTCTCCAAAGCCAAAAAAGCTCAAAACTTCTAAAATACGTTCAATGTTTAATAGTTTGGTCCAATTGCTCTGGTCATTCAACACCCAAACATCATAACTTTTTTCAAAATTTGTACATCATTTGAGTATCCCAAATAGAAATATAATCCCGTAAAGGAAGTAGCCTCCTAATTGTTTTATGAGAAGGTAATTGAATCAAACACATAGCAACAATAGATTGTCAAGGGTACCCTTGCAAAAATAAACGAGAAGACTTTTCTTTTTGCTAGTACTAAGATGTTAAGAAATAAAGCTTGTACTTTGAAAGGGTTGACACCAAGTTTTTTGCAAACATTTACAAGCAATTTTAATAAAATATCAATCAACATATCTCTAGATAGCTAAGCTCCATCACTTATGCTATTCTAACTTTGTTCCTCTAACAAATCCCTAACAGGAAACCGAGAGAAATTAGATTATCAAGCGTAATTCTTAAACATCTAACCCCGTTACTTTTTTAAGTCCTTGCGATTATAATAATCTACTATGAATCAATGGTTCACCATGTTACAGTCTCACTTCTATGCATTCAGTTAGATTCACCCTCTCACTTAGTCTTTCCTCTCTTGGAACTAAACATAATTAATTTGTTTAAAAATAATTTGCATGTTAACAAGTTTCTATAATGAACAAGTTCGTGCTCTCTCCATCTCGTACATAAACCAATAAACAAGTCTTATTTATATAAGTAGTATTAAACTATGAATCTCTGGCTAGTATGACCAAACAATGTCCACTAAATCTCTTTTAATTAAGTAATTTTAAAATACATAAAATAAAGAGATCTTATTTACTTAAACTTCTTCAAAATCAGTATCACTCCAAATATAGTAATTAAATCACACTAGGTTTGATGGAATAACTTTATCAATCACAATATTATATATTATTTCTCAAAATCTCAAAATATATTTAAGTGTATAATTAAGATAAATAGGTCAATACATGCCGACCAATAGTACAAATTGCACAATATCCAATTACAAAGGTGCAACTTCCCCATTGGCATTTTAACTTCGCAACAATTCCGTCAAGCAAGTAGACAGCCCATCATGGAAACTCTCCCTTATAAACACAATCATCAACCATGAAAACCATCATCAATGCATCAAATTTCATAGCATTAAACATACTAAAACTATCATCAAAGCAGCAAGAGTATCTAATATAGTCAATTACAAAAAAAAAAAAACTATTTTTCATTTTTTGTTTTCTCCGTTGATTCAAATTTCTCCCATGCAATCTGTTTAGAGATAATGTAAGCCAACAAGTTAAAATCACTTGTAATTAAATTCTTCCTCTTCATCACTTAATTATAAAGTTATTTAGTCATGAAATTAATCCACTAAATGTACGTTGAGATATTTATATTTTCTTCATAGTATATTTGTGATCTCTTTAGGTTGAATTTTCTCATTTAATTTGATCCTTTTTTATTTCATGATCACCATTGTATCTTTTGTAATGAAAACGATAATTACTTTTACCAGTAATGATAAAATCATTTGTCTCAGACAAATGACTCATGACTAAGTTCTATTTTCATAATCCATATAATATCAATAAGAGAATATCATTTACTTTTTTTTTTTATCGAGTTACGGTTTCACTATTATGAGTGAAGTCATATCATGCATAAGTCATATACTCAACATATCAACTTTCAGCTCACTACATTGAGAGCATAGGCTTTTAATATATTGAAATAAATGAGTCATACACAAATGGTCATTCACTTATTCAAGATTTAGGTAAGTTACACTACGAACGTCACAAATGAATTAGTCCATGAAAGAATTTAGGACTAATTCAACTTGAGTCCTACCTAATATATTTTTAATTCAAACAATCACATATATTTCTGTGTTTTTTAGAATCAATTCGATTCTAATAGTTAAAAGACAAATTATCTCTCAATTTAATTTTAATAGATGAGTAAAACCGTTGATGAATTACATTCATTTGCATTGTGATAGTGGGCATTAGAAATTTTCAGTCGGTCCAAAAATGACATCTCCATTGGATGAATTTCTTTTTATTTTTCCTTTTTATTTTGGCATTGTGTTCAATTAGAAAAATAGGTTTAAGAATTTCCAGTGTATAAAATAATATTACAAATTACACAATGTAAATTTAGGAACTAAGGCAACTGAAATCATCCTAATAGATCTTTGGGGTTGAAATGTACGTATGGCCATCATCAATTTAAAAGTTTCCATCACATAAAAAGGAAGTTAAATCATGTTATTGTTTTTTAGTTCGTGAAAGTTGTGGATTTAGTTTTTGTATTTTAATTTGATCAATTTTAGTTCTTGTATTTTTAAATTTTGATATTTTAATCATGACCCAGAAAGTAGTTGTTCAATTCATTTAGTTAAATTCAATTACTAGTCTGTATTCTGCAAACAATTGTAGAGCTGGTTTATATTCTCCAATTAGATCATTCTAACACCCTATACTTTTTTAATTTTAAAATTTTAGTCTTGACGCAAATGACCATTAGCCGAATTTTTAATGAGTAATATGTAGAATAACAAGTTGACATGGCATTACACATATGATAATATATTTGCAGCATCAGATTTTGAAAATAGAAGAACTTAACTTAGTGGATTTAATAGTTTTTGTTTGGTGAAGACTAAAGTGTTAAACATTGAAAAGCATAGAAATTAAAAATGACCAATTTAAAATACAAGGATTAATTTCACAACTTTCAGAAAGTATAGGAACTAATAGCATAATTTAACCTAAAATTATACTTTATTAGTATGAACATCCAAGGTTAATATTCTTTTAGATAATATTATACATTTTAACACTATCAATTCATCTTAACTATATAATAATAAATAATAATAATAATAATAATAATAATAATGAATGATGATGATGATGCAAGGCTATGTTTATTGTTTACAATATAATAGGTTTAGAATTTAAAATTTTAAGATTTAAAATTTTAAAGAAAGAAGGTTAGATTAAGATTTAGGGTTGAGATTAAGGTTTAAGCTTGGATAAGATTTAAAATATAATATTTAGGGTTCAAGTTTTAGAATATCATAAAAAAAATAGACAAAATTTTTAATCTCAATCTTAAATCTCACAAAAAAATTTTGATTTTGTCTATTCGTTAGTTAAAATATAGTAACAAAATTTAATTTAGTGTTTCTTGATGTATTATATTATTTATATATTTTTAAAAATTATAATGTAACGTGTTAATTACTAAGCGTCTATAAAGTAACTTTTAAGATCATCTTGATCTAAGAAGTCGTATGGGGCGTAGTACTCTAACCAGATTATAATACACTATAGGCATGAAATCTACAAAGAAAAAAAAGAGAGTAAAACTTGGACTTTTATATATGTTTTTTTGAACATTAATCTCATTATTGGTTCTTATCATATCTGCTCTTTTTTATATAATAACTAGAATATCTATAGTCTCTCTCCAACCCTTAAAAAGGAAAATAATGCGCTTCAACGCACTTAAACCCATGTATTCTTCCACTGAAAATAATACCAATATCAATCAAGTTAAAACTCAATCGACTATATATATATATGTGTGTGTGAATTTCATATACCAACTAAATATTTATTCATGAAATAAATAGAGTATAAGTTGGAGGCAGGTTGAATATAATGTAGAGAATTGAGTAAAGAAAAGCTTATAGCTGAGTACTAAAAAACAAAAATATCATTTCACTGGATTCGTCTTTGTGTAGTAAAGAGGAGGGAGACGAAAATCAGTTTGGAAGGTAAAGCATATATATAGTGATTCATGGTAGGTGGGTGTCATTGGCATGGCAAAAGTTGATTGCCGAAAGGTCAATAAGGAGAATCAAATATGAAGAACCAAGTTCCTAGGAAATGTCTGGTCTGTGTGGCTCCGTAGGTACATCTTAATTTTTTTCTGATTTAATTCTTTTTATACGAGTCTAGCATCACGATTTTTAATTTTTGTTTTTTGATACAATATCTAGAACAACTTATAATCTCTTCTTAACCCTTAAAAATAAGAAAATAACACGCTTCAGCGCACTCAAACCCATGTTTTCTTACCTTAAAAATAAGAAAATAACACGCTTCAGCGCACTCAAACCCATGTTTTCTTACACTGATAACAATATCGATACCAACTAAGTTAATTAAGACTCAATTGACACGTGCATTGTCGAAACCATTTTAAAATCAGTTTTAAAAAATGGGGATCGACTTTGAAAAACGAAAATGGGAGTCACCACCAATCTTTTTACTTAGGTGTGATTGGATCACCATGTAAGACGTTTCATTTTAAAACGTTTAATTTTGGTCCACGAAAAATGAGAGAATGGGTTCGGGAGTCGGTTACGTATGAGGAAGGGTTAACACCCTCATAACGCCCAAAATTGGTACCTAATTGATAAAATCATATCCAAATGTTTGAGATTTAAAAAAAGTTAAAAAAAATGATCCTTTTATTTGAAAGTAAACCAAGACTACCTATCTCAAAGAAATAAGAAAACTACACCCAATAAATTAGGATACAGCATCTCATAACTTCAAAGCTAGATACATCTTTTTAGAAAATTCTTAGCTCGAGATACAAAACATCACACCCAATATGTTAGGATTCAATGTTTTGAATTCTCAAGAATAAGTTTTTTATGATTTAAAATTTTGAGATTTCTTTATTCTGAAAGAATATAAACATCACATCCAACACGATTGGACACGACATTTTTTAAACCCTCGTAATTAAAGTCATCTCATAAAAACTTCGAGCAATTTTGATTTAAAATGAGAGATCTTCGATCCGAAAGAATATAAATATCACATCCAGCACGATTGGACATGATATTTTTAAACCCTTGTAACTTAGATCATATCATAATTTATGAAACTTGTTAAAAGGATATTTAGTTACTTAGCCAAACGGAAAATCGCAACCCAGCACGATTGGGCACTATTTCCCGAATTTTCAAATACCAAAACATTGCCTTATTTAAAAATCTTTAAATATTATATTAATTTTGCGAAAATGTATTTTTTAATTTAAACAATAATCATGTGACAATATAAAATACAATTAAAATAACTAAAATAAGAATGATAATACAATAAGAATAAAATAATAGTAAGATGAAAAACAATGATAATGAAAATAATATAAGTAATATTAATAAAAATAATAAATCATAATAATAATACCAATAATACTAGAGTTAGTCATAAATAAAATAACGGTAGTAGCAATATCAAAAATAATATATATATTGTATAAAAATATATTGTAATAATCTAAAAATAATGAAAATAAATATGTAATATATATAAATTTTATATCAAGTAAAATTTTAGAATATAATATAATATAATACTATAATTAAAAATATAATATGATAAATAATATATAAATATTAAAATAATATATAGATTATTAAACCTAGTAAAATAATATATTAAATATATATATAAAGATAATACATATAAAAACCATATATAAAATTTATACCATAAACAAATTAATAATAATGGAAATAATATAGAATATTTAATATAACAAAATAATTTTATTATAGTATTAAAATGATTTAAAATGAAATAAAAATAAAAGATTTAAAAAAAGGATTAAATTAGAACAGAAGTAAAAATATAGAGCAAAAGTAAAAAACCAAAAACAAGCTGTATTAGAAAAACAGAAAATGCGGAGGGACTAAAATTGTAATAAAACCATTTAAAGTAGAAAAGTGCGGATCTGGGTCACAAACCGGGTTGATGTGCGGACCCTTTACCTCTCAAATGGCGCCGTTTCTTATCTTCTATAAAACTCTTATTTTAAACAAAAAAAATCATTTCTTACTCCCTATTTAAAAAAAAAATCTGAAAATCTCTCTAGGAACCTCGTCAGCCCGATGGTGGGTCGTCTCAGACTACTGTCTCACACGCTACCGCATGTTATCACGAACGATGGCCGAAGGCCAAACCGATTGAAAGGTAAACCCCCCTTTTGTATATATTTTTTATATGTGCAAATATATATAAAAAAATGAAATATAAAAAAAAATCACCTCTGCAAAGTTTTGGTTTTTTTCCTTTGAAATTTATGAATATATTTCTTTTGTATTCTTTGTTTCTCTGAGTATTTTTGTGTGTGTGTACACTGTTTGTATCACTCCATCCCCGTTTACAAGTTTCTTGTAAGGCTTATATAGCCTTTCACTATGAAAAAAAAAAAGAAATAAAATCCATGCCATATTTGTTGTGATTTGCTGCTGCTGTGCTTTCCTTTTTTGCGCAGGTCATCAGCGAGAACGCGGCGGTGACGGGGGTTCGTGCGCTGATCACGGCATGACCAAAGGTGTGCGCGAGGCTTGCTGGCGTGTTGTTTGGGTCATGGCCTTGTGGCGCAAAAGTCGGAGGCGACGCTTATGGCTGATTCATGGCGCCAGGGTTTCGAAACCCTAGGCTCACTGAGGCGGCTTAATGTTTTGGGCCTTTTGGGCCACGAATGTTTGGGTCTGTTGAGTCTGCTCAGTTTGGGTCAAAAGGGTTAAGATCTGTTGGGTATTAGTTTAGGTTGGGTTAGGGTCTTGTTCTGAGTCTGTAATTGGGCTTTGAAAATTGGTCTTGTAATGTGGACTGGACATTGATTTTTTATTTTAGTTTTTTTTTTTATTTCAACCCAGTCAAAATTGGGCTATTACAGCTGCCCCTCTTTGCTCATTGTCGTGTAACGAGAATAGAGCAAAGACTATAAAAGGACCAATTTTGACTGGTCTTGTCAAGCCTCGACTTCTTGATCCTTTGTCTTCTTCAAATGACTCCAATCCGATCTGCCTCTTCAGGGGAACTGGAAGTTTATCTTGATTTCAATAAGTTTGATAGCTTCAACTTCATGAAGGCAGTATCCATTATCTTTTGATCTGCTCCATTGCAAACTCAGGGAAACAAGATCTGCTATTTTCAATCTGATCCCTGCAAACTCAGGGATTACCAGACTAATGTTTTCGATCTGCTTCCTGCAAACTCAGGAATCGTCAAATCTGCTATCTTCGATCTGCTCCACTGCAAACTCAGGGATACCGACTGGTGATTAAATCTGTTCCACTACTGCTTAGGGAGACAAGATTTGTCATTTGATCTTGGTCCACTACTGCTTAGAGAGACAAGACTCGCCAATCTTTGACCTATTCCACTGCTAGACAGGGAGATATGGTCGGTGGCTTAAATCTGTTCCACTACTGCTTAGGGAGATAAGACTTGCCGTTCGATCTTGGTCCTCTACTGCTTAGGACGACAAGATCTACAATTTTTGACCTATTCCACTACTGGTCAGGGAGATAGGACTGGTGGCTTAAATCTGTTCCACTATTGCTTAGGGAGACAAGATTTGTCGTTCGATCTTGGTCTTCTACTGCTTAGGGCGACAAGGTCTACAATTTTTGACCTACTCCACTGCTGGTCAGTGAGATAGGGCTGAAAAAGCTTTTGATATGCTTCCTGCTGTTATTTTCAAGAAGACTTCATTCTTCAGTCTGCTCCACTACCATCTCAAGGGAACAAAATTTGGACTTTTGGTTTGCTTCCTTAGGAAAACTTCAATCTTCAGCTTGCTCCACTAACATCTCCAGGGAACAAAATCTGAACTTTTGGTTTGCTTCCTTACCATCTTCAGGAAGACTTCAATCTTCAGTCTGCTCCACTAACATCTCTAGGGAACAAAATTTGAATCTTTTGGTTTGCTTCCTTATTATCTTCAGGAAGACTTCAATCTTCAGTCTGCTCCACTAACATCTCTAGGGAACAAAATATGAATCTTTTGGTTTGCTTCCTTATTATCTTAAGGAAGACTTCAATCTTCAGTCTGCTCCACTAACATCTCCAGGGAACAAAATATGAACCTTTTGGTTTAATTCCTTACTATCTTCAGGAAGACTTCAATCTTCAATCTGCTCCACTAACATCTCTAGGGAACAAAATCTGAACCTTTTGCTTTGCTTCCTTACTATTTTTAGGAAGACTTCAATCTTCAATTTGCTCCACTAACATCTCTAGGGAACAAAATCTGAACTTTTGGTTTGCTTCCTTACTATCTTCAGGAAGACTTCAATCTTCAGTCTGCTCCACTAACATCTCTAGGGAACAAAATCTGAACCTTTTGCTTTGCTTCCTTACTATTTTCAGGAAGACTTCAATCTTCAGTCTGCTCCACTAACATTTTTAGGGAACAAAATCTGAACCTTTTGCTTTGCTTCCTTACTATTTTCAAGAAGACTTCAATCTTCAGTCTGCTCCACTAACATCTCTAGGGAACAAAATTTGAACTTTTGGTTTTCTTCCTTATTATCTTAAGGAAGACTTTAATCTTCAGTCTGCTCCACTAACATCTCTAGGAACAAAATCTGAACCTTTTGGTTTGGTATATCTTCCTCTGAGGGACATATCCTGTAAACCTAAATGTATTATGGATGACTTTTGCATGAATGCAGAATGTCATGAGAATGATGATTAGGATGCATGATTGGAATGAATCCGATGCTCCCAACTAAATGATATTAGGGATGACATTTGCATGAATATAGGATGTCATGAATTTTTTTTTATACAACGGTTAGGACACAATGATCGCCATGAACCAAATGCTCCTAATTTGAAATGAGAGAATGATCTCTATGGGTTGTCATTTCTCATAGTTCATCCAGGTTCTATCACTGATGCGCTTCCATGCTTTCTCGTTTAGCTAGTATCTTGGACAGAAAACTCAAAGAAACCATCATTCAGCTCAGCAAGCTTGCCCCGCTATAATTCCAGAGTCAGCCCTTGCAACTTCAGGGGAATGACATTTGGTTTCTTTCATATTTTGCTACCACTTAGAGGTACAAAACTTGTATCACTTTGAATCTGTTACACCATTCCTTGGGTGTAATGACCAGATGTATATGTCTGCAGGGTATCCCGACAATGATCCCCTTTTATACTTGACCTTGTTCGTCATTTGCCGATATGGTATCATCAACGAAATTGTCTTATCCAATGAGAACTTGAAGAGATAATCATTTTCAATGTTTCCAGCCCTTAGGCTTGGTGAGTTCTGAACAATAGTCATGTTTCAGATTCCTCATATTATTTAGAAGCTTCTAGAGCAATACGCGAAACTCCTTTTATGAAAGTGTTATTAGTCCATTAATCGTTATTTCAATATAAATGCTTGAAAAAGAACATAACAATGGACGAGAAAGAAATAGCTAAGAACAATAATTCAAAGATAACTAAGGCAATAAAAGAAAATTGATTTGAGTGTATCTCAAAAAGAATAAAGCAATCAAAGAATAGGAATTCAAAAATGGGTAAGATAGATGTTAGATGCCCCAGATATCGCAGCTTGAGCTTCTTTGTTCTAACTTTTTGAGGACCATTTTAAACTCAATATGTGTTTTAGGGGATCCGGAGTACTTTGTCAATGCCCCAAGATGTAACATACTTCCTCATTGCTAATTCAGACGTAGCAAGACCACTGTTACCCCACTTTTATTCAAAATTTGAGCCACCCTTTTCGGGTTTTCAACTCAAAGCCCTTTTGGTCTCAAAGCGCCCTTTGCTGGTTTTTGCCTTGGCCTCTCCTTTGTCTTTTTTTTTTGTCGGGATGCCCTTTACGGGTTTTCACCTTAGTCTTTTTTCTTTCAAGTAAAATATCTCTTGGCTAAACTCGAATTCACGGATTGGGCAAGTCTTCGCCATCCATCTCGGTCAATATCAATGCTCCTCTAGAATGCACCTACATAAATCTTTCCCGCTTTGGCATATGCTTTCCTTTAAAGTCATTTTGTAAAGGAAAAAATCTTCTTCAACATCAGGTTTCTTCGTAAAATTCCCTAAGATGAACTTTTTTAATGTAAGCTCGCATCATTTGGCCGTGACAAATAGCTCTTAATTAGATTCAATTGGCAAAACTGTTTCTATTCCGATGAGAAATATGTTGCCCCAACAAAGGTCCTAGCCAACGTTTAATAATCATAGAGAGTAGTGATAGCTTCTTATGCCAATCTTTACAAGTCTTAGCCACCTTTTATTTCTTCTACTTCATTTTTTTTGGCAACTTTTGTTGCACTGTGATATGCTGCCTGATCTTTGGATAAACTATAGACTTTGACTTTGTACAGTTATGCATTATATGCTGGCATCTGATCCTTTCCTTTATTCTTCATTTTTTGATTTTTTAATTTTTTAATTTTTTAATTTTTTAATTTTTTTAAATTTAATGACCTCGACCTGTAACATTGGCATATGGAGCTACTTCCACCCTCTTAGTGAAGTAAACAAGGACCACGACAATGGATCGATATCGATGACAACTTGAAGCATTTGACGAGATTGGACCCATAATATCCATGCCCCACATATGGAAAATTTGTGATGAACTAGAGTAGGTATATGGATCTTTGTCTCCTTAAATTCAACATTTACGGTATGACTGATGCAATCCCCTTCCGTGGTGGATCAACAGTGCCCGTTGTTTAGCCTGCTTCTCATTAGCCATGGCATGTCCTGATATAATTGTGCGAAAACATCTTTTACTTTTCAAAGATAACTCAATAATGTCTCGCCTTATTTCCGTGATGAGCCCAGCTACAATCTTCATTCCTTTTCTAGGCACGTAATATCTAATGACCCTTTGTAGAGTAATGTCTGTTTTTCATCTTGTTAAACCATTCTTAACAAGTTAGAAGATACGCCACAAACTCTGTCATCTTCAAAATCCTGAGATCCCCTAGACTCATATCTTGTTCAAAAAGGGAGTCAGTAACAATGTCACTCATGACGTTGATATCTGGGTACCTAGGTACGAAGGCAAGAAATCCAAAGAATAAATGATTCTAAGGATGATTACTTGTATGATATGGTCATGAATAAAGAATGAAAGAATATGATAAAAGAATATACATAGAAAGAATAAAAGAAAATTTGTTTAAAAATGCATTTCATTGAAATAAAAATTTAGGACACAAGCTTATTTCACAAAATGGGTCTTATTGCCTCTAGGCTTAGGGCAACAAGCATGTTTTGAATATTACTCTAGGTCTGCTTCTAAAAATACAAGAATCTCTTCCACAGTCCCATTATTCAAAATATTCCCAAGTACACAAGGGCTTGGAAACTTTATTCCCCGGTTCCTTCTCCGCTTTTGATTTCTTCAAGGGATCACAACTTTCTTGTCTCCATGATTGGGTAATGGGTTCTCCATACTGGGTGTATCATCAATCTTGACAACTCCCATATTAAGAAGTCTCTCAACTACCTTTTTGAAGGCAGTTCAATTTTCTATTGAATATCCGTTACTCTGCGTGGTATTCACATTGAGCTTTGGAATCATGCCATTTAGGATATGGGGGTTGTAACGGCTGAAGATAATATGGAGACACCACATGCACGTCAAATAGACTTTGATATAGCTCCTTATACATCATCGAGATTGGTGTAAATTGGAGCTTTTCAGAGTTTTGCTTTAGAAAAACCTGATCGTTGGTAACTACCATCCTTGGCTGATTCATTGCAATTGACTTCGAATGATTCATTTCCTTTTCCTTCTTCTTCAAGGCTTTTGAGGTCCATTCTCCTCTTTTTTCGTTTCTACCAAAGCAACCGATTTGGCTTGATCCTTGCTCGAGTTAACACCTATTGGAGAGTAAATGATATCCTCCTCATCATCTTCACTATTGTCCACTAAGCCATTCCTTTTTTCGAGTCCTCTAGCTAGTAACTGGGTTAGCTGGCCTATCATATTCTTTTGGAATTCACGCATTTCTTGTTGAATCTCAATCAATTGCCTCTGCATCTGTATTTGCATTTGCTCCATTCTTTCCAACCTTTGCTCTATGTTTTCCAGGTTAACTGAAATATTTTTACCTAATTAAGATTCTATTGTAAAAGTCTAATGCAAATGATGCAATGTAATGCAAATGCATGAATACAAAGAAAGAGAGGTGTTGATTCCGAATTCAGTTACATTAGAAAAACTTTTCTAGAAAACAAATCTCTTTACATAAAACGGATCGCATACATGGCCTTGTCCTCATAGTCCAAGTGAAAACATGAATCCTTTCTTCGCAAAAGTCAAGTCTTGCAAACTTCTAATAGATGTCTCCTCTAGCTCCTTTTTGCTTGATCTGGGACGCGACTCACTGCTCCATAATACGCGTTAGCTTCTTCAAGAAAGTCGAGGTGTGGCGATTCTCGATTTTTCTTTGTCAGCTTGAATCATTGGGTAATAAAGTCTTGTATTCCTTCGCCGGTAATCAGTCTTCTCTTGTTGTGTTCACTTAGACTATATTCGAACGAGACCATATTATAATCCACTTTATCAAAAAACCCATCCTCTTATGACAAACTTTTCTATTTAGAAATTGAATTAGAAATCAACACCTCTTTTCTATGATATGAATGCAATGCAATCAAAACAAAAGAGAATATGTTAGTATAGGAAAAAAATAACATAGAACACCTATCAGGGTAACTACTAGGGTTTGACATAGTTCTACCTAATGTGGGTCTTTAGGGTTCACTATATCTGATTTAGTTCTAAAGTTGAGAGACCCGAACCAGCAGATTCCTCGATCCCCACCCATTAGAGGCTCATATGGACTGAGTTCGGTTCAGGGGAATACATTTCCCTATGGCCATGCGAAGGTGAAAACCTCACGAAGACATATGTACGGATGTATTCCGGAAGCAATCCACTAGCCCATGCGGAGGTGAAAACCTCAAGAAGGTATTGCTTCTCGCTCCCACTTAAGGGTGTGACCACGACGGTCATGTAGTGCAATGCAGAGCAATATATTTAAAACCACAAGCGATAAGAGGATCATATTTTTAAAATTAAAATTTTAAATTCAAACAAGAGGACATGAAATTATCAATTTTACGGCTTGGCTCTCGTAGTTTCCCAGTGGAGTCGTCAAGTTGTCGAAACCATTTTAAAATCAGTTTTGAAAAATGGGGATCGACTTTGAAAACAAAATGAGAGTCGCCACCAATCTTTTTACTTAGGTGTGATTGGATCACCTTGTAAGACGTTTCATTTTAAAACGCTTAATTTTGGTCCACGAAAAATGAGAGAATGGGTTCGAGAGTCGATTTACATGATGAGGAAGGTTAACACCTCATAACGCCCAAAATTGGTACCTAATTGATAAAATCATATCCAAATGTTTGATATTTAAAAAAATTAAAAAATGATCCTTTTATTTGAAAGTAAACCAAGACTACCTATCTCAAATAAATAAGAAAACTACACCCAATAAGTTAGGATACAACATCTCATAACTTCAAAGCTAGATACATCTTTTTAGAAAATTCTTAGCTCAAGAAACAAAACATCACACCCAATAAGTTAGGATACAATGTTTTGAATTCTCAAGAATGAGTTTTTTATGATTTAAAACTTTGAGATTTCTTTATTCCGAAAGAATATAAACATCACATCCAGCACGATTGGACACGACATTTTTTAAACCCTCGTAATTAAAGTCATCTCATAAAAACTTCGAGCAATTTTGATTTAAAATGAGAGTTCTTCGATCCGAAAGAATATAAATATCACATCCAGCGCGATTGGACATGATATTTTTAAACCCTCGTAACTTAGATCATATCATAATTTATGAAACTTGTTAAAAGGATATTTAGTTACTTAGCCAAACGGAAAATCACAACCCAGCACAATTGGGCACTATTTCCCGAATTTCCAAATACCAAAACATTGCCTTATTTTAAAAACCTTTAAATATTATATTAATTTTATGAAAATGTATTTTTAATTTAAACAATAATCATGTGATAATATAAAATACAATTAAAATAACTAAAATAAGAATGATAATACAATAAGAATAAAAATAATAGTAAGATGAAAAACAATGATAATGAAAATAATATAAGTAATATTAATAAAAATAATAAATCATAATAATAATACCAATAATACTAGGGGTAGTCATAAATAAAATAACGGTAGTAGCAATATCAAAATAATATATATTGTATAAAAAATATATTGTAATAATCTAAAAATAATGAAAATAAATATGTAATATATATAAATTTTATATCAAGTAAAATTTTAGAATATAATATAATATAATACTATAATTAAAAATATAATATGATAAATAATATATAAATATTAAAATAATATATAGATTATTAAACCTAGTAAAATAATATATTAAATATATATAAAGATAATACATATAAAAACCATATATAAATTTTATACCATAAACAAATTAATAATAATGGAAATAATACAGAATATTTAATATAACAAAATAATTTTATTATAGTATTTAAATGATTTAAAATGAAATAAAAATAAAAGATTTTAAAAAAGGATTAAATTAGAACAGAAGTAAAAATATGGAGCAAAATTAAAAAAAACAAAAACAAGCTGTATTAGAAAAATAGAAAATGCGGAGGGACTAAAATTGTAATAAAACCATTTAAAGTAGAAAAGCGCGGATCCGAGTCACAAACCGGGTTGACGCGCGGACCCTTTACCTCTCAAACGACGCCGTTTCTTATATTCTATAAAACTCTTATTTTAAACAAAAAAAAAATCATTTCTTACTCCCTATTTAAAAAAAACTAAAAATCTCTCTAGGAACCCTCGTTCGGCCCCGATGGTCGGTCGTCTGCACTACCGTCTCACACGCGCCGCATGCTATCGCGAACGGTGGCCAAAGGCCAAACCGATTGAAAGGTAAACCCCCCTTTTGCATATATTTTTTATATGTGCAAATATATATAAAAAAATGAAATATAAAAAAATCACCTCTGCAAAGTTTCGGTTTTTTTCCTTTGAAATTTATGAATATATTTCTTTTGTATTCTTTGTTTCTTTGAGTATTTTTGTGTGTGTGTGTACACTATTTGTATCACTCCCTCCCCGTTTACAGGTTTCTTGTAAGGCTTATATAGCCTTTCACTATGAAAAAAAAAAAGAAATAAAATTCATGCCATATTTGTTGTGATTTGTTGCTGCTGTGTTTTCCTTTTTCGCGCAGGTCATCAGCGAGAACGCGGCTGCGATGGGGGTTCGTGCGCTGATCACGGCACGACCAAAGGTGTGCACGAGGCTTGCGGCGTGATTGTTGGGGTACTGGCCCTTGCGGCGCAAAAGCTGGAGTGAGACGCTTGCGCTGATTGCAGCACCTAGGGTTTCCAAAAACCCTAGGCTCACTGAGGCGGCTTAATGTTTTGGGCCTTTTGGGCCACGAATGTTTGGGTCTGTTGAGTCTGCTCTGTTTGGGTCAAAAGGGTTAAGGTCTGTTGGGTATTAGTTTAGGTTGGGTTAGGGTCTTGTTCTGAGCCTGTAATTGGGCTTTGAAAATTGGTCTTATAATGTGGACTGAATATTGATTTTTTATTTTACTTTTTTTTTTATTTTAGCCCAGTCAAAATTGGGCTATTACATGCATCATAAAATTTAAACAAAACATAAATGCAAATACAAATATTAATAAAACCTAATGAAATTAATAAGGATTTACTTATAAACAAGTTAAATAATGCTTGTAAATAGGTATTTTTATAGTTAATTTTTGTATTTCTATTTAATTTTATTTTAATGAAGATTTACGTGGTTTTATAAATGTTGGGAAGTTATAAAAAAGTGGTGCGATAGAAGGAAAAGAAAGTCAAAACCATGAAAATAAATGAGGTCCATAAACCATTGCTACTCCTAGGAGGCCAGGTGCCCTACGATGATGTTACTTTTTACGAAGTCTATGTTAATCTTTTTATATCTAGATAGATTTTTAATACTATAAATCAATAAAAATAAGAAGAAGAAGAATATGAGCGTTTTAATAGTCAAGGTTGCATAAAATCTAATAAAAGTTAATGAAATAACATCTAAATGTTCTCCAAATTTATTTCTTCTAACTAGAGCGAATCCGAGGGCAGGCAAGGGCCTTAACCTCCCTCAAATGGAACATTACTATTTAAGTCCTTTATAATATTATTAAATTAAAATTTAGTTTATTATAAACTTATATTTTAATCCTCTAAAATAAAGAAAATTATGTTTAATTCCTTCAAAAATAATGAATTAATAAATTAGTATATGATAAAATTATGTTTTAATCTCTTAAAAATTTATTTTTAATTTTGTCCCTTAAAAGGATTTTGGATTCACTGTATTTGTCATAGAAACAACAATGTATGCATAAATGATGTTTTTTAGAGGTGGGCATGGGTCGGGCCCAGATAAAATTTTAGGCCCGGGTCCAGCCCGTCCGAAAATATGGGCTTAAAATTTTATCCAAGCCCGGCCCGAAAGAAAATTGATAAACCCGAACCAGCCATATATTAATTTTTTAAGTTTTTTCGCCCATATTAATTTTTTAATTTTTTCCATTAAATAAAAAATTTAAAACAAATATAAAACAAATAAAAATATGTAAATTTAAAAAGTATATTTAATTAAAAATAAAAATATATATTTAATATATAATTGGGCAGGCAGTGCTCGGGCCAAAAAAGTTTTACCCGAGCCCGGCCCATTTTCTAAACGGCCCTCTTTTTTTTGCCCAAACTCATATTTCGAGCCTATATTTTTTCCCGAACCCTCCCAACCAGTGATGGAATAGGTTGAAGATTGTCCTATTGCCGTCAACCAATGATGGAATAGGTTGAAGATCGTCCTATTGCCACCGACCAAAGATTGAATAGGCCAAAATTGTAGATCTTGTCACCATAACCAGAGTGGGGCAAGATCGAAGGTCGATCATGGCTCCTCAACCAAAGAGGGAACACGATTTAGGCCACCCTCCTATTGCCACTAACCAAAGAGCGGTGGAATAGGCCAAAATTGTAGATCTTGTCACCATGACCAAGAATGGGCAAGATTGAAGGCGAATCTTGGCTCTCTAACCAGTAGAGAACATGATTTAGGCCATCGCCCTATGTCCCCGACCAAGCGGTGGAATAGGTCAAAAATTGCAATTCTTGTCCCTAACCAGTAGAGAGCATGGTTAAGCTTTAGTCCTATTGCCTTAACTAGAAGTGGGATAGGTGGAGACCAAAGACCTCATCTCTCGAAGATGCATCGATTGAAAATAAACAAGTCACACCCTATTGAAATCGCAAAGAAGAGCGGATTGAAGCCACATATCGGTGAAGTGGATCGAGCAACAAGGTGTGAAGGATCAGGATGAGGCTATTTGAAGGAAAGCACCGAGAGGCTAAGACTTCATGAGGCCGGCAATATGGGCTTTTTGAGTCTTTGCTCTATTATCGTTAACGACAATGAGCAAAGAGGGCGTACCATAGAGCCCAAGTTGCCGGGCCCAATTACAAAATAAATACAAGCCCAAAAAAAAACAACCCAATCGAAAACAAAAAAAACAAACAAACAAAAACAAGCCCAAATGGTCTGAAACCATTCTCACCAAAAAGAAAGAAACAAAAACCCTAGCCGCACTCCTTTCGACCCTCGACTTCGACCGCCTCTCAAGGCCATTCGTCCGACCACCTCCTCCTACCAGAACACGCAAAACAAAGACGAAATACGAATAAAGACAAAGAAAGCAGAAACAATTTGTTTTTTTTATTCAGTTTTGGCTATAAAGCCGCAAGAAACATTGTAAAGAGGGAGGCTTTTGCTTTTCGAAAAAACAGAGTGAAAATATAAAAAAAAGAGGCTTTTCGAAAAAACAGAGAGAAAGTATAGCAAAAAAGAGCCTTTTTTGTTTCGAAAAAAAAAAACAGAAATTTTGAATACAAGAACCATCAGAAATAAAAGACCAAAAAAAGTTGATTTCATTACTGTCCTTCATTACTACTATTGTCTATTTTTATGCGTTTTCGTTTTATTTTTTATTTTTTAGGTTTTTTAAACTAAATCGAAAAAGGCAAAGAGGGGACTCCACTGAATCCATGCAAGACGTCGTTTGAGCCTCCTCTCCGTCGTCGGAGCCGAGATCGGAGCAAATGGGAGGGTCTTCTTCGGTTTTTCAAAATAAAAATAGATCAATAAACGTAAATAAAGAAAAAAAAGCGACCTTTGAATTTTCTACCACAGTGTACGGTGGTCACGCATGACGGCGAATGCACAAGCATGCCCTCACGAAATCTCCACCGCCGACCCCGCAGAGAAAACAAAAAGCTAAAAGTGTTTTTTTAAGATCGCGCAAATGAAAAAAAAGGAAAAATTGAATTTATAAGGTTGTAAACGACGCGTTTAGGGCTCGACATAAAGGCCCCAAAACGACGCTGCTTTTGTCGTGACTCAAGAGGCGACCCGACCCGCTCCAGAGGATCCGCGTGTTTTGCCGAAAAAATGGGAATTTTATGCGCGTGGTCCTTCCGCATTTTTTATTTTTTACAATCAAGTTTTTCTATATTGCCATTTGGCCCAGAACTTTACGCGATTATAAATTTAGTCCCCATGAAACGTCAAGGTTTAGAGGTTTTGGGAAAATTTGCGCTTCTCATCCTCCATGTTTTTGTGCGCATTACAATAGGGTCCTCTTCCCTTTTCGCTTATTATAAATTAACCCGTAACTTTTATTCTTAATGCAATTCGATCCTTTTTCGTTATTTTGCAATTTGCACCATTTTTATTGTTATTTTTTTATTTTCATTTTACTATTATTAATTTTATTATCATCATTTATTATTTCCATTATATTTCACCATTGCTCATTATTGTTATTATTATTATTATTTATTATTATTATTAGTTTTATTACTTCATTATTATTAGTTTTATTACTTTGTTATTATTAGTTTTTTTATTATCTTCATACATTTTGTTTTAATTATAGTTACCATTATTATTTTTTATTCTCAACGCTTTTTTACCTTTTTTACTTTTTTATTTATCACATTTAGTTTTACCAAGATTATTATTTTACTTTATTTCTAATATTATTACATTATATTTTGTCTTATCGTCATTATTATGTTTCTCGCTTATCATCGTTATTATTATTATTATTAATGTTGTTATAATTATTGTTATATTATATTGTTATCATAATATATTTACCATCATTATATCTTATATATTATATTATTATAGTCATTATATTATCCTTTTATATAATGTGTATATTGTTATTACTACCGTATCCCTTGCATGTACACGCCTCATCATTCTTTTGCGCATAACATCGTATTTTCATACTTTTACGTAAATATTTTTTCAAAACCTTAACTTTTATAACAACCAACGTTCCGCGTTAGCAATTCGAGAGAATCGAGCCCTAACTCACTGGGTTCCGGTTTCTTCTTGTTAAAGCTAAACAACGGGATATTCTTTTTCTAATCACAACTTAAAATTTAAAACAATACTTAATCCGAAAATTCAAATGTCGTGCCCTAACTTATCGGACTCGACACTTAGATACTTGGATAAGTTTTTTTCCTAAAATAGAGGCAATCTTCAGATTTGAAATCTCGGAAATCGAGCCCTAACTTATCTGGTTCCGATTTCTCATTTGACGAATAACGAAGATCCTCTTCAAATAAAAACCAAGTTTCAAAAGGCGAGCTTAGTTTCGGAGTTTAAAGTATTGTGCCCTAACTTATCGGACGTGATGCTTTACGCCTTCGAAAATAAGAAAGCCTTAACGTCCTTCCAATTTTAAAAATAAAAGCATTGTATTTTGAATCCCTTTAAAGTTTTCAACAAATAGGACATCAATTAATCGGTTTGGTACCAATTTTGGGCGTGTCGAGGGTGCTAATCCTTCCTCGCACGTAATCGACCTCCGAATCCGTTGTCTTAAAGTTCGTGGACCAAAAAGCACTGTTTTAGTAAATTAAATGTTTTATTAAAACGAAGGTGATCCGATCACACCAAATAAAGATCGGTGGCGACTCCTTTCCTTTTCTTTTTCCAAAATCGAGTCGACCGCGTCGTTTCACGTTTTCATCAAAAAATGGTTACGACAATTATGTTTTAATCTCTTAAAAATTTATTTTTTAATTTTGTCCCTTAAAAGGATTTTGGATTCACTATATTTGTCATAGAAACAACAATGTATGCATAAATGATGTTTTTAGAGGTGGGCATGGGTCGGGCCCAGATAAAATTTTAGGCCGGTCCAGCCCGTCCAAAATATGGGTTTAAAATTTTATCCAAGCCCGGCCCGAAGAAAATTGATAAACCCGAACCCAAATTTTAAGTTTTTTTCATTAAATATATTAATTTTTTAATTTTTTTCATTAAATAAAAAATTTAAAACAAATATTAAAACAAAAAACAAATAAAAATATGTAAATTTAAAAGTATATTTAATTAAAAATAAAATATATATTTAATATATAATTGTGCAGTGCTCGGGCCAAAAAAGTTTTACCCGAGCCCGGCCCATTTTCTAAACGGCCCTCTTTTTTTTGCCCAAACTCATATTTCGGGCCTATATTTTTTCCCGAACCCTCCCATTTTTAGGCGGGCCATCGGGCTGGGCCGGGTAGCCCGGTCCATGCCCACCTCTAGTGTTTTCTATTACCAACTTGAACCTAAAATCCTTGCATTTTATTTAAGCACTGAAGTATTTCAATTAACAGAGGCACCTTGTCTTACACCATATTATAGGAGATTGGTTCCTTGAGTGTATCTCTTATTGAGATTTTGATCTAAAAGCTAAATCACTTTATAAGGATTGACGAGGGATATTGGGTCAAACTGTTAAACATTGAACATATTCTATGAGTTTCAAAAGGGTGAAGTAAAAAAAAATTTTGAATATCGGAATTAAATTGTATATTTTTACGATAAAAAATTTAATTTCATCATTTTAATAATCTATATCTTTATAATTTTTAAAGGATTAAATAAAAATTTTATCATATTTGGAGGACCAAAGTGCAATTTTACTATTACTAATTTAAAATTTTATAAATTATAAAGAATATAAATGAAAACTTTTTCATTTTAAAAGGGTCGAGGGTCTTATCATCCCCGCCACTGAATTTCAATGACGTTCGGGTTTTCAATTATTTTCTAATTTTATCAAATTGTTTTAGTGTTTGTTCTATCTTTAGATTATGCAAATCAAAACCTATTATTACCTAAAACAATAATTCTAGATAATATATTATCACAAACCATATCCCCTATATGATTTTATGTTATGATAATTAGAAATAACATATAAAATTTAATGAAAAGAGTCGAAAAGTAATTCTTGATTTGTACGGAATAGTAGTTAAAGTTTTTATCGGATACTTGTTCGATACAAATTTAAATAATGTCGATTTAAATATTATATAAAAAAGAAGAAGTTAGAATCACTTTCTCTAGTTATGGTATTAATAATATAACACTAATAAAAAATATTTTCTTTAATATCAAATATTTAATAATTAAACTTATTTGTTCATGCACCATAACCTAGAGATTTTTTGTTAAAAAAAGTATATTTCAATATGAGAATTATCATAATTCTATTTATAATCAATTTAGTAGTTTTTTATGGAAACTTTTTATTTTTATTATTTATTTTGAAATTATATATTTTATAATTAAGTAAATTTTCAATATTATTATTTACAATTATTTACCTTAATTGCTTAATAAATTATGAATGAATCTTGTAACATAAAAATTAATTAAATTATTATATTTACATGTATGATTATTATATATATCAGAATTTTATTAAATTTTTGTCAATTAATTATTTAAATATATAATATTTTAATATTAAAATATAGAAATTTCAATTTTTAAGTAAAGATAGAATTATTTTAATATGAAATAATTCATAAATTTATAATTTATATATTTTATTTTATATTATTTTAGTAAATAGGAAAAATATTTGGTACACTCTTAGTGGAGTTTTTAGACTCCATAAGCAATATTAGGGGTTGACAAGTATTTTATAAGGGTATCATAAAATGAGAAAATATTTGATACATTGCTAATAGAGTTTTTAGACTCTACAAATAATGTCAAGGATTGACAAGTGTCTTGAAAGAGTATAATAAAATATTTAAAAATAAATATTTTAAAAAAGAGACAAATGAAGACTGCTTGTGGAATAAAAAAATTTATACTACCGGTGTACCAAACACTAACCCTAGTAAAATATTTTAAAAAAAAAGAAACACATGATAATTTTTTAAGGTTGCTTGTGGAATAAAAAAAGTACACGACTAGTGTAGCAAATACTAACTTTTTTTAAGGTTGCCTTAGACAAGGTCTATACCAACTTTTTTAAGGTTGCCTTAGACGGCTCTATCCCAACCATTTGTAAAAGATCCCTTAGACAAGAATTATCCCAACCTTTTTAATGTTGTCTTAAACAGGTCTATCACAACCTTTTTCAAAGGTTGGACTTGACTAGGTCTTTCCCAACCTTTTAAAGGTCGGTATTGACTAAACTTTTCACAACCCTTCAATAAGCGTCGGCTTATGTTGACTTATAGCAATGCTTTTTCAAAAGCGTTGCAATGCATATACCAACCCTATTATATACGACCATTTTGAAAGCGTCGGACGAAGCGTCGCGAAACCTATGGCAACCTTTTTTGCGTCGTCTTATGTCAATAAAAGTGTCGCTATAGGACTGTTTTGTTGTAGTGAATAAAAAAATAATACTACAGGTGTACCAAACACTAACCTTAGTAAAATATTTTAAAAAAAGAAACACATAACAATTTTTTAAGGTTGCTTGTGGAATAAAAAAAAGTACACAACTAGTGTTGCAAATACTAACCCTTATTAAATATCATTATTATTAGTTAGTTTTGGGTAAACTACACCATTAGTTACTAAACTATGAGTAAGTTTTCGTTTTGGTCACTTAACTATAAAAAGTTACAATTTTGTCATTAAACTATTCAAAAGTTTGCATTTAAGTCACTAAGCTGTTAAAATCTATTCTATATCGCTTTCTATGTTCGCATTGCTTGCACCAATCAAAAGTTGTTTTTCTCCTTCTTTCCTATAGTTTGGTTTTTTTCATGAAACAACTTTGGATGTTACAAATCTGTGAACCAAAATTCAAATAGCTTTTTTCTCCGATCTCCGACACTAACTGTCAGATCGACTTGGATTTTAGGTATATTCTTTTACTTATCGATGGATACTAATCCATCATACCAATCTTCAAATCATCACTTGGAGCTCACTAGCGAAACTTTAAATAAAAAAAAATTAATAACCCAATGACTTAAATAAAAAATTTTGAATAGTTCAGTGACTTAAATGAAAACTTTTGAATAGTTCACTGATCAAATTGTAACTTTTTTAATTAAGTAGACAAAATGAAAACTTACTTGATCATAATCTAGTAACTAATGATATAATTTACTTTTTTGTACAATTATAATTTGAATTGAAATTATTTTTTTAAAAAAAGTAAACCCTATTAATAAACCAAAACTTTTTTTTATAAAACAAAAACGGATTCAACATTAATTATTAAACGTAACTTAAAATAATTAGTATATATGTGAATTTACATTTGTGTATGTGTATGAAATAGATGCATTTTAGCATTGATTGGACTGAAATAAAGAAAATGGGCATTTTAGCATTGATTGGGGCCTATGAATGTATGTTATTAAGCCAACAAAACCATCAATATATTGTGTACAATAACATTTTGGAGCTGTGAGAGATGCAAGTTAGGCCAGGCAGGTTGAATTTAATGTAGTGTAATCAAAGCTTGGACCAATTTTTTTTTTTATAAATGGGACCTTTTATATATATATATATATACATGCAACTTGCAACATCTCAACCAACTTCTTTTGGTTTCAGTAAATTCGGGGCATCAAAGCTTGGACACTGCTACCTCAATCATCAAGGCCCCATGCCCTGTTCCAACTTTATCAGCCACTTGACCTTTAATTGCTGTTGAAGCTATGTTACCTGTATGGTTAATCGACCACTAATCAAACTTATCCGAGCCCTCGACAATTCGGACACGATTTGGCTAACCCTGTCGAGCTATTCGAATTCCCGCAATGAAAACGAAAGCCGAAACTACAACTATAGTAAAACCGTAACGTCGCGTTGCGTCCGCTATTTGAGAGCCAAATGATTGTACAATTGCATCAGCTCCTGCATGGTTTTAGAGTATGTTATGAAAGCAGGAACTTTAAGGTTCTATTACACACTGTGTGACAAATGCAAAGTCCATAGGTTACTTCAAATTGTTACAACTTCATTTGTTGTTTTTTTTTCACTCACCTAAACTTCTATGTTGATTTCAGCTTCAGTAATTATAGTAATGGGAAGTGTTATTGGCAGACGTAGCCGGTGCCGGGAAACAAGGGTTTCGGCCAGAATTGTTGAAAGCTGGACTAGGTGATGATGAGGAGGAAGCAATGGCAATGGATGAAGAGAATCCTGATGATGCTGCTATAGGAAACACTGGGGTTGGTGTAATAATTTTACCAGTCCCTTGCATTTGCCGTGCCCAGTTTGATGAAACAGCTTCAGCTCTCTTCTGTATTGCCCTTCCCTGTCATGTCATAACATCATTCAATGCAAACTTTTACAGACAAAAAGGAAAACATGTTGGGATATAAAGAAGTACCTCATTGTATGGTAAAAGAACAGCAGGATAAACATTAGACAACATAGGAGGGTGCTTAGATGCAATTGTTTGACAATGTTCAGGTTGTACACCCACAGATACAGAACCAGAACTCTCTCCGGTGCCGATAGTGTTACGAAAACTGAAATCCCCTGTATCGTTGCTCCCGTTTCGAGTCTCTGAAATCCCAAGGCTCAAATCAAGATTGTAATGACCATTGCCTGCATTCAAACATCAAAACAATCAAGAACATGTCCTAAAATAATAATAAAAGGCTTGGAATATGTATATACCTCCTTCATAAGTACTTGGCTCAAAGTTGGTCACAGCTTCACTTCCACTACATTTCATGGTAGCCATATCATAAGCCCTGAATTCACAAAAAAAGAACATCAATTATTACATTCATGTTACATAAAAATCAATGTCTTGGGAGCATAAAACTATGATCATCACATCACAAACACATTGCAGCTTCTTCTTCGGTGTCGAATAACCCAAGATAAAAATATACCTGCAAGCAAGATCATAACTAAAAGGCCTAAACTAACATAAGTATATACTAAACTGTCATAAAAAAATCTGGTCCTAAGATCATATGGAACAAAGATTTGGTGAAACAGATCCTCACTTCTTTCCTAGGAACTGTCCCATTCGAGCTTCCCATCGACCACATTCATGCAAGGTTACCCCTCTGTACTTGGAGCTTCCCCTTGAGAATCCATTGCTTTGACGACGAAGAGCATGCACAAATTCTTCTTTGCTCATGTGCTTCATCTGCAGATCAATACAACCACAATCAAAATCAATGAACAACCAAGAAAAAAGAAAGTTAAAAAATCATATAAAAAATGACACAATTTTACCTGTTTCATGTCTTCCTCGTAATCACTCAAAGTGAAGTTGATATCAGCATCAACTCCCCGGAACTTGATTGCAGCTCGATCATATGCTCTGAATAAGATCCAAATTTAGAAAAATAAAAACATTTAACTCATTCATTTCATTAAAAATTGAAACAAATCTGATACATATAACTACTTATCAAATTATCATGCTAAAAGTGAAAAAAAAAATCTCACCTAGCTGCAGCATGGGCAGTGTCAAATCCTCCTGACACACACAGAAAAAATTTTAAAATAAAAACCAAAGTATACCCTTATCTGCAAAGAATCTAAAATCTATGAATTATTCACAAAATTAAAATTACCTAAATATACTTGCTTCCCACATTCCCTGTTTACAAAATAATAATAAATAAATAACAAAAATAATTAAAATAATTAAGAAATATATATGTATAGCTCTATATGAATATATTACCATATATGTGATTCCCACCGGCCAGTTCGCCGGTAAAATGTGACGCCACGATACTGAGAGCTTCGGGACCGAGGCCCTCGCCTACTCTTCCTCGGTTGAGGCTTTATCTGAAAAGTTGTCAGCTCAGCCTCACCGGTAGACTCAGCGTAAGATAAATTCAACCACTGAGGTCTAGCCAAAGGTTTAGTACTTCCAAACTCCAACTCTAGACCACCGACTTTTTCTCCGCTTACGGGGAAAAGCTGTCTAGTAACGAAGTCCGGCGAAGGGTTTTCGACCTTTTTAACAATATTATTGAAGTTGTTGGTGGTCTTATCACCCGTTTCTTTCTTCAAGATATCGAAAACGAAAGTCGCCGAAGCATCATCGGAAGAGTTCTCATCCCTGGCGGCAGCATTGGACGGAAAATCTTCATCGTTGATGATGGAAGATTTCGTCGAACCCGAATCTTCCATTTGAGTTAACGTCACAGCTCCACCATTTACCAACACGTTGTTGTTGTTGTTGTTGTTGCTGCTGTTGTTGTTGATGTTTTCATCACAAGATGACTCGCTTGAGACAATATCAAGATTGAGATCCAACATGTTTCTCTTTTCCTGATCTTTTAAGACCAAACAAAGTTACAAAAACAAAGAACAACCAATGTTTCTTTCTTTCAGAAAACAAAACCAGAAAAGATGGTTTCTTTTTTCTCCTCTCTTGGTAACGGTTGATGATGATATACAAGAAAAATTAAACCTCAACAAGACAGCATTGGAGAAAGATAAGAGACAAAAAAAACGGCTGTTGTGTGAAGCTGGATACACAAACGGAGAGAAAATTGATCTGAGAGAGAGAGAGAGAGAGAGAGAAGAACTAAAAAGGAAAGGAAGGGAAAACAACAATGACAATAAAGAAGAAGAGAGGATAGGACCGTGTTAACAGTGAAGGTGGTATAGTTTTTAACACTTGCCCTTTCTTTTTTAGGTGGGGGTCTTATTTATTATTTTATTATATTATTTCTTTTTTAGGAGGGGAAACATTTTATTATTATTATTTCTTTTTAATCTTTGAAGTGAGTTTTTAATATTTGATTTGTCTAAAGGTTAAAAAACTGTTATTTTACAGCGTAATTAAATATGATTATTATCATTGATTCATGATTATGTTTCAATTTAATTCGTCCATGCATAAAGTTAGAAACAGAAAAGATAGGACGAAACCGAGATATCATGTCATTTATATTTTTATGATTTAAGCAGTAGCCTAATTATTAAGTTCTTTTAACATATTGATTTTTTAAAATAATAAAATTTGATTCAATCCTTTAAAATTATAAATATATAGGCTATTATAAAATGATGAAATTATATTTTACTATCATAAAAATATACGATTTAATTTCGATCCTTCCCTAAAAAACTTTTTTGCCTTCGCCACCAGATTTAATATCATTCCAATATTTTCATCCTAAATTTGTTTTCAGGATGAAAGTACTGAAATAGCATTAAATTATTGGGAAGAAATACAACTGACATGATATCCCAAATTCGTATAATCATTTCTCAATTAAAAAGATTTCACAAGCAGATTGAAGGTATGACAAATTTTTAAAAAAATTAATATATAAAAATGAGACACATATCACACTTTTAATCCATTTCATAAATCGTGTATGGTATAATTACCCTTAATATAATATAAAATGAAATTATCAATCGGGTTGAATGCTCAAGCTCAAGCTCAAGTCCCTAAATTCATTCTGATTTAAATTTTGTCATACGTGATTATTTCATCAAATTTTAAAGGCTTAAATTTAAGTCCTATCATTTACAATTGCGATGTATAGATCGTATTTTGTACGAGTCTGGACATATATTTATATATCTTATATTTGTAATTATGTTATATTGTATTGGTCAAACTTTGAATGACTCCTCCTGCAAAAACCTTTTCACTCCCTTTGGAGTAAAAAAATAAAATAAAAATAAAAAAAACTACTTCCAGTGTTGAATTTTTCAAAGCTTAATTTATTCTTTCATATTATGAAATTTATATTTGATGAATTCACAATGTACATGTTGCTAATGAAATATAAATGATTTAATTTAATTAAAATTCTTTTTAAAATTAAATATAAATAATTTTATTAACGAATTAAATTAACATTAATAGAATTTTTAATCCTTTAACTATTAACCGAATCGAAATTTTTAAAAATAAATTAACGAATTATTTTTACTTTATTTTTTATATTTTTATAGTAAATTGAGGCTACCATTTTAGATCTTATTAATTGAAGTGCTTGGATAACTTGTTTAAACAATTTTAGGGTTAATAAGTTAGGTCAATAATTCTCTTCTCAATAAATGGTACATTTAAAAGGTAAATACACTTAACAAAATTAAATTACATAAAAATTTTAAATGAATAAAAAATTCAAACAATAATTTTTTATACAATAATAAAAGTAGGGATGGACTATAATCTGTACCATATAGATATCTGACAAGAGATTAAATCACCACTTCATTCGAGTCTAGCTTCCCCTAAGTAGCTTGATTGGCATTAGTTGCTAAAAGTTAGTTTTTTTTTTGAATAATTTTATTATAGGTTCGGATCAATTTTTTTTGATACAATACCTAGAACTATCCATAACTCCTCTCCAACCTATAAATAGGAGAATAATGCTTTAACTTACTCAAACTTATGTCATTCTACATTGACAATAATACACATTTTAATTGAACTAAAACTTAATCGAGGAAAAATCACATAAAACATTTTACCCTAAATTAGACACCTGAGTCTTAAAAGGTGGAATCACTTCATAATTAGTTTATATATATATATATATTTAAACAAAATAACTAAACATTTATAGTAGTCACTATGTCAATAAATTTCTAAGAGCATTTTGAATTTTGATCAATGGGGAATTAAATTTCGCCATGTGAGTTAAATCAATATAACACTATTTATTTTTAATAGATTGAGTAGTAACTAAATCGATATTATTATTATTAAAAATGTAAGTTTGAATGCGATTAAAATTTGTATAAAAATGTAGTAATAAAATTAGTATATATATATAAATTCATTTATATTGGTATAAAATTAAATTAATTTTACTTACTTTCATAATTAGTTTTATATTATTAATATTTTAACAATTCTACCGTCAGTATTTCATGTTTTATTCATAAAATCATGCATATCAAATTTTAAGTAAATTAAAAATACATATATAGGTTACACTACAATAAAATATTTTAACCTTCTCCTATATATCACTCTTTTTTTAAACAATCTCATTATAAGTTCTGATAATATCTGATTTTTTGACACAATACTTAAAACTACCTATAGCCCCTCCGTAACCCATAAATAAGAGGATAATGTGCTTCAGCGCATTCAAATACACGTCTTCCTACATTAACAATAATATTTATGATAATCGAGTTTAAACTCAATCAACCCTATATATCACTCTTTAAAACCATACTTGTAAAATCTAAAAACCAACCATATATATACATTTATCTTCTTCCCACATATGAATAATGTTATATTCCTAACTACAAATAATGAAATTCACATGAAATTGACGTGAATCATTATGCTTTTATGGGTTCAACTAATTCTCCTAGGTCGGTCCATCATGTGTGAATTCAAAACCATAGCAATAAAGATTAACATTAAATTAAAATTGATACCCAATTCCACCTTGTGCCGATCCACATGGCGGCCGACCATAGGCGGCCAACGGAGATATCACAGCCTAATCTAAAAATACAATGTTGACTTACAATTCTCAGAAACCCAACTTTCTCATTGAAAACGACCACATCATGTCTCCCACATTTTTAATTTCTTTGATTTTGTTTTTTCTTTTCTTGTCAAAGAACATTTCAACAGAAAAAAAATCCTATAGGTATATCGCTAAATAAATATTATATAAATAACTACAATCAAGAAAATTAATTAACATTTGTGGTTCATTCACGATAAGTTTTCAAAGTGTCATTTATCGGTAGTTATCTGAACCATTAATAATGATAAGTTCATGGAGGGAGAGCATCTTAACTATCGTAGATATAACCTACAAGGCCAGACCAATTCGCCTGTCCGATTAGTCCAATCAGTATAGAACACAACCTTAATTATGTAAAATCACCTATATACAAACAGACTTAAACCACCAAGCTAAAAAATAAAAACCACATAATTACAAATATGATCTCACTTGAGCTCGATCTCTTCGACAATATTAAATAAATCTCTAACTCTAATCTTCATATTTACCAAGCTTCTTTTGTTCTTTAAGTGTAAATCTATATATACATAAATAAATAATTTATATATTAATTATATAAAATCACTTATATACGGAAAATCTCGAATCACCAACTTAAAAAATATAAATCACAAGTGCAAGACCATTTGAGTTCGACCCACTCAACAATATATTAAAAATATAGATACATAAAAAAAATAACTTTATAGCATGGTCCTTGTATAATTATTTCAATAAATCTGAAGGTTGGGGCTACTCTGTCATTTAGACTGGACCCCACACCGCAAAAAAAAAAATCTAAAAGGCAAGAAAAGTACATGGAACCAATTGTGTGTCGGAGAAGTAGCTGATCTTTTCCTTAAATTGCTCTCTTTATTTATTTTTTTCGAAGAAACGGTCGGACAGTGAACAACGGTTAATATACGGATTTGTCCTTTGGCACCTTTCCTTAAATTGATGGCCAATCCTTGCCTGCCCTTCATTAAACCACACTTTTCTCTTGCGTGTGTTGCTCACACCTTGACTTTGGTTTTTCAACGTCGTTATCACCGTTAACTTCATTCACATTTTCAACTAATCATGTTCTTCTTTGATGAAAAAATAGTGTTATGCGGATTGAGTCATTACGAGAAATGAAATTTTAATTTTTAATAGTCTATATTTTTATAAATTTTAATAGATTAAATTAAATTTTTATAATTTTAAGAGAGTTAAAGTGTAATTTTACCTTTATTAATTTAAAATTTTAAAATTTTCTAAAGGGCGAAAACAACAATTTCCCATTTTTGCCAGCCCCCCTGGATTTGCTTCTAGTCTTACCTCGATTGGCATGGACATTGTTGCCAATGCAGGAGGGCGTGGGTTCGAATCTTGTTAAAACGCATTATCTTCCCATTTATAGATTGAATAGTAGGTATTATCGAACCTATAATAAGATTGTTTTAAAAAATTTAACATTTTGGGACCAATTTTATAAATTTTAAAAGATATACAGCTTAAATATTTTACATTTTAAGAGGTCAAAATAAAATTATAATAATAATTAATTATAAATGGAGGTATCAAGTTGTAATATTCTATAAACCATACAACAAACACCAAAATAATTTTTAACCAAAGTAATTAAATATTGTTAATTAATACATCAAGTTTGTAAAATATTGTAATATTCCTTTTGTACTACAACTAATAATAACAATAATGGTTGCACTTATGATAAACAGCTCTACTTATTACAAATAAGAGGTGGAAGCCATTTTAATATTTTTATTGTTTTTAATTTTCTATTACCTATCAACCCACCTTCCATTCTTAAGTCTTTTTTCTTTTCTTTTTTTTTTAATATCCCAACCCTTATAATCTCTTTTACATATGTAACTACTTTAAGGTTTTATTAGTAAATTTTCTCTATAATTATAACCTAATTCTTATATTAGTTTTGTTTTACGATTCATAGAAACTAATTTTTTTTTAAATTCATAATTATTCTTTCTAACAATCTTATTTTTCAGTTTATCCAACAAATGACATTAATCTAGGAGTGTAACGAGAGAGAAGCAAGGGCTTTGCCCTCTTATGCTAAATGGGTAAATTGCTCTTTAGCCCTTTCCAGAAATTAAAAGAGTAAATATTTTCTCTATAATTATAACCTAATTCTTATATTAGTTTTATTTTACAATTTATAGATATTAATCTTTTTAGAATTCGTGGTTATCCTCATAACAATCTTATTTCCAATGTTTTTTTTGGTCAAAATTGATGTCTAAATTATTAGTTTTATCCCAGTTTACCCAAAAAAATGACACCAATCTAGGAGTGTAGCCAGGGGCAAGCAAGGGCCTTGCCCTCTTATTCTAAATGGACGAATTGCTCTTTAGCCCTTTCTAGAAATTAAAAGAGTAAATATAATCTTTTTTAACCTTTGATTAAATGAAAAATTTGAGATTTTAGCCCTTTTGAAATTTAACTTAAGCTTTTTCTAATACAAGCTTTTTAGCTTTACCATCCCCTAATTTTATAAAGTTATCTTAATCCTCCAAACAGTGGCGAAACTAGGAGTGGCGAGGGCCCCAAATTTCTTAAAATGAAAAATTTTTCATATAAGCCCTTTAAAATTTTAAATTAGTAAAGGTAAAATTACACTTTAGCCCCCAACCTTAAAAATATAAAAATTTGATTTAATCCTTTAAAATTATAAAGATATAGTCTATTGAAATGGTGGAATTGCAATTTTTCTATCATAAAAATTATAATTTAATTTCAACCCTCTTTCAAAAAAAAATTTTAGTTTCACCCCTTGTCCCAAATAAAATTTTTGATTTCATCTCTATACCAATTAATAAAACATGATACATAACATATTTTTAATAAAAGTAAATGAGTAAATATAGTCTCTCTTTTTTACCTTTGATTGAAAGAAAAAGAGAGGAGATTTTAGCCCTTTTGAAATTTAACTTAATGATAATATTCTCGAACGTCATATTTTTATGTGCTAATTGCATATTTATTTTGAGTATGATTCTACTAATTTGGGCTATTTATGGTCTTTTATCTTGTAGGGACTAAATTGGAGGCAAAAGTAAAATTAAAGGCCAAAAGCGTGAAATTAGAGATAAAATGGGCCAATGTGCAACACAGGGAAAAGTTAGTGCCAAAAGTGCAAGCATGGAGGACACAAGGGTTGAAATGCAAAAAAGAAGAGTTTTTATTCTTAGACTCTATTTTAATTATATTAGGATAATTAATATTAAGATAATTATTAGGGATTATTTAATTTTACGATTTTATCTTTATTTATTTTCAATTAAATGTATTTATCTTTTGGGAGTTTAAGTAGGATTAGACTATCTCCCCTAGCACTATAAATAAGGGGAAAAGTGACTCAAATTGGGGTTCTTCTTTTTTTTCTGGAAAATACTAGTCTTTTGTTCTTTCTATATTTTCCTTTAATAAAATTTCCTTTTCTATTTTTATAACTATTTTCTTTTACATCCATCCATAAGCCACTAAAATCCATCTAGCCAAAGGTTGCCGAAAACCCCCAAAAAGGGTTCTTGAGGTTTAGAATCCATACTTAGCCTTCTTAACAGGGTATTCATCGTTTCTCCAAGATTACGGGTCTGACGCTTTCGTCCATGTCCCTTAAAAAGTGATTTTTTCAACGTGTGTAAGGAACGGCAGCTTTGTATATTTTGAGAAGGTTGCACAGTCGGTTCGTTAGCTTACTGCGTCAGAGGTTGGCGAGCCCAAGAGACAAAATGGCATGGGATTCGCCATTGAGAAACGTTGATCTAGCATAAGATGATCCCACAAGAGCGATTGTTGGCTAGAGTCAAGTTTCACTAAATCGAAGTCTAAATCCTTGGAGCTGATGGTCATAGGCATCCTCTTCCACTATAACTGACTTATTCGGTTTGAGAAGGATCATTTAAAAGCCAATGATTGAAACCCAAGGCGGATCGAGGCAACCGGAGGCTGGAATCTCCCCATAAGAATTTTTTTATCTCAACTCTATTTCCTATTTTTAATTTTCGCAATTTCAATTCGACTTCTCAATTCTATTTTTATTTTATTTTATTTTCGTTTCCAGATCAAAATTATTAATTTGTTTTTTTTTTCAGGAATGCAAGTTTTCTTGGTCAAGAAATTGTCTAGGATTTCAAGAACAAGCATTCGTACAATCCAGTCCCAGAGGATTCAACCCTACTTCCCATTTACTGTTATTTTTATTATTTTACAAGGAATAGGATATTTTTGGTGCTTTCAACGACGCATCAAATTCTGGCGCCGTTGCTAGGGACCGGTAATGTACTAATCTTGTTTTTTGTTTCTTATGACCAGATCTGCTCTAGGAACTCTTGCGTTTGATTCAGAGATTGAAAAGACTGCGAGAGCTAATCACAAGGAAACAAAGCTAAGAAAAAAGCAGTGAACGGTGGTTGGGACTCAAATTAATCCACCGCCAAAAATCAAAATCGACGACGAAGCAGAGTCTAGGGTTAACGAAAATCCTACTCAAACTTTTGAAGGTGAAAAAGTATAAGTCGATTCCTCAGAAGAAGTGCTTAACGTTAGGGTTGACGGAAACCCTAATTTAGCACATCAACCAATGGCTCAAACAATTCGGCAACTGGCCGAAGATCCGACATAATAACCACCATTATGCATGGCGTATCCTAATGTGGATACTGATTTTGAACTGAAGTCAGGGTTAATTCAGTTGCTGCCAACTTTTCGAGGGTTACAAAATGAAAACCCCATAAACATTTGAAAGAGTTTCATATGGTTTGTCTGAGTATAAAACCTCAAGGCGTAACTGAGGATCAAATTAAATTGCGCGCTTTCCCTTTTTCCCTAGCAGATTTAGCTAGGGAATGGTTATTTTATTTACCTCTTGGATTATTACTACTTAGGCTGATTTATCTCATTTATTTCTCAATAGGTTTTTTCCAGTATCTAGAGCAGTTGAGCTGAGAAGAGAGATCGTTGGAATAAGGTAAAAAAACGTAGAGACTCTTTACAATTATTGGGAGCGGTTTAAGAAGTTGTGTGCGAGCTGCCACAACACGGTATAACAGAGCAATCTCTCCTCCAGTACTTTTATGAAGGTTTGAAACCAATTGAGATGAATATGGTAGACGCCGCTAGTGGAGGATCGTTGGTCAACATGACTCCCCAACAAGCAAGGGACTTAATCACCACAATGGCTGCAAATTCTCAACAATTTCGAGCCAATACTGAACCCCCTAGAAGGATTCACCAACGAAGTAATTCAACCTTTGAGGATAAAATTGATAGACTTACTAATATGATGAATTCTCTTATTGCAGAAAAAGCTAAACCAGTCGATTATGTGGAATATGTGCTACACCTGAGCACACAACTGATGCATGTCCCAGTTTGTATGATGACTCTATGGATCATTTAGATGCAGTGGAAAATTTTTCTGGCCCATCACAGAGGCGATACGACCCTTACGCTGATACCTATAACCCAAGATGGAGGGATCACCCTAACTTAAGTTATAGGGCCAACCCACGATATAACTAGCCATACCAAAATCGAGTTCATAGCAGCCACAAGATTCAGGTAATTTCTTAGAAACCATGTTTAATAAATTAGCAGCTAATGTCTTTGATTTTCAACAGCAAACTCTTAATTTCCAAAGAGAAATGAAGGATTTTCAATAGAAAACTGAGGCGTCTATAAGAGAATTGACCATATCAGTTGAGAAATTGAACTCTCAATGGAAGCTGCCGTCACAAACAAAACCGAATCCAAGACAACACGCAAATGTAGTGACATTGTGAAGTGGAAAGGTACTGGAACCAATTCCTGATAGGAATCTTGGCCAAGAAATCGCCCAGAAAAAACACAAGAAAGATGAACAGGTCCGACCGAAACCTCCATTGCCTAAAATTCAACCTCCATTTCTAGAACGATTCAACCAGTGTCGAAGAGGTAAAGAGGACAAGGAAATCCTTGAAACATTTAGGAATGTCGAGATCAACATTCCGTTGTTGGATGCCATCAAGCAAATACTGAGGTATGCTAAATTTCTTAAAGAGCTTTACACTAACTAGTGGCAATTAACAGGTAATGAAAGGGTGAATGTTGGTGAAAATGTGTCCGCAGTGTTACAGCGGAAAATGCTGGCAAAATGTAAGGATAAGGGCATGTTTGCAATACCATGCAAAATAGGTCATTTGGGAATTAAAAAGGCTATGTGTGATCTAGGACCCTCCATAAATGTAATGCCATATTCTATTTATGAATCATTTAACACAGGTTTTTTGACAAAAACAGTTGTTATCATTCAATTGGCAGACAGGTCCGTTGTGCATCTCGAAGGAGTCCTCGAGGACGTATTAGTTAAAGTCAATGGATTTATCTTTCCTGCAGACTTTTATGTGATAAAAATGGAGGAGGATAATGCTCCTCGGTCTACAGACATCTTGTTGGGGCGACCTTTCTTTAGTACCGTAAATACTAAGAATGACGTAAGAAGCAGAACCCTCACGATGGAGTTTGATGAGGAGATCGTGAATTTTAACGTTTATGGCACAATTAGCCACCCAAGTGAAGTTTTGGACGTAAACCGTGTCGACATAATTAACTCATCAGTAGAAAAAACTTTTGAGTCATCTTATGGAGATAAATCTAAAATGATGTTTGATGATTTTGAATCTATTAATAAACTATTGGCTCCTATGGATACTAAACTTCTACCTTCTGTTGTGTAGGCATCAGATCCGAAATTAAAACCACTTCTCGAGCATCTCAAATTCACATTTTTGGAGAATGATGAGACCATTGTCGACTTAGAAGGGATTAACCCCTTGGAGGAAAATATGAAACCAATGAAAGAGGCGCAATGACGATTAAACACAAATATGGTGGATGTGATAAAAAATGAGAATTTTCAAGCTCACACGATTAAAAAGATTTATTTTGAGCCATCGTAGAACCATTTAAGTCGTCTAGCTAATGACGTTAAACAAGCGCTTGTTGGGAGGCAACCCAATCTTTATTTTTCTTTTATGATTTATTTTCATTTTTTTATTATTTATATTTATTGTTTTCTTTTCTTTTCTTTTTAATTTCTTTTATTTAAATATTAATAAATTTCTCTTCTTTGCTTAGGTAAAACGGAGCGCATTGAGGCTCGACTCGACACTTTTGGCCAGCAACTCACCGAACTCATTACTATCCTCCGAAATTGACAGTAGCTACACGGGGAGTTTTTCTAAACTTTTCTACCTATTTATTTCTTTTGCGTGCACATTGAGGACAATGTGTTTTAAGTAGGGGGAGGTATTCTTCGTATTACTATCGTCTTCTGATGTGATTTGTGTTTGCTGCTTAAGGTTCCATTTTGTCCATTTTTTTAAAGAATATTCTGTCGCTTTTCATGCCCAAGAATTTGACCACGACTTGCGTTTGACCTACATGCATGATTCTTGAGCTACTGAGTTAGTTATGATTCTCTCTGTTTGATTTTATCTCCACTGTTTTATTTTTATTAGGCTAAAAATAATTATGATTAATAAGTTAACTCTATCTTGCTTTTCGTAAAATTGATCAAGTTTAATATCAAGTGGACACTTAATACATTTGCATGCCTAAATTATGTTCATGTCTATTAGGTGGTTACTAAAACTTATTTTCGACACTTGATTATTTCTTTTAGGTCCTCTTAAAATTAAAATTTCGTGCAAATTTTGTTTAATAAATGACTCCAAGGTTATGAGTGCAGCTTAGAATGTGACAAACTGAGTAACGGGATAGGGTGCTTGGGTTGTCATTCAACTTCGCGTCAAAAGGTTGTGTGACGTGATAGGTAAAACTCTGCTAACCAAGGTTATGAGTAGGCTCAGAACATGACTGACTGAGTAACCGGGATAGGGTGCTTGGGTTGTCATTCTATTTCGCGTCAAAAGGTTGTGTGACGTGATGGGTAAAACTCCACTAACCGGAAATAAATAATTTTTAGGAGTATGTTAATGAAAGTAAGGGGTGGGGTGCTTGGGTTGTTATCTCTCTTCGCGTCAAAAGGTTCAATATATTCCTAAGTAAATAAATAATAAAAAAATAAAAAAATAAAGAAAAGAAAAATAGTACTAATAAAATTGCAATTGAGGACTAAAAGAGGAAATAAATAGAGTGTCTTGGTAGGTTTGGTAATTTACCTAAATAGCATGAAATAATTCGAGACGATTTTAATTTTTGTGTGTGTTAATTAGAATACTTTTTCTATTTTACTTAAAGCAAGCTTAGAAGTTCTCTTTATTTTTCATATGCATTTTTTACTAATTTTTATAAAACTTTGGAATAGAATTTTTTTAAGGATCTAATTTTCACAGTGGATAGGAACCATACTTGAGAGCAAGTATGGGCTAAGTAGCGAGGAATTTGATAATACTCTAGAACGTCATATTTTTATGTGCTAATTGCATATTTATTTTGAGTATGATTCTACTAATTTGGGCTATTTATGGTCTTTTATCTTGTAGGGACTAAATTGGAGGCAAAAGCAAAATTAAAGGCCAAAAGCGTGAATTTAGAGATAAAATGGGCCAATGTGCGACACAAGGAAAAGTTGGTGCCAAAAGTGCAAGCATGGAGGACACAAGGGTTGAAATGCAAAAAGAAGAGTTTTTATTCTATTAGACTCTATTTTAATTATATTAGGATAATTAATATTAAGATAATTATTAGGGATTATTTAATTTTAGGATTTTATCTTTATTTATTTTCAATTAAATGTATCTATCTTTTGGGAGTTTAAGTAGGATTATACTATCTCCCCTAGCACTATAAATAGGGGGAGAGGTGACTCAAATTGAGGTTTTTTTTTCTCTAAAAAAATACTAGTCTTTTGTTCTTTTCATATTTTCCTTTAATAAAATTTCCTTTTCTATTTTTATAATTATTTTCTTTTACATCCATCCATGAGCCACTAAAATCCATCTAGCCAAAGGCTGTCGAAAATCCTCAAAAAGGGTTCTTGAGGTTTAGAATCCGTACTATAGCCTTCTCAATAGGGTATTCATCGTTTCTCCGCATTACGGGGCTGACGCTTCTGTCCGTGTCCCTTAAAAAATGATCTTTTCAACGTGTGCAAGGAATAGCCGCTTTGTATATTTTGAGAAGGTTGCACAGTCAGTTCGTTAGCTTACTACGTCAGAGGTTGGCAAGCCCAAGAGGCAAAATGGCGTGGGATTCGCCATTGAGAAACGTTGATCTAGCATAAGATGATCCCACAAGAGCGATTGTTGGCTAGAGCCAGGTTGCACTAAATCGAAGTCTAAATCCTTGGAGTTGGTGGTCGTAGGCATCCTCTTCCACTATAACTGGCTTATTCGGTTTGAGAAGGATCATTTAAAAGCCAAGGATTGAAACCCAAGGCGGATCGAGCCAACCGGAGGCTGGAATCTTCCCATAAGAATTTCTTTATCTCAACTCTATTTCCTATTTTTATTTTTCGCAATTTCAATTCGACTTCTCAATTCTATTTTTATTTTATTTTATTTTCGTTTCCAGATCAAGATTATTAATTCTGTTTTTTTTCTAGGAACGCAAGTTTTCTTGGTCAAGAAATTGTCCAGGATTTCAAGAATGAGCAATCATACAACCCGGTCCCTGAGGATTCGACCCTACTTCCCATTTACTGTTATTTTTATTATTTTACAGGGAATAGGATATTTTTATGCTTTCAACGACGCATCACTTAAGCCTTTTTTCCAATACAAATTTTTAGCTTTACCCTCCCTCAATTTTATAAAGTTATCTCAATCCTCAAATAAAATTTTCGAGTTCATCCCTATACTAATCACTAAAAACACGACACGTGACTCATTTTTATGAATAAAGCCTAATTTGATAAAATAAGACAATTGATAGTTCCATATCACTTCTTATAATAAAAAAAAAAAATAAAAACTTTAAAGACTAATTTGACAATCGGGCTATAATTCAGGGGTGAATTTATGAAAAAGGCCATATGTTTTAAAGTAGGCAAAGGGTGTGAAACGTTGGGGGTATGAGTCTAGTAGTTTGTAGAATGAAAATACCCTTGAGTAGCAAAGAAAGGGAATCACGTGTCTGATATGTTAGGGGCGTAGCTTTCAAACCCCATAAATGAAAAATAAAGAATGGCCCTAGTGTTGAATGAAAAGGCAAGATGTTCTGTCATTCTTTGGACTATCCCTTTGAAGTTATATTATCAATCTTTTTGTCTTCACCTTTCAGGACCCTATATATAAATATATAATACTAATCTTTCCTTCTAGGTTTACCAGGTAGATGGAGTTACATTTTTGTGATGGGGATGCTCATACATTCATCACACATCCATTATCTCTATGTGTGAAATTCATACCATGCGATCCACATCTTTATGAGTCGGAAGGGTTATGGGTAGTTCTAAACATTGTGTCAAAAAGAGCAGATATGATCATATCCTACAATGAGATTGTTCAAAATTAAAAAAAAAAATTAAAAGACCTAAATAGCAAATTTTCATTTTAGGGGGTCGGAGCCCTATCAATCCCTTAGATTCGCCTCTGATTTTAATGTTATAATTGTATTTGAACCCAAACATACATTTCATCACTAAATTGATTATAGTAATTGTCAAACGACCACTTGGATTTATTTATTTAGTCCCAAATGATATATAAATTTACTTTCAAATTTACACGATCAATGAATTAAATAATGATTTTAGTTGAACTTTACAAACATCGAAGAAAACCCAAGATATATATATATATATATATATATATTAATTTTTTTATTTTTGCTTGTCAAGTTTACTTTCAAATTTATTTTCAAATATTTTATATTTGATAGAATGAGCATGCTATATTAAATCACATTATGTTTAATTAAAATTTTAAAAATATTTTCTTTAATTGGGATGCTTATCTAATGCGTTTACTGCAATAGTGTATCAAAATTTTTAATATTATTTACAAATAGAAATTTGAGTAAACTGTACAAATGGTTACTCAATTATGTTTACGTTATTGTTTTGGTTATTTAATTTTAAATTTTTTTAATTTAAGCACTAACGTTTATATTCGTTTTTGTTTTGGTCACTCGTTGTTAAATTGATAACGGAAATAATGACATGACTTTTTTCTAACTGGTATAATGACACATTTAGTCATCAATACTTACATGTTCTATCAATTTGACCCTAATTTTAAATAGTTCAATAAATTTAACCCTTCACATTTACAAATTCTATCAATTTAATACTCGAATTTCTAAAATATATGTGTTAGTACACCCTAACCTTATTTTACCCTTTCAACCATAATCCCATTACATTTCCTCCCAGCCAGCGGTGCCACCATGTCTAATCCCAATTCCCACAACCTACCCGACCTCCTCTCCTAATTATTGTCTGCACCTTCAAAGCTCAGCTAAGTAAAGTGGTAAACACTTCAATGGGAACACTTGGGCAAAGTAAGATATATCAGTCAAATATCTCTCTGGCTGTTGAGTCCTTGGGCAAAATCTAGAGTTAAAAGAATAGGTATATATTTACTTACTTTCATCAACTAAAGAAATAATTAAAAAAAAATCCCACATTTATTTCTTGTTTATCTTTTTTCTTTTGGTGAATTATAAGAAGAGGACAAAGCCCTAGCAACAATGTGACTAGTGTGACTCGAACCCAAGTTACATTTGGGACGGTCAATACCCTAACCATTAAGCCAACACACGAGGTTCATTTCTTGTTTATCTTTACCTTTAAGAAAACCCAAAATCAAAATGTAAAGCTTCATAGGTATGTTGAGCTAGAGAAGTTAGTTCTTGCATTATTTCGGTTGTATCAACTTGTATTTAGAAATATTTTGATTTGGTTGTTGGGTAAGATCATTATATCATCTTTGAAATTTTTCCTTATTTAGTAATTTAGATTAATTAAAAATTTGTATACCCAAAACTTAATTTGATCTCAAGCTCTAATTCCATTAAATTTTGAGGATCAAATTAATAGAATTGTAGATGTGAAAGGTTAAATTTATTCAATTATTTAAAATTAGGATTGAATTGATAGAGTATATAAGTATTGACGACTAAATTTATTATTCTACCAGTATGAAAAAGGCCACGTCATTATTTACGTTATCAACTTAACAACAAATGGTCAAAACGAGAACGAATACAAACGCTAATGCCTAAATTGAATTTTTTAAAATTGGATGACCAAAATAGGAATGTGAGCATAGGTAGATGGCCCTATCCTTATAATTTACTCTAAAATTTTTTATGCAAGGACAATGAAATATAAATTTAGGTTCTTTATCATATCTGCTTTTTTTTATAAAAACCAACACAGCCTCTCCCTAACCCTTTACATAGGAGGCTAATACGTTTCAGCACACTTAAACCCACGTCTTCCTGCATTGGCAACAATACTAATGACAATCGAGTTAAAACTCAACCGACATGATATTAATATTTTTAAATATAAATAATCATTACAAACACAAAATTTAAATAGCATAATAAAACTCGAACCTAAAACCTCAAAGTTTTACCGATACAATCAAGATACAAAATTCCTTAAAATTAATGCATAAGATATAAATAAGAGGATTAATAGGTTAATTAAGGAACAAAACTTTATAAAAACTAATTCAAATAAATTGGTGGGCAGTTGGGAATAGTTTAGGTTACCCCACCACCATAATTTTATGCAACTTTTTTTCAAGCCGTCCAACCATTGGTCGGTAAGGTATAAAGGCTAGAACAATCTATGGAAGAAGATTTTTTTTTTTCTATTAATAATATTTTATTATAAAAAAATCATCTCTTACATCACCGAGATAATATTAAGTTATATTTAAAATAATTAGTAAATTAACATAATAAAAAATGATAATTTAGTATTTAATTCTATTTTAATTTAGGCAATGTTAAAATATACTCTATTTATTTTATTATCTGAAAATAAAAAAATTCAAAAAATTAAATTTGGTTCTAATTAAATACGGTAATCTATACTTATTTTTAAGTGTTTTATTGAGTTGATGTCATAGATTAATCGAAGACTAATTTAATTGTAAAATGAATAAAATACCCTTTTGGAGATGCGAATTAAATTATAATATAATGATACTCATAAACAATTAACTTTTTGATATAACCAAAATACACATAATCCTTGTTTGGCAATTGACTAATAGTTGATTGTTGATTGCAGTAGTTGGTTTGATCAACTGGTTCTATTAAACTATTTATTTAAAAGCTTTTGGTAAAACTTAACTGATAGTTGAAAGTTGATATGTGTAAAATGACAAATAAGGACATGACACATTTTATTGTTAAGTATTTATTTGTTTATAATACTTTGGTTTTATTGGATGAAATTATTGAAATAAAATACTATTACCAAGGAATTAAAACATCCATTATGGAAATTAATTAGTGAATATTTTTGAAAATTTAAATAAACAAATTTCTTAAGTTTCTTATTTGTAAATATTAACCTTGTGGAAATTGATAAATATTAATAGTGTATCAATATAATTGTAAACTATATTCTTAGTGATAATTATGTCTTGTTCTTAGTATGTAATTAGTGATAATTATATCACACTCTGGATAAATTTGTCAAGTAGCATATTTCAATTAATATAAAGTTGCATAAAAATTATTTTATACAAGTAAATTAAAAATAAATTAAGAGTATATAAATATTCAAGAAATAGATACATATCTCATTAGGTTTGAGAGCATATGGCAAAAAAATAATTTTTGAGTAAGCATGATCAGATATGTTATTCCACATATCTCATTCCCAATCAACTGTAAAAAAAGGTTGTTCATCCTGCATTTTTTGTTCTGAAAGTTTTAGCAAAACAAGCTGTTACAAATTTTTATTCACCAAACACTATAATTAAAGAATTTGACTATCAAATCCTCTATTTATACCCAAATCAACTGAAAAAAAAGACTCAAAACTTTATTTACCAAACACCTCATAATTTTTTTTTAACTATATATCACAAATATTTTTAAAATAGAGCATTACTTTATAAAAGAAATTCCAAAATCAAATCCCAACCATGATATAAAATATATATTAAAATACTAAATTATTGACAACTTGGTTTTCCCACAAAGGATATTTTAATAATTTTTATAGGATAAAAGAAAAGGCCAACTACCAATTTTGTGGAGAGAAAATAAGGAAAAGAAACCTTAATGGAGACAGAGAAGAGGTATTGTCAACTGTCACAACCAAAAAACAAAACACCATCACACAAAAAGAGAAATATACCATGATGGAGAAATCAAGGCCGTCCATTTTACCTTATTTTGGAAAAGAGAGAAAAAACACAGTACAATGATTTGATTTAAGATCACTTAGAATCTTTCTTTGCCCTTTCATTATTTTTTTCATGCAATCCCATGTTAGAACCTTTCCTTTTAAGGGTAATATTTACCTTAAATGTATTCTCTTATTATTTTTGTTGCCTCCAATTTTAATATATTCTTTTAAGTAATGAGGTAATCCCAATCCCCCCCCCCCCCACTTGCCTTTGATTTAAGGTAATGTTAAAGAGAAAAATAAATGAAAATCTTTTTGTTGGTTGTGAAATGACACCTACTAAACTCCTCTAGTAATTTCTAACTTGATTTAAAAGAATTTTATGTCATAATTAATCCTTTATTTGAGTTGTTAATTTCATTCAATGGTGTTGATAAAAAAATCCACAAATAACCTTAAGAAAGAATCCTTTCTTTTCAAAATTAGTTGGTATCTATGCATTTCCTTTTCATAATCATAATGTAATCTTTTTAGAATTTATCTTATTTATTCACAAGTTAGGTCAAGATTAAATCTAATTAATTATTGAAGCTTTTAGTCTAAAGTTTGGTCAAGTTCATTAGGCTTTTAACAACTTATCTTACCACTTTAAAAATTAAACATATTTTATATTAGGGTTAGTATGTGATATGTTGTTAATGAAAAATATTTATTTCAAGTTTAAATACTATACTTTAAAAGAGTATGTGTTATCATTTCAACACTAATTGCGGGGTCTAAAATTTTCGTTGGCCTTTATGATAGAATCAGTCGGGGGCTTGAGAGGTAGTGGTTTACCCTATGATGGATGTCAGCAGTTCGAGTCTGCTTATCTCCAATTCGTGAATTTAGTTGAAACAAAGCTATATGTTTGATAATACCCAATTTTCCTGATTCGACAGTTAGTTCGATCTATGATTAATCATTTATGGACGTTGATAAGATCCTTTCATTTCATTTAGCAACACCTTAGGATGACATAGCTTTAAATTAAAGTAAAGTTAAGGGCGAGGTTCAAACGAGGAAACGATTACGATGAATACCTAGGCACCTAGGGACGAGGAAGGGCATAGTAAGCATAGATCCAGAGATTCTCGAATAGGTCAACCTTTCAAACTGTTGCTGAATCCATGGGCAGACAAGAGACAACTTGGCGAACTGAAACATCTTAGTAGCTGGAGGAAAAGAAAGCAAAAGCAATTCCCATAGTAGCAACCCACACCTTATATAATCAAAATCGACCATTTTATAACATAATTTAACTGATAATCGGAATAAATTTGCATTTTATAGCGTATCCACACTTTACATAAGTTAAAACCTAAACTTGAAATCTTTAAAATTCAAAGGCCTCAACTTGGCATTAAGCCAAAGTTTCATTGACTTTAACATTAAATTTAAGTAAAATTAATTAATGAGTATTTAAAATCTTATTAACTAGTGAACAAGTTTTATTCATACTATAATAGGCCCAATTTGCGGGCCCATTAGTCAACCAATAAAACCAAAACAAAATTAAAAAAGCTAAACCAATTCAAATACTAAAGTCCAAATAATAGTCATTTTTATTACAAGCCCAAATGCTAAAAAACTAAGGACCCATACCCAAATTTAAACCTGGCCCTATTGGCGCAACCACATTAACATTTCTAGAAATCCTTAGGGGTTTTAGAAGCTTCAAGCGCCGCATGCCTCAAACAGCCTTCCTTGCACGCGCCCCGCATGCATCCACGCCGTAGCCATCACGCACACGCGCGCCATTAGCAACGGCCTTCTCCACCTGCACACAAAGAAGCAACAGAAAGCAGTAATATAGCATAAGGTCGTAGAATGCAGTAGAAGAATATTAAAAAAAACGTGTGTTTCATTTTTCTGGCTATAAAAAGCCAAGTATTGTACACTGTAAAAGGGGATCCCCCATTTTTTTTGTATATACGAGTGCATATTGAATACAAAAAGAAAGATTAGATTCGAAAAGTTGACTTTTTCAGTTTCCATCATTATTCATTTTTTATACGAAATATATATATATATATATATATATATAAATAAGAGAGGGAGAGAAGAGGATAACATGCGTTTCGTGGCCTGACGGAGATCTCCTCTCTGTTGTCTAAATCATGCCAAAAGAAGAGGGATTTTCCTTTTGAAATATGTTTTCAAAGTCTTTTTAAGCGAAAAAGAGAGAAAAAGATTTTAAAACTCTAAGTTTTTATATAGCTCCGGCCATTGCCTATGGCGGAGCCGCGACAGAGCCTCGACGGAGCCATGGCAAAGCTGGCCGGACTCAATCGGAGCTAGGACTAGGCATTCAGAGAAAAAAACGAGTTTTTTTTAAAAGAGGGGTTTCAAATGATTTTTTTGGGTGTTTGGTGGCTTAAATAGCAGCTCAATACGACGCCGTTTTAGGATCTGCGTTTAGAGTGTAAAACGATGCCGTTTGCACCCTCAGGATCGGCGCCTTGACTTGACCCGGGGTAGGATCCGCGCGTTTTCCCTTTGATGGGATAATTACTCTTCAAGTCCTTCTGCTTTTAATTGGTTTTGTAATCAAGTTTTCTTTTATTTCAATTTTGGCCAGTAATTTTGCGTAATTTCAATTTAGCCCCTTTTTAAAAACATTGCATTCAATAATTCAGATAAATTGTGCTTTTAATCCCTTTTAATTTACACGCATTATATTTTAGTCCTTTTCAATTTCATTTTTAATTTATATTTTAGCTCCCAAATTTTGTTCGATTTCAATATATATAGTCCTTTAATTATTTTATTTAATTATTTGTTTATTGATTTTTCTAATTATTTTTAAAATTAATATTAAATATTATATACTTTAAATTGTTTTAGATATTAATTATTTCTCGTTATATGTTATTTCCATTATTTTTTCTTTATATATTCTTTTTATATATACATATAACTTATATTAAATTATTTATATATATTATGGATTTCATATTATTTTATATATGTATTTTCTTTTAAATCTCTCTCTCTATATATATTGGTATATTTTAAATTTATTTATTTATATAATTCATTTCCTTTGAGTCCTCATTTTATTATATATTTATATTATTATTTTCATATATAAATTATTTATATTGGGTCTTTTATTTCATAAATGTAATTGTTGTAGATTAACATATATTATTTTGTACATTATTTACTTTGAATTTCTTTGTGTATAATATTTATTTGTAAATTCATTTATATTATTATTTAGTCTACTAGTTATTTTCATCTCGTTTTTTTTTAAATTTATTTCAAACTCTATCATGTGTTGTTTATTTGTAAATTTTAGTTCTTAAATTGCTTTTTATATCATATTGATTCCAAGTTGCCCGTCATTTATATTATTATTTTAATTTTATTCATCCACGTTTGAAGACTTGTCATATTTTATTTTAATTCGTTTTAATTAGCATATTTTTAGTTTTCGTTGTTTCTTTATTAATAATTTTGTTATTTTCAAAATAGAAATTGTGAGATTATTGTTTTGTATATTTTGTATCATATGTTCATTATTATTCTTGTCATCCATTTGCACAAAGTTGTATACACATATTATTATGTTCGATATTATATTTTTGTTTCTCATTCTTGAATAGTGATTCAATAAAAGCATTTTGAGCCAATTTTAAAATTGCGTATTTGAAAATTTTTCAAGATAAGGCAATATTTGTGTGTTTGGAAATTCGAAAAATTGCGCCCTAACGTGCTAGGTGTCAATTTTCCATTCGACCAAATAACCAAATATCCTTTTAATTGCATGTTTTGAAGATCAAAGATGATTTCGGTATCGAGGTATAAATTTGTCATATCCTAACGTGTTGGATGTGATATTTTTTTATTCCTTTGGAACGAGTAAATCTTGAGATTTAATTCAAAATTAACTAACATTCCTTAAAAAGAATCACACCTTAAACATTTTCAAGTTTTCAACGCAAGGACACTAGTTAATCGATTTGGTACCCGTTCTGGGGCGTACGGGGGTGCTAACCCTTCCTCGTGCGTAACTGACTCCCGAAGCCTTTTTGTTATTTAATTTCGTAGACCAATAATTTTGTACAAAGTAATCCAATCACACCTAAACAAAAAAAAGTTGGTGACGACTCCACACCACATTTTTAAGTCTACCCCATTTTCTAAAAATAAAAATGGTTCCGACATATAATATCCTTATCTTTAAACTATATGTTGATAGAGTAAATTGTTATTCCACCCATTTCATTATTTCTTCAAGATAGATATGATAAGATTTTGTTTCTTAGCAAAATTCTTTGTTTAAGTCTAATTTTGTGAGATTATTTTTAAAAATTTAATTTACTAATTTTAAACTTAATTTATTACTCTCTTTTTCAGTTTCGCTGCTTAAGAGCTTTAACTGAATCAAGAGCTTTAAAATTAATTTATTACATTTTAAAATGATATCTTAAGAGAAAAAAGGGTTTTTTAAGTAAAATAAACCTTAAAATTATCAATAATTTTCTTTTTAACTTTTCAATAGAGGATTATAACACTTTTCAACATGTTAGGTCAATATATTATAACACTTTTCAATAGCGGATTATATATTATAAATATGCCTCGTTAAAATCTTGTTAAGAAAAATTCAGGAGATAAAATTTCAGTGAAGAAAACGAGTACAATATTCATAAAAAAAAAAAACATCCCATTATATGTAACCAATTACAATGTTTTTAAGACGACACATTCCAATGTTATGCGCATGCATCTTGAAAATCAAAGTTTACAAATAGATCGATGGAATTATCATTTGAGCAAATTTTACAAATATTAATGTCACCTTTTTAGAAAAGTTCATGCGTGTAGAAAAAATTTGGTGAAATATGTTTGGTCCTATCACCTTTTATATAGTCACCTTTAAATTTGTGAAATGCATGTTGCATTATCCTAACGCAATATTATTTACTTGCTGATAAACCGTAAAAGTAACATATTTTAGGCCCACATTTAGTATGCTTTTGGATGATTTAGCCCTTGATTTATGTAAAAAGGTGCTCTTAATCTTTTCTTTTCATGTTTTTACTCAGGAAAGCAGACGAGGATGAAAAGAACAAGAAATAGGCTTAAAACGGGCCAATTTGGGCAAAGTGGAAATCGACACGGCCTAGACTTCAAGACACACGACCGTGCCTCGACAATTAACTAAGACACGACCATGCCACGATTTACACAGCCGTGCCCCAATCGACAGAATCGAGACACGGCCTGAAAACGATTTACACGGGCGTGTGCCACGGGCGTGTCCCTGCCACGGCCAATAAGAATTATACTTGAATTAGGATACGTAGAGGCCAAGTAAGGCATCTCAAAGCCTATAAAAAGACCCTAGAGGCCAACCTTTGGGGACGTTCGGAGTTTGGCAGAAGCCTTCTGCCAGGGCTTTTTTTGGGGCGGTTAGCTAGGCCAAGGAGCCGAGCCAGAAGGCCAGATTTGTGGGAATTACTCGAAGATAGCCAGTTGATCCATCTCAAGAAGTCGGAATCCTACTCAAGACGGCGGATTTCTCCTTCAATTCCTTCAGGGGGTTTTAGGGATTTCTTATGTTTTGTTTTATCTTTTCTCTTGAGCTGTTTTCTTTATTCATTATGAACTAAACCCTTCAGATACCTGAAGGGGATGAAACCTAGATGAATCTTGTTATTGATTTCTGAATTATATGATAAATACTTAGTTTGTTCTTAATTATGCATGCTTAATCCAAATCTGGTGTGCTTAGGTGGAGGAGTAATAGACCCTAATTAAGAGTAGATCTAGCATAATTAAGCGGAGTTGATCGCACGCCTAGAGATAGGGTGACGAGATTTTGTCGGATTAGGGTGAAACCTAATATGGGAGTCCATAGATCGATTTACTGCTATTCTAGGGGGTTATTATTCGAGAAAGAGATTTTCGTTAATTAACCTAGGGTTAGACGTTATTCGCCTCGAGAGAGGGTCTAATATACGTTAGGGAGTCTTACGGATCAAACTAAGTGAATAAATCATATGGTTCAGTGTTAAATAACAAGTGAAGTCTAGGTGGATTCTTCCTGAGGGTATCGTCGTGATCAACTGAGTTTCCCTTCAAGTTATTTTCCATTCTTTTTGTCTTTGCGTCTTTAGTTTAAGTAGTCGTTAATTTAGATTTAAGCAACTTCACTTATTTTAGGCTAAATAATAAAAAAAGTTAGTATTAGTACTTTTAGTTCCTTTGGGTTCGACAATCCGGTCTTTCCTAAGCTATACTATTGTTCGATAGGTACACTTGCCTTATGTCGTTGTCAGAGTTAGTTTCCAGGTTCGATCATTCTCTTTATAAATTTTAAAACTCGATAAAACAACGATCAAGTTTTTGGCACCGTTGCCGGAGAACTAAAATATTAAGAAAGCTCTATTTTTATTACTTTAGCCATTTTTTTTATTTTCTGCAATTTCTTTTATTTATTTTATTATTTTTTACTTTGCTAATTTTTCCTCTATTTTACTTTTGGCAGATAATTTTAGTCTATAAAGAAGATGGTACTGAATAATTATCAGTGGCAAGTTATGACGACAGCGCCAACAAAAGCCGACAATGTTTTCAACCTTGACGTGGTCACCAGGTTATCTAACCAGCTAGAGATGATGAACAAAAAGATTGATGGTTTGTATAATCTCTCGCAGGTACACCCAGTAATGCAATATGATTCGAATTTAGGAGGCGTGGCGAATCCTGAGTACCCACCCTACAGATATGGCATGAAAATCGAGCAAGCTCACTATACGGGTAACTATTCTAGACCACAAAATAATTTTTATAATGACACTTATAATGCAGGTTGGAGTTACCATCCCAATTTCTCGCGGGATGATCAAAGTAGCCAAAGACAGGAACTTCCTCTAAATTTTCAACAACAACCTCAACAACAGGAAGAGGAGTCGAGTCTTGAGGAGATGCTGACAAAATTCATGGCAGCCACAGAAACCCGTCCCCAAAAAACTGAGACAATGTTCGATAATCAACAAGCATCGATTAATGAGATCAAGAACCAAGTTCAGAAAATTACTAAGTCAATTAAACAACTTGCAAAGTTAATGTCCGAACGACAGCAAGGGCGTCTACCAAGCAACACAGAGATTAACCCAAACGAGCAAATTCAAACCGTACCAGCTCATGACAGTGAAGGGTTAGACGGACCAAACCCAAGGGAAGAACCTGTGGTAAGTGAAGGTAAGGTTGAGGTGTGCCATGATATACCAAAACCGGCAAGTACAGAGTACCAACCTCATGTGCCATATCCCGACCAATAAAGAAAGACCACACAGAGGAAGAATTCGGTGAACTCACACTTCGTGTAGAAGATGAAACAATCACTCTTCAAGCTCTTGACTCAACTAGGACATCGAGTAATAAAGGTACGAACGTTAATTTTATTGATAACCATTTGGTTCAACCTTCTTTACAGGAAGCACCACGAAATCACCTAGCTGAGCTAGATCTTAGACCTCGTGCCAACAAAGAAGAATTATATAAGGAACGAAGCATTAGGGTCAACAAACTAGAAGAGTGGAAAACACAATTTAAAAAAGAACCGAAACCACACAAAGTGAAATCGAAGGAAACCCTAGACAAGCTGATAGGAACAACAAATCACATCAAAATAGAGGATCAGGTATTGTTGAATAAGGAAGACCCTCGAATCACCAATTCAGACCTCAAGGCAAACGAAAAAAATCACTTTTGAGGTACTTAATGTCTTCCTATACGGCACAGTCGAGGTAAGCAATCCTAAATTCAACACTTTTGAGGTAAATATTACTCGACTTAAACTTTATATCCATAACCGAGTTGATCGCATGAGAAAGGATTTCCACCTCCTCAAACCACCATGATTGCATGTACAACAGGTAAGTCTAGCTCAAGACTTTTAACGAGCATTTCTAGGGAGGCAACCCGAGTACTAATCGTACTAATTAGTTTGGTTTTATTTCTTTTCGTATTTAGGCATAGATTTCCATACCCATAAGGCCTTGCACACGGCCATGGCCGTGGCCGTGTGGACACCACAGCTAGGCACATAGGCGTGGACCTTATCTCTATTTAATTATTTACTTTTTTTCATATTTTTATTTTTATTTTTACTTCTTTTATTATTTTCTCTTTTTTCTCAATGGCATTTAGATTTGGCTTAGGATACAATAAAACCAAGCCGACTACTTCAAAGATTCAATTTCAAACGGTTCGAGACGCTTCCCTACGTTCACCTCCAATCCTATCCGGTTTCTTTTCGTTAACTTCATCCAAAAATTCAGGAAGTGTTACTTCTCCCCTTCTCTTTTGATTACATAATTGTTTATCTATCTTTATACATTGAGGGCAATGTACATCTTAAGTGTGGGGGGTAAAAGTACCTAACTTTTTGCATTATTCCAAAATCCTGAATTTTAGTCTTGTTCCTAAGTAATTTTCTCATATTATCAATTAGGATGAAATTTCTAATGATTTATGATTTTTATTAATATGTTTTTGAGTATGTCATTGATAATTGTGCATTGATGATTTATACTTAAAGAATACTAGAGAATCAAGCATGATAAGTCTATTTTTCAAGAATAAAAATTTTCTACGTTGTTGGAACTGAATTTGAATATTACCTTGAAGTTTGAAATTTACAGGATTGATGTCAAATACCCATAATTTTTGTGAGATTTGAGCCTTATAGAGCATATATTCTTTTTCATGCTCACTTTATTGATTACGAGTGTGTCAACACTGAATTGTTATTCTAAAACTTGCTTAGATTATACATATCGAGACCACATTAATGATTTGATATACTAAGATGATAAAGGCACCTAGGTTTTAACTCATTCACTCTAATACAAAGCTTACCTTCACAAATTAACCCCTAGTGAACCCCTTTTAATCCTAACAACCCTTTTTATTGATTTAACCACTAATATTAACCCAAAACCCTTTGTATTTGTTATCACTATTCTTTTAATTACCCTTTTATCGAGAATTGATTTGATCAGTTTCCGAGTTAGTTTATTTCAGTTGATAAAGTTCTTTCTTTATTATGTTTCTACTTAGTTTGTTCTTAAAAAAATTGAAGTATATTTATTATTAGTTTTGTAATTAAGAGAGCTTATACGTTTAAATCCAGCATCTTGAACAAGAAGCTCGTATTATTAGTATTTAAATTTTCATGAGATGTAATTATTCAGGTTATTAGTTCATTTTTTCTAGTTAGGTAATTTGTCAAATCGATCTCGATTTTAACCTTCTAATTTAGCCTTTATCCACACCTTTAACTCGAGCCACGTTACAATCCTATTAAAGACCTTTTGATTTGTGTATCATCTCATATTACAGTGGTGGAGATTTGATTTTCAGGCAAGCCTATGGGATTAACCTTTCAGGTTTGACTTATGAGTGCTTATTCTTAAACCTTAAACACTTCGAGTGCTTTAAGTGAATCTTTAGTGAGGATGTCAATCCTTGTCAGGTTTAAATTAAAGGTAATCATTTAGATAAGGGGAGACACCTATATTTTCGTGCTACAAACGTATGACTTAGAATTGTTTGAATCTTTAGGAGTTTTTGAGTTAAATTATCCATGTATGAATTATCTATGAATTATGATGATGCATTATTGATAGGAGTTATGAATTATGGAAAGTTCGTTTTAATTGTAAGATGAGAATTTTGCTTGAGGACAAGCAAAAGTTTAAGTGTGGGGTTATTTGATAAACCGTAAAAGTAACATATTTTAGGCCCACATTTAGTATGATTTTGGATGATTTAGCCCTTGATTTATGTAAAAAGGTGCTCTTAATCCTTTCTTTTCATGTTTTTACTCAAGAAAGCACCAGAAGATGAAAAAACAAGAAACGAGCTTAAAATGGGCCAATTTGGGCCAAAGTGGAAATCGACACGGCCTAGACTTCAAGCCACACGACCGTGCCTTAACTAAGACACGGCCATTCCACGATTTACACGGCCGTGCCCCAATCGATAGAATCGAGACACGGCCTGAAAATGATTTACACGAGCGTGTGCCATGAGAGTGTCCCTACCGCGGCCAATAGGAATTATACTTGAATTAGGATACTTAGAGGCCAAGTAAGGCATCTCAAAGCCTATATAAAGACCCTAGAGGCCAACCTTTAGGGGATGTTTAGAGTTCGCGAAGCCTTACGCGGGGCTTTTTCAGGCGGTTAGCTAGGCCAGGAGGCCGAGCCGAAGGCGATTTGTGGAAATTACTCGAAGATAGCCAATTGATCCATTTCAAGAAGCTAGAATTCTACTCAAGACGGCAGATTTCTCCTTCAATTCCTTCAGGGGGTTTTAGGGTTTTCTTATATTTTCTTTTATCTTTTCTCTTGAGATGTTTTCTTTATTCATTATGAACTAAACCCTTCAGATACCTGAAGGGGATGAAACCTAGATGAATCTTGTTATTGATTTCTAAATTATATAATAAATACTTAGTTTGTTCTTAATTATACATGCTTAATCCAAATCTGATGTGCTTAGGTGGAGGAGGAATAGACCCTGCTTAATAGTAGATCTAGCATAATTAAACGGAGTTGATCGCACACCTAGAGATAGGGTGACGAGATTTTGCCGAATTAGGGTGAAACCTAATATGGGAGTCCATAGATCGATTTACTGCTATTCTAGGGGGTTATTATTCTAGAAAGAGATTTTCATTAATTAACCTAGGGTTAGACGTTATTCGCCTCGAGAGAGGGTCTAATATACGTTAGGGAGTCTTACAGATCAAACTAAGTGAATAAATCATATGGTTCAGTGTTAAATAACAAGTGAAGTCTAGGTGAATTCTTCCTGAGGGTATCGTCGTGATCAACTGAGTTTCCCTTCAAGTTATTTTTCAATTCATTCTTTCTATCATTGCGTCTTTAGTTTAAGTAGTCGTTAATTTAGATTAAAACAACTTCACTTATTTTAGGCTAAATAATAAAAAGAAAGTTAGTATCAGTACTTTTAGTTCCTTTGGGTTCGACAATCCGGTCTTGCCTAAGCTATACTACTGTTCGATAGGTATACTTGCCTTAAGTCGTTGTCAGAGTTAGTTTCCAGGTTCGATCATTCTCTTTATAAATTTTAAAACTCGACAAAACAATGATCACTTGCCATTTTCCACAAACAATCCACATGCTTTTCTAATATGTTGAATCATACATCTTAATAATACACATTCACAATATGCTTCATGAGGATAATGTAGCATGCATTTCACAAATGGTTTCACTTCATTTTCCACAAACAATTCACATTCACTACATGTAAAAATGTAGTTGGTGTAAGATTGAGCTTTATCAGGATTTGAAAGATATCATGCATTAGCATATCCCATCAATTCTATCTTTAAGATATCATGCATTAGCATTTCCCATCAATTCTAACTTTACTCCATTTAGGAAAAATAATATTATATCAAATGTGCTATTGACATAATGAATAACATGTTTCACATAATTCCAATGCTTTCATGCTCATGTAGAATTAAAACCTTACAAGTAAATAGCCTACAAATGCTATATATGGTTTAAAGCCATTTATCATATACAAAAGTACTCCTATTGTACTAATATATGATACTTTAGGACTAATAATTTTTTTTTGTAACACCCTTTACTTGACTCAATTGTCGGGTTTAGATTTCGAATGTCACAATCAAACTGATTCAATTAATTGTATTTCTAATCTTCAATCTTACTCAATTTATTAAAATTTCGCTCTTATACAACTTTATTTTCAAATACTTAACTATCAAACATATTCAATAAATAAACATTAAATAAAACCTATTATTTCTAGAATAACCAAATAAGTAGATTAAAGTTCTTACAAACATTTTGCTTTACTAAATATATATAATAGAATCCCGAACTTGATTTTTACTTAACTATACTTATTCTAACCCCGAGGCATAGCCTCAAAGAGCCCCCTCTATATGCATGATACTGCACCAATGGCTTTGACTAGGATTCTCGAGGTCTGGCATGGTGCATTCTCACAATTTCCTATATCAGTCTATAATCTTACAGTCAAGGCAACATTTGCTCATAAGTTCGAATGAACTTAGTGAGAATCCATACAACAATATTTCTAAATAAAACTTGAAATTTCGGGTATAAAGAATTATGCAATGTATTTAAACTCCTTGATTTCATTACAAGATTCCACAAATAAAGTAGTGTAGATGATGCCTACACATTATTCTTGAACAACACATTGGCGAATATATCCTTGGCAAATTTGAACGCAATCGTACACTTTCTGACAACCTCTTTCTAAGACATGACTTCATCAAGCTTCATCTCAGACTTATATTCTTCCTTGCTGGTTTGACTCATTAGAAAGATAGCCATGCAGACAGGTATACATAATTCCGTCTAACTTTGGCGTACTTGCAGATAATTCGCCAATATGGTGAACTCTTACCTGGTTTTTTCATTTCGCGTCAAACCTGATATCTACATACTGTACTATCCAGACAGATACATTCATGTAACTTATACATATATCTTTCCAAAGAAAAACCCATATGGCTACCTTTATATTTTTGAATACGGATTCTTACCTCTCTTAGAATCTAACTTATTCACGTAGACAGATTTACAGTTAGTTTCGGGACATGATGCCCATATATATATCCTCATTATGGGGCCTTTAAATAAAAGATTTAGCGGATAGTTGTAAAACAAAAATTACTCATTTCTTGTGAAATTGTATTCGTCAAATAGTCCTTAGCGGACTTCCAAGCCACAGTTAGTCCCCAACAGACTATCTCTTCATTTGACCGTCTTTAGCAGACTTCCCATATAAGACAGTCATTGGAAGACTTTCCACATAAGACAATTCTTGGTGAACTTTCATTGATTTTGGCAGTCTCTTTGTTAATAAACACTTAGAATTAGAATTTAAGGAATTGTCTCGCCTGCTTATGACCAATGTTAGCTTATTCGTCACCACTGGAGGACTGATAAACTGAAATAGTAACATTTTTTAATCCTACATTTAGCATGTTTTTGGATGATTTTTCCCTTTAATTATGGAAAAAAGGAGCTTATAATCTTTTATTTTTATATTTTATACTCATTAGAGCACCGGAGGATGAAAAGAACAAATAACGGGTCAAAAACAGAGAAAATGGGCCAAAGCACGAAATCCACAAGGCCTGGGCCCAAGACCACACGGCCGTGCCTCGTAAGAAGAGTCGACCACGGCCTGGACCCCAAAAAGCACGGTGGAGCCTCATCAACAGGATCGACCACGGCCTGGCCACGATTTACACGGACGTGTGCCATGGGCGTGTCTCTGCCACAGAAAGAAGAATTCTATTCGGATTAAGGTACTTAGAGGCAAAGAAACATATTCCAAAAGCCTATATAAAGACCCTAGAGGCCATCCTTTAAGGGCGCGTTCAGCTAGGCCAAAGAGCCGAGCCAGAGCAGCTAATTTCAGGGATTAACTCAAAAAATGCCAGTTGATCCATCTCAAGAAGTCAGAATCATACTCAAGACGGAGGATCTCTCCTTCAACTACTTCAGGGGGTTTTAGGGATTTCTTATGTTTTGTTTTATCTTTTCTTCTAAGATGTTTTCTTTTATAATATGAACTAAACCCTTAGATACTTGAGGGGGATGAAACTTAAGACGGATCTTGTTATTGTTATCTGAGTTGTATGATAAATATTTGATTTGTTCTTGACTATGTGTTCTTAATTCTTGTTTTGGTATTTTCGGGATATTGATTCAAGTGTGATGTGCTTAGGCAGAGGAGGAAGAGACCCTGTCTAAGAGTAGATCTAGCATAATTAAGTGGAGTTGCTCGCGCGCCTAGAGATAAGGTGACAAAAATTTACCGGATTAGGGTCAAAACTAATATGGGAGTCCATCGAACGAGTTAATGCAATTATAGGGGTTTTAATTAGAAAAGATTTCAATTAATCAACCTAGGGTTAGACGTTAGTAGCCTTGAAGAGAGGTATTAATATAAATTAGGGAATCTTACGGATCAAGTTAAGTGAATAAATTGTCTGGTTCAGAGTTAGATAACAAGTGAAGTCTAGGTAGATTCTTCCTCAGGTATTATCTAAATCATCGGTTTTCCTTTCAAGTCCTTCCCTAATTTCTTCTTTGTCTTAGCATCTTTAGTTTAGCTAATTAGCTAATTTTAGATTAGATAAGAATCCACTTAGTTCTTAGGCTAAATAATAGAAAGAGAGTTAATATTAGTACTTTTGGTTCCTTTGGGTTCGACAATCCGGTCTTGCCGGTAGCTATACTATTGTTCGATAGGTGCACTTGCCTCCATCGTTGTCTTAGTTAGTTTCCAGGTACGATCATTCTTTTTATAAATTTTAAGACTCGACAGACACGATCAAGTTTTTTGCGCCGTTGCCGGGGAACTAAAATATTAAGAACGCTCAATTTTTATTATTTTAGCTATATTATATTTTATTATTTTTTGCAATTAAATTTTATTTCTACTTTTCTAAATTTTCTTTTTCTTTTTTCTTTTTTTTTCTAGCAGGTACCTCTAGTTTATAACTAGAAGGAACCCGACAGGACCACTGTTTTACGATAGTGATATTAAAGGAATTGCATGCAAAAATCGTAGAGAAGTAAGGCGAGACTTAAATTACATACAAGGAGAGCAAGAGGACGAAACCAATACCACCGAAAAGATGGCTGAGAACAATCCGCCATATCAAGATATGGCCAATCATCATGCTCCCCAAACTATGTATGATCATGCTAAACCTAATTTAATAGGAGCTGAATCGAGTATTATTAGGCCTGCTATAGCAGCTAATAATTTTGAATTAAAACCTAACACTATACAAATGATTCAACAGTTTGTTCAATTTGATGGTTTGCAGGACGAAGACCCAAATACTCATTTAGCTAATTTTCTAGAATTCTATGATACCTTCAAAATAAATGTTATTTCTGATGATGCCATTGATCTTCGGTTATTTCCCTTTTCTTTGAAAAATAAAGCCAAACAGTGGTTACATTCTCTTCCACGAGGATCAATCACTACATGGGACTAAATGACTGAAAAAGTTTTACTGAAATATTTTCCACCGGCCAAAACGGCCAAATTAAGGAATGATATCTCTTTTTTGTGCAAATGGATTTAGAAACATTATACGATGCATGGGAGAGATACACGGATCTGTTGAGAAAGTGCCCACACCATGGTTTACCATTGTGGTTACAAGTTTAAACTTTTTACAACGGTGTGAACCCCTCAACCCGGCAGTTAATTGACTCGATGCCAATGAACCTCGAATAACAAAACTCATGAAGCAGCTTATGAATTCATGAGGAGATGTCACTGAATAAATGTCAGTGGCAAAGTACAAGGACAAAGCTAACTAAAACAGCCGGAGTTTTCAATCTCGACGCAGTTACCATGCTATCAAATCAGGTAGATATGATGAATAAAAAGATTGATGGTTTGTGTGGTTCTTTGCAGGTACACCCAGTAATGCAATGTAACTCGAATCTAGGAGACGTGGCAAATCTTGTTGTTCAAGGTTTGCAGGGTTGGTAAACTTGTTGTAAAAGGCTCATTTTTGAGTCCACACGGCCTGAAGCACGAGCATGTTTAGGGTCATACGGGCGTGTGAATCCTACACATAGGAAAATTTTTGAAATTTCGTGAAAAATTCTTTGAGTTTCCTATTAAGTCCCGATTCGTTTTAAATACTTATATTGGGCCTCGAAGCCTATAAAAGGGACAATATGATTAATTTATGATGTGTTTGCTATTTTACTTGTTAATTGTTCATAACTGATCTAAATAATTTGGTAATGCATCGTAACCCTGTTCCGACAATGGATAAGGGTTAGTGGGTGTTACAGAAAACATCATGAAAATCAACTCCCTACACTTGACTGTAGTCCTTTGCGACAAACCTCGCCTTATATCTCATGTCACCTTGACATGAACCTTCTTTCTTTTTGAACACCAACTTGCAACCAACTATTTTTTTCCCAATGGGTGGTTTAACAAGCTATCATATCTCGTTCTTTTGAAGAGACTCCATTTTTTCTTCCATGGAACCAAGCCACTTGCTGAAATCAGAAGCCCGAAATGCCTTTGAATAATTCAAAGGGTTGGCTGGATCGATTTTGTCCGTAACATTTAGATCATATGCCACAAGATTTCTTTCACAATATTTATGGTGGTTTGATCTCTTGCATTTTTCTATCCCGAGCAAACTTATAATTTTGAAAGGTATCTGATTGGGAATGAAAAGCTTCAAAACCTTCTGCTACACCGAAGAAACATAGATTTCATCATTTATGTCTGACATCACAACGTGGTGATTCTTCTTGTTAGGATGTTGCCCCTGTTCGTTGCGATGTTACAACGTTGGGCTTCGTGACGTCATGACATCACCGTCTATTTTCATTTCTGGCTCCACGTTGCTTGAAACACTCGACTTTTTCCATCTAAAGCTCGATGCGGAGATTAGTTCACCAAGTAGCTTGTGGGATTAATTGCTTTGGCCCAAAACTCCTTTTCTAAACTTGCATTAGAAAGCATACAATGAGCTTTCTCGAGTAACATTCTATTCATCTATTCAACGACACCATTCTGTTGTGGGGTACCAACAATTGTGCTATGTTTTTCAATTCCTTCCTATTTGCATAAATCATTAAATTCGGTTAAACAAACTCGAGCCCATTATCCGTTCTAAATCGATTTCAAAACTTCCTAGTCTATTTTTTGAGTAAGTTCTTCAACTATTTAAAGATCCTGAAGACTTTGTTTTTGTGATTCAGGAAGTATAGCTAAACTTTTTGAAGTGGTTGTTTATAAAAGTTAGATAATATCTGCTAACTCTTTTGGAGACGAATGGAGTTGGACCCAATAAATTGAAATGAATATAGTCGAGGGTCCCTTTAGTCCTATGCACTACCGAATTGAATGTTACTTGAGTCTGCTTCCCATAAATGCATTGCTCGCAGAAATCTAACTTTTCATTTCGGTGCTTGTGAGCAGATCTCTTTTGCTTAAAACATCCATACATTTTTCACTCGTATGATCAATTCGCATGTGTCACAGTTGGGTTGATTTAGAATCGAAAAGAGCAAATTTTGTCACATCGTCACGATGATAGAAAGATCCTCATCAGGACATGGTGACGATTCCGTCCCTTCTTTTGTAATTACTATCGAACTGGGCACTATTGCACCGTAAAAAATGTATAAAATACCGGCTTTCTGCCCTTTCATCAAAACAAGAGCTCTATGAGATACTTTTAGAACATTTGACTCAATGACGATCTTGCACCCATTCGAGTCTAGAATATCCAAAGATATGAGATTCTTCTTTAAATCAGGTACATGCCTGGCATCTGATAATGTTCTAATTGCCTGACATATGATAATGTTCTGATTACCCCGTCATGTATCTTAATTTGAATGGTATCAATGCCGACTATCTTGCAAGGTGAGTTAATTCCCAAATGCACAACTCCACCTTCAACTGAACTATATGTGGAGAACCAATCCTTGTTGGGACACATATAGTAGGAACACCCTTAATCCAAGATTCACTCAAATGTAAACTTAAACCTTTCAGTTGTTGATACCAACAACTGAATTGTTGATAATGTATTCTCATCAAGCTCCTCACAATCTGTCTGATTTTCATCCATGGGTCTTTGCCCTATAACAACCTTTTTCAAACCATTCTAAACCAAAATTATCGTTATCTAAACTTGTCATAAGCTGAAATTTGTAGTCCCATCGAACTTCTCGATATCGTACCTCATTTCCATATCTGGATGGGTTGTTTGTGGAAATTGAACCAAGCTTTGATGTTAGTTTGTTGGGCTAAACCTAAATTATGCAATGAACTCAAATAAAAACCGAGAAAATTAGAAATAAATATTTATGTTAAAAAACCCCCATTCGAAGAGGACAGAAGACCATGGGCAAAGAAAATTTCACTAAACCGATAAAAACCAAACTGTGAGTAAAATATGGGAAAATAAATAAATCCTGAACTCAAAATACAAAGTTTTCTTGAATTTCCCACAAACTCTCTTAATTTTGTAGCTTATTCTTATTTTAAACTATCTAGGGTTGCTAAAAGGGCTATTTATAGGTTGAATTTCGTGTACAAATATGACTAAAACATACATAAAATAATCAATGTTATACTGGTTATACTGGGAAAATATAACAGAGTTTAACTAAGAGAAGAAACTTGATTTAAGTGGGGAGCACGTTGCCACGTTGTGTTCGGCTCATCGGGATGCCAAGCATTTCGTCATTGGGACGACGGGTTCTTCTTGTCGAGACATGGTGTGTCTTCTCGTTGGAACTTGCCTTTTCCTCGTTACATCGTCGATTTTGTTTCATCTGAAATGCGAGGCACACTTCACAAATATGTTAATATCTTCAAGTGTTTAGACTATTGGTCTAAATGCTTTTAGTTTTTTTCGTGAGTCTAGCTCAACCTATATTATTCTTTTCATTTTTTTCCAATTTATATGTCAAAGATCTTTTACAATTTGAGGCTCGAACTCATTATCATTGTAGATATTGAAATAGTTATATATACAAACACATTATCAGTAATAATTTCATTTTTCCTCACATATTTCTACCTTTTGATAAGATCTGATAATTTTCTGATACCATAATTACTTTTGGGGTAGAAATATGAAGGTTTTTTTTATTATTGTTTTTGACCTCTTCTAGAGTGTCACTAACCTCTTCTAAAGTGTCAAAATAATATTTTTCTTTTATTTCTCTTTCAAAAAGTTTAATCTTTTGTATCAACCGGCCTATCACACTTTTGGCTTACTTTAGATTCATTGGCTTCCTGATGCGTCATTGAAAGCACCAAAAATATCCTATTCCCTGCGAAATAATGAAAAAGAACAGTAAAGGGGAAGTAGGGTCAAATCCTCAGGGACCGAATTATACGAATGATTGTTTCTCAAAATCTTGGGCAGAATTGTGCCTAAGAAAACCTGTGTTCCTGAAAAAAAAAAAAAATAATAGAATAAGTTTTGATCTGGAAACGAAAATAAAATAAAAACAGAATTGAGAAGTCGAATTGGAATTGCGAAAATTAAAAATAAGAAATAGAGTTGAGATAAAGAAATTCTTATGTGGAGATTCCAGCCTCCGGTTGCCTCGATCCGCCTTGGGCTCAATCCTTGGCTTTTAGATGATCCTTCTTAAACCGAATAAGCCAGTTATAGTGGAAGAGGATGCCTACGACCACTAGCTCCAAGGATTTAGACTTTGACTTAATGGAACCTGACTCTAGCCAACAATAGCTCTTGTGGGATCATCTTATGCTAGATCAACATTTCTCAATGGCGAATCCCATGCCATTTTGTCTCTTGGGCTCGCCAACCTCTGACGCAGTAAGTTAACGAACCGACTGTGCAATCCTTCCAAAACATACAACGTGGTTGCCTTTGCATACGTTGAAAAGTTTACTTCTTAAGGGACATGGACGGAAGCGTCAGCCCCGTAGTGCGGAGAAACGATGAATACCCTATTTGAGAAAGCTAAGTGCAGATTCTAAACCTCAAGAACCCTTTTTGGGGATTCTCGGCAACCTTTGGCTAGATGGGTTTAGTGGCTCATGGTTGTGGTGGAAAAGAAAATAAATATATATAAATAGAGATTTTATTAAAAAGAAATATGGAAAGAACAAAAGACTTTTAGGGAGAGAGTTTATAGAAAAAGATGCATAAAAAACTGAGTCACTTCATCCTCTATTTATAGTGCTAAGATAGATAGACTAGTCCTACTTAAATTCCTAAAGATAATTACAAATAATAAAGATAAATAAAATAAATACTAAATTAAATAATCCTTAATAATTATCTTAATATTAATTATCCTAATATAATCAAAATAGAGTCTAATAGAATAAAAAATCTTGTTTTTGCATTTCAACCCTTGTGCCTTCCATGCTTGCACTTTTGGCACCAACTTTTCCCCATGTCGCACAATGACCCATTTTATCTTTAATTTCACGCTTTTGGCCCTTAATTTCGCTTTTGCCTCCAATTTAGTCCCTATAAAATAAAAGACCATAAATAGCCCAAATTAGTAGAATCATACTCAAAATAAATATGCAATTAGCACATAAAAATATGACATTCTAGAGTATTATCACTTCCATACCCACATGATATCCTATTGGACAATTAATTATGTGAGAATATTTGTAGCTCATATATGAGATGTAATAACCCATTTGGTGTCTATAAAATATATGATAGTTGATTTTAGTATTCTACAAATGAATTTTACATTGAATTTTGGGTTCAAATGGATTTGTATGTGTGTCAATTTTGGAAAATGTTAATGTGTTTCAATAGATTTCTTGTGCTATTAGTCTCTTACATTTTTCCCTTAAAAATGTGAAAACTAGCAATTTAAAATTCTTTCTATAGAAAGATCATATGTTCAATGTATGTAATGAAAGAAGAATCAAAACCAATAAAACGTTCAATACGATGTTGGTAGTTGTTAGTGCCAAATGCAAAGGTCAGATGAAACTCTAGTTACAACTCGGTGTGCATATGGTAGGCTATTGTAATTAGGCATAATTGGTTGACATATCTTGATCAAATCTGTTAGACCATTTAAGTGAACAACTTTTACTATTTTTAGTAGCATACTACTAAGCAAAAAGCATAAAACAACTCAAGTTAAGCAATGAGATGTTGATGACTTTTAAAATGATCTACTTTCTTTATTTAAGAGATTTGTTTTCCATAAAAGACTACATCAAGACAATCTTGGCAATTCTTGTCTTAATTGAAGATCATATTGAAGGCTTTAGTTTAGGAAATAGGAGTTTCACATTAATTATACTTTAACAAGCCATAAAACATCTATTTAATCTTAGGCATGTTTTAGTTCTATATATGAATAATAGAGAGCAATTATCTTATTCATTGAGGAACTTATTCTTGGTGCATATTTGCATACATAAACTATTATGCTTATTAGTTTACAAACTAAGCTTTTAAGGGAAATGCATGTTTGTTGTTTATTTATTTTATCCTACCTTTTAAAGTATAAGAGTGCGGTTGCAACTTGTTGATATATAGTGAATTACTTTTTATGTCAGGTCTTGTAGACATGAGAGTTTTCTGAATTGCATAAACAAAACTTCTTTGCCCATCTCTACTTTATAACTATTAATAAGTTCGTCCAGTTATTCCTAAACAAAAATCTGAAAAGCAAATTTTACGGATTCACTATTAGTATTAGAGCTAGACACTTGATGTACTAAGTGGATATCATGTCATTAATTTGTATTGGAGATAAAAAGCTCATTAGTCTTGAGACCCCTATGTTGGATGGAACAAACTAAACCTACTAGAAGGCAATGATGAATATTTTTATCTAGCTCATGGATGAAAAAGTTTAGCGCTCGATTTAACTAACTGGGAACCACTAACATTTGAGGTAGTTGGTGTGAAAATCCCTAAATTTGAAGTAACTTAGACCCATGGTAAAGAAAAAAACTTTCTAATGTAAACTCCAAGGCCCTTAATGCAATTGTTTGTAGAATTAACCCTCAGTAAACACAATTGTTAATGTTGGGGATAGACCTATATAAGCAACGAACAATATAAAATAAAGAAAAATTGGGCACAAATATTTACGAGGAAAAACTCTTCAAATCAAGAGGATAAAAAACTACAGGCAAATAAAGACTTTATTAAATGAGTAAATAATCTAAAAGAGTACAAATGGAGATGATCGAAAACAAACCCTAAACCCCGTATAATAAAGCTCTCTAGCTAAAACATGAAATCCCCTTAAACCCTCTCAAAACTCTCTTAATCTTTTTTCCAAATTTTAATGTGACGAAGATATGAAGATATCAATTATAGGATTGCTAAGGCCCTTTTATAGGCTGAATTTCGTGGGCTAATATGACTAAAATATCTATAAAATAATCAAAGTTTAACTAGGAAAAGATAATAGACTTTAATTCGGAGAAGAAACTCGATTTATGTGGGGAACACATCGAACATCCCCATTTGCGTCATCATGACATTGTTCGTCGTCTCAACATTGGGAAACTTCTCGTCATGACATTGTTGGTTGATTTTGGTGTTGCGATACTGAAGTCCTCGTGTCGCAATATGGGTTACGGTAAGAGCTTAAAAGTGTTCGAAAATACGAGGCATACTCCATAATTAACATATTCAATTTTGATATTATGTTTTTAAAATAAAAGAGTAAAAGTAAGACAAAAATAAAATAAATATTACGAAAGGAAACAACAAATTAATTTAGAAAATATAATAAAAAAACAAAAAGAAAATTCCAGCACTGATTTAGGTTTTAAAATGAGATAAACCTAGACATATGTTTGTCTAGATTCATTTCACTTTATGATTTGATAAGTTTTGGGTATTGAGTCCTTAGAATTTTAAAACTTCTTTTTAGAATTTTATGAACATTTTAATTTCTATTAGATTTTGTTATGGAATTTTGAAATTATAAGAATTTTTCTTAATTTTAAAATTTTAATAAGTTTATGCTTTTTATAATTTGAAAACCTAATAATCTCAAAATAATATTAATTTTCAAATTCTTTTGTAATCTCATGCATTTAACAGTTTTATGATGTTTTTAAAAATCTTTAAAATTTTCATCTAATTATAATTTTAAAAATAATTTTATAATTTCTAGAAAAAAGTTATGAATTTTATATAACTTTTATTTTTATTTTAAAAATATCAAATTGATATTTTAGATTTAGTTTAAGGATCAAATTACTTTTAGAAAATTACATGATATTTAGGTTACCTTATATTACTGACCGTTGTATTTTTTATACAAAATTTATTTCTACTCATAATTCTTCAATATATTTAAATTAAAGAAAAAATGTATTTATATATATTTAAATTCACATTCTTTTAATTATTACAATAACTAGAGGTCAAATTAGGGAGACTGATAGGGCTTAATTCCTTTAAAATAGAAATTTTTTATTTAGATTTTTAAAATTTTCAAAATTTTAAATTAATAAAAATAAAATTACATTTTAACTTTCTTATAAATATAAAATTTAATTTAATCTTTTAAAAATAATAAAAATATAAACTATTAAAATAATAAAATTATATTTTTTATTTTAACACATAAAAAATTTCTGAGGATGGGAATTAAACCTCGATTGGTTAATAATATTATCTTATAATAATGAATCAAAACATAGTTAATGGTATTTTTCTTTTCTGAAAAAAAAAAGTCGAAAACAATCAACTTTGATCCACAGCGGACCAATGCTTAGCTGCCACGTTCATGTCAACCCACTTTTCAGGCGAGGATAAGAAGCCAAAGCAATAGAAAATTGTCATCAGCAAGCGCTATACAGCGCGTTACTTTTAAAAGGCTGTGCTGTGTGTGACCGTACTTTTTGTGTGAACCACACGAGCACTATAGAAGACGTCATTGCTTATATCACAATCCTTTGATTGGTCATTTTTTTTAGTGAAGCTGTTTGTCGACAAATTATAAAGAAAATAAATCTAATTCATCATGCAAAGTAGCATAATTAAATAATTTTATTAATTAATCAAAAGTAATTATCAAATCATGTATGTTAATATTTAATTTATTTTGACTTCATGAACAAATTTCATGATTATTTTTATCAACATCAACTATAATCTTGCTAGTTGACTGGATTAAACAAGTGTTTATGAAGATTAAGGAAAAGGAATACCTTTTTTTTTTTTTATATAATTTCAAGATTGCTAAATGGAGATTTCTCTTTACTCAAATATTTATATTCAAATTTGTGGATTGAGTCTTACCCCAGTCGGCATGAGCGTTGTTGTCAATGTAAGAGAACGTGGATTTAATGCGTTGAAACGTATTATCTTTTTATTTATGGGTTAGGGAGGGGTTATGAGTAATTTTAAACATTCTGTCAAAAAAACAGATTAGATCAAAACTTTTATTATCATAATTATGTATGGAATATTGTCCATATATTTTAATATTATTGAAATTTTATCATTATGTTTTTATTTTATTAAATTTGAACATCAATACAATAATTAGATTAAAATATAATTATTTATAATTACACACATATAAAATGTTTGGGTCGCATTGAATTAATTGTAATTAGAGCACCTCAATTACTTACTTCAATTCTTACACTAAGAGTTAAAATTATTGAATTATCTTGGATAATTAGTCATGATGTTATTCGAACTCTTTTTTTTTTTTTTTTACATTTTTATTTATTTTTAGATTTGCAATTATTTAGTTATATATTGTACCATCAAATATGATATAAAAATTAAAATTTAATCGCATTCAATCAACTAAACACGTTCAAAAAATTAGAGTTCATTGTGATTACATGAGTAATTACTTTGGGTGATCCAAACACACATATTTTGCTAATCTACATCATCGGTGACAAATTATTTTATTTAAAAATCAAAAAAAATTAACATTTTAATAAATTTAGAGGAAATTTGAGTAAAATAGAAATTTTAGCCTTAAATCATAATCTCTAGCAAAATGATCCATATTCCCCACCCCCAAACACACACCTACACTATGAGAAAGGATTATATGAAACAGTGACGTTATGTCATATGTATCACTTTTCAATAGTTTTATACCACATCAGTATTTTCATCCTAAATTTTAGGATTTTAATTTGAATTTGATTTTTTTAGGATGAAAATCCTGAAATTCAGGATAAAAATACTGATGTGCTATAAAACTATTAGAAAGAGATACAGATGACATAGCGTCACTATTTCATACAATCCTGATCACACCATTTCTTTTCACTACAGCAAAACAAACTTTTAGCGGCGTTTTTAGTGGCGTTTTAAAGAAAAACGCCGCAAATATAATACATTAGCGGCGTTTTGAGAAAAACACCGCCAAAAAATGAGCATTAGCGGCGTTTATATACAAAACGCCGCTAAAAAGGATATATAGCGGCGTTTTTTAGTAAAACGCCGCTAAAAGTCGAACATTAGCGGCGCTTTTGAAAAACGCCGCTAAAAGTCAGAGCAAAGTCAGAGCATTAGCGGCGCTTTTGGAAAAATGTCGGTAAAAGTCAGATCATTAGTGGCACTTTTATAAAAACCGCTAAAAGTTAGAGAATTAGCGGCACTTTTGGAAAACGCGCTAAAAGTCGAGCATTAGCGAAGCTTTTAAAAGTCGCTAAAAGTAGAATTAGCGGCGTTTGTGGAAAAACGCATAAATAATTTTAAAGTTTTTTTGGATATATATGACTAATTTGTTTTAAATTTATATATTAAATAATTGTAAAGAGATAACATTAATTTTAATACATTAAAATTATGATTCTAGTTTAATTATTTAAGAGAAAATATTTGTTAAAAATGAATAAATTATTAAATAATTTCTTATATAATCGTAAAAAGATAGTATTAATTTTAAAATATTGAATTAATTCTCATGATTGTTTAGGGTTTATGATTTAGCATATATAGTTTAGGGTGTAAGGTTTAGGAGTTACTATTTTATTGTTTAGGGATTATGGTTTATGATTTGTGGATTAAGGTTTAAGGGGATGTGTTAGAGTTTCATGGGTTAAAAGTTAGGGTTAATGAGTTGAAAGGTAAATAGTTAAGGGTTTGGAGTTAATAGGTTAAGGGTTAGGGGTTAAGGTTTATAGTCTATGATTTAGGGTTTATAGGATAGAGGATAGGGATTTTGGGTTTAGATTAAATTAGCGTCTTTTAATTTATATATTAAGTAATTTCTTATATAATTGTAAAGAGATAACATTAATTTTAATACATTAAAATTATGATTCTAGTTTATATTATTTAAGAGAAAATATTTGTTAAAAATGAAAAAAATATTAAATAATTTCTTATATAATCGTAAAAGAGATAGTATTAATTTTAAAATATTGAATTAATTCTCATGATAATTTGGGGTTTATGGTTTAATTTATGGTATATAGTTTATGGATTAATCTTTATAGTTTATGGTCTAGAGTTTATGTTTTAGGGTTAAAGATTTAGGATTTAAGATTAAGGGTTAGGTTAGGATTTAGGTGGGTTTATAATTTAATTAGTTTTATTATTTTAGAGTTATAGTGTTTTGGGTTTATTGCTTAAACCATATTGAATAATAACTATTTATTTTCTTTATTGTAACTTCATATTGCTATAGTATATGTATAACTAATTTGTATACCCATATGACATACAGGCTAATAGTGTTTGTCAATGTAATTATTTAAAAATAATAATAATAAATTTAATCTTAACTTAAAAATCAATAATACATATTAGTAGTATAAAAAATATATTTTATTCTTTGAAAATAGTAAATTAAAATGATTATAATAAATAGAGATGTCAAATGTTAAAATAAATAGAAGAAATTTGTGGTAATGAACAAATTAATTTATGTAAATTAATTATAATTAATTGTAACTAAAAGAATTTTATTATGAAAATAATAACAATAAGATTAATTTTAAAAAAGTCCTTATAATTGTAATAATTTAAAATTTATTTTATTCAAAAAATTTAAAACATATATTATTTTTCAAAATTATTGAAAATATTTAATATTATATTAATATCAATTCAATTTAAAAATTACTAAACAAAAATTACTAAACAATATTATTTTAATATTAAAGGTATTAGCGGCGGTTTTGCTCAAAAACGCCAAAAAAGCTTGGGGATTTAGCGGCGCTAGACAAATAAACGCCGCAAATTAAGAGTAATAGTGGCGTTTGTTTTTCAAAACGCCGCAAAAAGAAATTAAATTGAATTGAAACGGCGCCGTTTTTATTTTCTCAATTTTCTCACTAAGTCTTTTCGCCTAGGTTTCTTTTCGTTCTTCCTCTTCCCACAGATTTCTCCTCTCGCTAGGTCTTCTTCCCCTTTCCCAGGTAATCCCCTTTCTTTCTTCCCTAATTAGAAAAAGAAAATTCCCTTTTCTCTTTTTCTGTAAAAACTTAAATCTGAAGTTTTTTATTTTCTCAATTTTCTCACTAAGTCTTTTCGCCTAGGTTTCGTTTCGTTCTTCCCTCTTCCCAGCAGATTTCTCCCTCTCGCTAGGTCTTCTTCCCCTTTCCCAGGTAATCCCCCCTTTCTTTCTTCCCTAATTAGAAAAAGAAAATTCCCCTTTTCTCTTTTTCTGTAAAAACTTAAATCTGAAGTTTAATTTTTTTAAATTTCATGTTTCGAAGATCTCTTAATTTTTTTTATTTTGGTTTTAGCCTCCGCCCATTAAGCCATCGGAAGCTGACAATGACGATCAGTTGAGTTTAGAGGATATAGATGCCATTAAAGTTATCGGAAAAGGTAATGGTGGAATTCTGCAATTGGTCCTACCGTTTGATGGTGCTTTTCTTTAGTTTGTATTGTGTGCATTAAAAAATAAACTGATCTAAAATAAGGAATTCTGTCAGTCCATGATCAGGGTTTATAATAGGAGTTTTCAACTGATTGTTTCTTATCTTTACATCTTTCATTATTTAATTTTTCTTTTAACCATCCATACCATTTTATCTTGGTAATCTCATGTGACTTTTATATATTTGAAAAGGAAATAAGTGTTCAAGCGGTCTTCTTCTAATGACTTTTTGGAAAGGAAACAAATATGTGTAATATTAAAGTTTATAGTTTAACATTATAGTGCAGATGGGTTATGATATTGCTTGGACCTCACAGTATCTGCATATTTCCTACGAGAAAATGCCTTCTGCTTTTGGGTTTCGCATATAAATGCTACCGATTTTATCTTCCAAGTCTCCTGTTATTTTACGTTTACATTCTTAACCATTTCCCTTGTTATTATTACACAATTTACAGGACTGATGTTTCTTGGAGCTCTTGTGAACCTGATTTCTTACCTCTTGCCGTGACTTTGTTGGAAGTTTGGGACTCACATCTTTAACCTTCCTGTACTGTTATGATATTTGCAGAGACTTGGATACAAGTTCAGTTAATGAGGTTGCCTTCTGAAAAGGCCGTTCAAATTTTATTAATATGAAATATTCAATCAACCTGTAGGACTTGGTTTTATGTTCTATGAATTCACATTGGGTAAAATTCATTGTTTTTTTCATGAATTTGGAATTTAAATTGCCATTATCTAGCCCACCTTTGAATGGCTATGAATGTGGATTTAATTCTATTGAAAAACTTAAAAGAAATCAAGACAGTGAGCGAAACTTTTCCCTTTTGAGATTTTGCATTGAAACCTTGTTCTATGTGCTTACAATGGGGTTGTTAATGATTTCGACGCAATCCTTTAGCTTTCTTTGTATGTCTTTAAACTTGATCTAGGTACGATGAGATGACATAGGATGGACTTTTTTCGTTAAACAAACACTTTGGATTTATAGCAAACTTAATTACTTGTCATGTTTCCTTTAGATGACATAGGTACAGTAGAGATATATGTATTGTTGGTATCCAGTATAGTACAAAGGAAAAAAACTTACGCATGTTTGAATTATTTCAATTTTGAAGCAAACAAAGACAAATGACGTTTGCCCCAACCACATCTCGTTCCCCATAGTCGTTTCCCATAATTGCTTTGATTTTGTTTTAAGGAGAATTGTTATTGTTTTTCATTTCACTTTGAGTCTATCAAATGTAAAAAGCTTTCATGCAATTGCTACTTATGATGTTGGGATTTTTGGTTTGTTTTGTTACAAAGTGCGACTTGCTATTCAAGTTGTGATTGATAAAGAATTTCACATAGGCTGATTGTAGGAGGAAAAGTTTATCTATGTATATCTTTGGTTATCGAGAAGATCAAGGAAAATGATATTTCATGATCCTTTAGTAAAGCGGGTTGGATTTAATGTTTTCTTGTATTTGTGACAATTCTTTGTCGGAGGCACTTGATTTGTTAATCATTGAGTATTAATTGTTTTTCTTCTTATGCAATGGGCGGCCTTAACTTCCTAACACTACATTTTAAAGGTTAAGCTGGAGGAGCTTGGAATTGGTAGACCTTGACATATGCCTCAACATTTGATTCTTGTCATATTAAATAATTGTTTGCTACATTACTTTACCGCTATTAGTATTATAGTATATTTATCTATGATTTCCAAATAGTTGATGCAATTTGTGAACTGTATGTAAAGGCTTGTCAATTGGAATTGTTTATTTCTTTGGAAATTGAGATGTGGTATTACTATAATTGAGGTCTAAATATGTTGTTAACTGAGGTGTTTAAATTGTTGTAATTTCATATTAGTGTTTAATAATGTATGTGAATAGAATTTTGCTTTAATAAATTTCATATGTATTTGTTACAGATTTGTATTGAGAAAGGTATCCGTACTTTGCAAGTGATTAGAATTGAAGAGGACTTACTTCGACTACTGAATTGACTATTTTTCTTTCAGTCAAATAATGTGAGTATTAGTTTTTAGTAAATAGCATTATTAATCAATAGCACTTGTTCATTCATATATTGTTTGTATTTCAGTTACTACTTCCTACTGCTCCTGCAACTGTTGGATTTGATTTGTTGGTAATAACTTAACAGGTATATATGCTGTTGGATTGGATTTGTTGGTAATTCATATGCTGTTTATTATCCTGTTTATTATCTTGCTTGGTTGGTAATTCATAATTTGAAACAAATTATAACATAGAAAAATATATGTTAAAATTAAAAAAATTAAAATACTATGATTTATCAACATGTAATTCAACCAAATAATGTTATTTATATAAAAATTGACATAAAAATAAAATATTATTTATTTAAGGGTAGTAATGTTATTTTCACACTTATTACTTACTTATTCTTTATCAACATATAATTCAACCAAATAATATAATAATATTACTTGTTTATTCTATTCAACTAACTAAACTACATAATACCTATTATTTATCTATTCAATTTCTAATTAATCCTATTCAAATTTTGCTCTATTCCATTATAGTAAATCAAACATAAAGTCATGGTTGTTTGAACTAGTTGGGCTATCAATTAGGAAAAAGTATTAGACTAATTGACTTGAAAATAAGTATGTACCGATTAAACCAAGTTAAAAAATAAAATTATTTTTAATATTTTTTATTTTTATTGATTTATTCAATTAAACCATATCTAGTAACCCGACCAATTAAATAATTTATCCCGATATCTTTAATTTTCTAAAATTTATTCTATATTTTAATATAGTCAAATAACAAACCCAACACAAAAGTTTAGTAAAACATACTAATTATAACTATTATATAACTGTTGAATTGAATCTCCCCAAACCCCCCAATAATCTCAACCCGTTTCCCTAGCCTTCTCATTCCGTTCAAAAATATCTTCCATGAAAGAACAAAATCGCAATTTTCTCCATCTTCCTCCTTTTGAATTTCTTTGTACAAAATAATATTTAACATTAAAAGATTTGTATCCTAAAACTAAAATAAGTTCATTCGTTCTTCATTTTCTTTATTGTCCATGCTTCTTTATATAAAATGTACTAATCGATTTTTTGTCTCAATCCATTAGATATAAGATTCAATTAAAATAAATTATTAAACAAGTTATTTCAAATTCTAAGCACCCTCACAACATCTCAACAATCTCAAAAATAAAAAAATAAAAAATTCACTTAGATCAAGAAATAAATTATTTGTATCATATTTATGTGAGTAGCATGAAACATAAAATCAAAATATGGTGCATACTTCATTCAATATACCAATAGAAGCTAATTAGCAAGAAACTATAAATATTACTTATTAATTCATCTTGAACAATAAATTTCTTATAATTATTATAAAGAAATACATAAACTTAAGTCAAGATCAAACTTCATAACTTACATAATACTTGTATAGAAAAAAAAGATTCAAAGTATATAGGTTTGAAACCTAACGGGTTGCCTTATATCTCATGATTAGATATAATGGATCCTCCCTAGGTGTAACAATGCCATGTATGATGAATCTTAAAGAATACATAACTTACTTAATTTTAAGATCAAATTTCATTACGTTACATAAGTTTAAGATCAAATTTCATAACTTACATAATTTTAAGTTAAGATCAAACTTCATAACTTACATAATACTTGTATAGAAAAAAAGATTCAAAGTATATAATTGGAAACTGACGGGTTGCCTTATATCTCATAGTTAGATATAATGGATCCTCCTAGGTGTAACAATGCCACGTATGATGAATCTTAAAGAATACATAACTTAATTTTAAGATCAAATTTCATTATGTACATAAGTTTAAGATCAAATTTCATAACTTACATAATTTTAAGTTAAGATCAAACTTCATAACTTACATAATACTTGTATAGAAAAAAAAAGATTCAAAGTATATATTTGGAAACTTTGACGGGTTGCCTTATATCTCACTGATTAGATATAATGGATCCTCCTAGGTGTAACAATGCCACGTATGATGAGTCTTAAAGAATACATAACTTACTTAATTTTAAGATCAAATTTCATAACTTACATAAGTTTAAGATCAAATTTCATAACTTACATAATTTTAAGTTAAGATTAAACTTCATAACTTACATAATTTACATAACTTATATAGTACTCAGTTATATATATGATCATATCATTACTTACATAAATTATTAATTAACAATTTAGCCGTGTAATTTGTTGTCAACTTTAGACTTCAACAACTATGAAATGGATAGGAGTTGGATGAAATTGTCAAGGGTAAGCAACGGCTATCGAAATGGAGTAGAAACTTTTCTGAATTTCGTATTTCAAAATGCAAGCCAGGAGAATATGATTCTTTGCCCGTGTAAGACGTGTTGCAATATTAACAGGCATTATCGTGAAGTGGTCTACGAACATCTAGTTGTTAATGGCTTTGTCCGGAGGTACAAAAAATGGTTTTTTTCATGGAGAGTGTACATCTAGTGGAGCATCTTCATCGATGAATCTGGGGTATCCTCATAGTGCTTTCGATCGAATGTTAGAGAGCGATAACATGGAAGGCATGTTGCGGGATGCTTTTAATATCTTGTGATGATGGTTTGGGTCATTTCCACGACTTGGGTGCAACCGAAGATCATAATTTTGGTGGAAATACTTTCATCGAAACAAGAAGAAGTATACCGAATGAACAGCCAAATGAAGAAGCGCGAGATTCTACACGTTACTTGGTGAAATGAATGAAGAACTGTATGAGGGATCAAAATTTTCTAAACTGCCATTCTCGTATTCGTCTTTTTTCACTTGAAATATTTGGGGGTGGACCGAAAATTCGTTGACAATCTTTGTTAGAGTTTACGCAAGAAATGTTCCGTTGCAAAAATCCTCAATCTTCCAAAGACATGAAGAAATTGATAAAGGATTTGGGCCTTGGCTACAACAAAATTCACAGTTGCCCAAATGACTGCATGTTGTATTGGGGTGATCGGATAAACCAATAGTCTTTGTCATGTATGCGGCCAATCCCGTTGGATTAATAGAAATACAGAGGATGGTAACGAGGATGAACACGATACACAGTCAAGAAAGCAGCCAGTTAAGATTTTACGATATTTTTCGCTAATACCAAGGCTTCAACGGCTTTTTATGTCGTCGAAGACAGCCGAATCAATTACGTGGCACCGTGATGGACGAACAGATGATGGGTTGTTAAGGCATCCTGCAGATTTTTTAGCTTGAAAATCTTTTGACTCTAAATTTCCAAGCTTTGCAAGTGATCCTCGGAGTGTGAGGCTTGGGCTAGCATCCGATGGATTTAACCTTACAAACTCATGAGCACAACGTCTGATGCCTTGGCCTTTGGTGCTTGTTCCTACAATTTGCCTCCATGGGTTTGCATGAAACAATCTTCTTTTATCTTGTCTATGATTATACCGGAGAGAAATGGCCGGAGAATGATATTGACGTATATTTGCAGCCACTTGTTGACGAGTTAAAACAACTATGGGCTGGTGTTCAGACATACGATGCAATGAGAAAAGAGAAATTTAATTTACATGCGGCTTTAATGTAGACTATTAACGACTTCCCGGCTTATGCTAATTTATCTAGTTGAGTACCAGGGGACGTTATGCTTGTCTGTGTTGTGCTGGGCAGACTTGTTCGCAATGGTTATATAATGGGAAGAAGTTCTCTTACATGGGGCATCGTCGGTGGTTACCGAAAATCATACATTTAGATTTGAGTGCTCGGTTTGATGATGGAAGAGTTCGACCCTCCTTCGAGACCGGTGGATCTGAAATATCCTTAATGTTGAAAGATATGAATTTCATTTATGGGAAGATGAATCAAGCGGCCAACCCGCAAAGAAATAGAAGATCTAGGGATGAATCTGATGAAGAGGATAATCCTAATGAGGCGGACTTGTGGAAAAAAAGAAGTATTTTTTTCGAGTTGCCTTATTGGGAGCATCAGATTTTGTAACACCCCTACCCATATTCATCGCCGGAATAGGATATGAGGCATTACCTAAGTTTAACGAGTTAATATTATCTTTATTATGAATTCAATATAGTCTCTTTATAAATATCCAATCTTCCCTGCAATTTAAAAACCAACCAATCCACTCCAATTCAATCCAATTTGATACCAAATCATACTTCTACTATATTATATTATTTAGCATATTCATCACTGTTTACTTTAATACATACTTATTAAGCAAGTTTTAGTATTTATATAAACATCAAACATGTACATGCCATATAAATCCAAAAGGAAATTTACAAAAAGCTACCGAAGATAATCTTGATAGTGTGATCCTCAGTGTTGATCCTATCCTCTATATATTTACACGTCAATCTACATGAGACATTGAATACACTCTAGTAAGTTTATAGAAACTTAGTAAGTTCATAGGCATAAAATATAAATCTTACCAAACATTTATACACTTATACATTATGTACAATTACTAAGTTCACCTGTCAACCACAATTTGGTGAGTGCTCTTGTATAATCTCACTACCATTTATCCATTTACTTTAACTCTTTTGGGCCCTTTTTGTCACTTACCATCCTTAATCAAATTAGGAAACGGTTACGGAAAATTGAGTAATTCACTTCCACTTTGCCATAGTATAACTATGGTTTTATGTATGATCACTTATCACTGATCAGATAAACGTAGCTAAAGCTACCACTTATCACTTGTCACTTGTAGCCGAAGATAGCATTATTCACTGATCAGGTAGTCGGAGCTACCACTTTTCACTGATCAGGTAGCCGGAGCTACCACTTTTCACTGATCAGGTAGCCGGAGCTACCACTTTTCACTTTCACTTGTCACTGATCAGAAGTACTCAAATCCGGTGTTCCGCTCAATTTAATCATTTATTTGGTTTTCGTATTGTTGTTTTATTCTCAATTCATCAATACTATATCTCATCATACATTGTATAATTCATGAAATTAACATTTAATCATTTATTTTCACCATATGAACTTACGAGTTGATTTGCGAATTTGAGAAAATTCGGGACTATTCACCACTTTTTCTTTTCCTCGACTTGCTTGGGTTCTCGATCTATCATCGTAAAATCATTCACTTATCAGTATTGATTTCACCTTTACTCTATTTCACATCCTTAATGATTACAATCCATATAAGTAACATTGTCTATAATTTCACTATTTACTTAGATGGATATTCAAGTTGTCCATCCGTGTCACGAGTCACTAAATTATTTTTATCTTGAGCTACAGAACTTCAATTTAAGATCTTCTAATTTTCTTAAAACTAGACTCACATATATTCTTACCATAAAATTTTTAGAATTTTTGGTTTAGCCAATAAGTACAGTTTATTCTTTAAATTTACCCTTGTTCTAACGTCAGCAGGTTCCAACTCTTCTTCACTAAAATTAGTTATCTCCTTGTAAAGGATTAGTATGATGTTACCGTTTATTTCTATTGAAAATAGACTCATTCAGGATTTTAATAATATAAATTGTAGACCATAATTATTTTTATACATTTTTTATGATTTTCAAAGTCGAACAGGGAACCCAAAATCATTCTAACCTTGTCTCATAAAACCTATTATATCTTATGATTTACAATTCCAATACTTATATAGTTTCTTCTATAAGAAACTAGACTCAATAAGATTTAATTTCATATTTTATTCATTCTCTAATTCAATTTCTACAATTTTGGTGATTTTTAAATTTAGACTACTGCTGCTGTCCAAAACTGTTTTAGTGTAAAGTGTTGATTTCCATTTTGCCCTAAATTTCACAGTTCATACAATTCACTCCTTGATCAATTAACCCTCAATTAAGGTAATTTTTATAAATTAATACTTTACCTAGTCATTATAAGTTATTTCAAATCTATTGAATTCAGAATTTCCACATAAAACCCTAACTTCAAATTCTTTTAAAATTAGGTCCCAAATATTCACTTTCTATTCAATTCTTTCAATAAAATCAGCATATAAACAATTTAAAGTTATAATTCCATGCTAAATCATCATATACTTCCAGAACATATTCATAGCAACTTCCAACTTCATTCATAAAATCTAAAACTAATGAATTCAACAAGTGGACCTAGTTGTAAAAGTCACAAAACACAAAAATTTCAAGAAATAATCAAGAATTGAACTTACTTGAAGTAAAAATATGAAAACCAGCTTAGAGAAAACCCTTCTATGGTGTTTTGCTGATGAGAATGCAGAAAATAAAGAGAAATCTAAATAATTCCACTTTAGTCCTAGCTTTATTAAGTAAATTTTGCAATATTCCAATTTTGCCCTTAATTCTCCTTATTTTCTTTTGATTTCATGCCCTGTCGTCCAGCCCAAATAGACCTTTGGTCTATTTTCCTTTAAGCCCTCTTTCTTTTATCATTTAAACTATTTAATCATTTCTCACAACTTTGCATTTGTTACAACTTAGTCCTTTTTGTTCATTTAAGCGTTTGAACTTTAAAATTTCTTGACGAAATTTTAATACTAATGGTTTGGTCATTTAACACTCCATAAATATTTATAAAATATTTATGGCTAGATTAAAATCTGAACGACCAAATCACGATACCTCATTTTTTATTCTAATTATTTTTTTCTAACTTCACATTTAACTTATACTCACTTGAAATGTTTGGGGGTGGACCGAAATTCGTTGACAATGTTGTTATCTTCCAAAGACATGAAGAAATTGATAAAGGATTTGGGCCTTGGCTACAACAAAATTCACGTTGCCTAAATGATCGCATGTTGTATTGGGGTGATCGGATAAACCAATAGTCTGTCATGTATGCGCCAATCCGTTGGATTAATAGAAATACAGAGGACGTAACGAGGATGAACACGATACACGTCAAGAAAGCTGACCGATTAAGATTTTACGATATTTTCCGCTAATACCAAGGCTTCAACGGCTTTTTATGTCGTCGAAGACAGACGAATCAAGGACGTGGCACCGTGATGGACGAACAGATGATGGGTTGTTAAGGCATCCTGCAGATTCTTTAGCTTGGAAATCTTTTGACTCCAAATTTCCAAGCTTTGCAAGCGATCCTCGGAGTGTGAGGCTTGGGCTAGCATCCGATGGATTTAACCCTTACAAATTCATGAGCACAACGTACAGTACTTGGCCTTTGGTGCTTGTTCCCTACAACTTGCCTCAATGGGTTTGGATGAAACAATCTTCTTTTATCTTGTCTATGATTATACCTGGAGAGAAAGGGTCGGGGAATGATATTGACGTATATTTGCAGCCACTTGTTGACGAGTTAAAACAACTATGGGCTGGTGTTCAGACATAGATGCAATAAGAAAAGATAAATTTAATTTACGTGCGGCTTTAATGTGGACTATTAACGACTTCCCGGCTTATGCTAATTTATCTGGTTGGAGTACCAGGGGACGTTATGCTTGTCCGTGTTGTGCTGCGCAGACTTGTTCGCAATGGTTATATAATGGGAAGAAGTTCTCTTACATGGGGCATCGTCGGTGGTTACCAGAAAATCATACATTTAGATTTCAGAGTGCTCAGTTTGATGGTACTGACCTTCTTCGCAGACCGGTGGATCCGAAATATTCTTAATGTTGAAAGATATGAATTTCATTTATGGGAAGATGAATCAAGCGGCCAACTCGCAAAGAAATAAAAGATCTAGGGATGAATCTGATGATGAATCTGATGAAAAGGATAATCCTAATGAGGCGGACTTGTGGAAAAAAAGAAGTATTTTTTTCGAGTTACCTTATTGGGAGCATCAGATTTTACGTCATAATCTTGATGTCATGCACATAGAGAAAAATGTCTACGAGAACATCATTGGGACTATTTTGAATGTCGATGGAAAATCGAAAGATAATCTTCAGAGTCGACTTGATTTAGTCCACATGGGAATTCGGCGTGAGCTTCATCCCTGAGCACTTCTGAATATGAAATATCGGTTGTCATCTGCTATTTTTTCAATGTCAAAGACGGAGAAAGAAGTGTTCATGACGGTTGTTGAAGGATATAAAGGTCCCGGATGCGTATGCATCAAATATATCGCGATGTGTGAGTCTTAAGGATCAAGACTATATGGCTTAAAATCGCATGACTATCACATCTTGATGCAAGACTTATCGCCATTGCTATGCGGTGTTGTATGTCGAAAAAGGTGACGTCTCCGTAATTGAACCGTCGAATATAATGAAAGGCATTTGTGGTAAAGTTTTGAATGTTCAAGAATTAGAGAGACTACAAGATCGAGCCGCATTGACTTTATGCAATCTGGAGAAGATATTCCCGCCTTCCTTCTTCACTATTATGGTGCACTTGTTAATTCATCTCCCGCGTGAAGCACTTCTTGGTGGACCCGTTATGTATCGATGGATGTATCCCATTGAAAGGTCTTACTTTATTTGCAAAATATTCCTTCATTCAGCTCAATGCCTTTAGTTGCAACTTTTGATAATGTTGTATACCGTGTTTAGGTTCCTTTCCAAATTGAAGTCATACTGCCGCAATAAGCGTTATCCGGAAGGATCAATTGCCAATGGCTACTTGGCGAGGAATGTATGACTTTGCTCGAGGTATTTGGAAGATGTTGAAACAAGAATGAGCGGACCAAGTAGAAATTTGGGCTCACAGATCATAATTTGGCGAAACTTATTTATTTCAAAGTTTCAAGAACCGATCGGCAAAGTTGAAATTACGAAATTGACGATAGATCGTGGGTCCAAGCACATCGACACGTTCTTTTCATCACGATTCAATGGAACCATTTTGGAAGTAAGTTCTAGAATTTGATAAATACTCATCAATTATAATTTATTTGTCTTCAACAAAGTAAAACTTTTTTACCGTAGTGAGTACAAACAAATATTGAGAGCTCGTTCACGATCCCAAGATTAAATCGACGAGAAATTAATAAGTTATTCATAATCATTCCATGAATGGTTAAGCCAAATGGTATGCAATTTAAATTTTCATTGACAAGTAATAATGTTTCTCATAACATTCATAATTACTCGATTTACTTTCGACTCAATAGGTTTGGAGTCGAAATGAAGTAAATGACGACGTTAAATGGCTTTCACAAGGTCCAAACAGAATAGTTAAAAGATATAGTGGCTTCCTCATCAACGGATCTGATTTTATACAAGGTATCGCGAGAGATTGAGGAGAACCCAAAATGCGGAATTGTTGTTAATTCTTCGATTACAAGTTATGCTAGTGCTAGGGATGAATCCGGTCGAGGGAATTTGGAATATTACGGACTTATTACTAACATCATTGAGTTGGATTATTACGGCAAATGAAAAGTTGTCTTATTTCGAGGTGATTAGGCTGATGTGAATACGGCTCGCTGAATTAAAAACGATCAATATGGCTTTACAATGGTGAATTTCTCTCGATTGATTCACAGGAGAACAACCGATGGACGAGATGTTTGTGTTTTCTTCTCAAGTTAAACAAGTTTTTACTCAAGATCCAACTGATGAGGGTTGGTATGTTGTACTTCAAAACACCCCTAGAGACATGTTCGACATTGGCGGTGGAAGTAGAGATGACATAGTCGACAGATCAGAAACTTTGCCTTTTTAGAACAAGACTTAACTTAAAATATCCCTAGTACTAGTCAACAATTTCAATGGGTTCGTCAGGATGTGGACGAAGATATTTATGAAATATGATGTAGTAAGATTTAACGATTTATTATTTATATGTTATATTATAATTTTCATGTTGGTCATGTTATATAATTTAACTATTTTAAATGTCCTATTATTGTTGTTATTTGTTACTAAAATTTTGAACTATTTTATGTGTATTGCGGGAAAATGCCTAGAAGAGGCGATTACGAGGTTTAAATATTGTCCGAATACTCCAAATCCGGAAGAAGTAAATAGTGGATGAGGATACGCTTGTTGGATCTTCTACTCTACCGGACATAGATGACGAGCATGGACAATTCCAAAGTAATGTTAAGTTTATTTTACATGCATGTTGAATTTTATTATTGATTCATTTTCAATTTTAATATAATAATATATCATTTTCAATTTGAGAGTGGTGGGACGAAAGCGAGCTCGGGGACGTACATTACTTACAGATTTATAAGACTTAGAGCCTACCGAAAGCGTGTTCAAGTAAGGAGAAACAATCATGGCCACCTATTGGATCTAAAGCTCATTGTTGGCGTGCTATTTGGGCATTATAGCACGAAATGCGAATATGTTGCCCATTAACTACGAATCATGGCATCACGTGCACGATGCCAACAAAAATCGTGCCTCGATAATATTAAGGTAATAAAAGGTGAATGTAATTTATAATACTTTAATTTAACCTTCATTTATATTAACTTTTTAAAAAAATTCTAGGTAAATTTGCTTTAGAGGTCTCCAATGACTATGTTAAGAAGGCGTTGGGTAAAAATGGAGAGACAATAAAAGCACCCTAAAAAACAATATTTTAAGAAAGACATAAGCCTCGACGAAAAATTGCGAAATGTCCCACGGAATGTTGATGTACCAATGGGAAGATCAAGTTATATTCTGGAATTCAAAGAAAGGAGAGGTATTACGTACTTTCAAAGTCTTATACATTTTTCGGTTTATCGTATTTACTATATACATAATTCAAATTCCATTATGTAGGACCATGAGCGAGTTGGAACAAACAGCAGACAGAAACAACAATTCACGCATACGGCAGGTTCCAGAAGTTTTGCTCGTGTAGCTGAGGCCGAGGTATTATAATTTATTACTTCTTTCAAATATTAATTACTTTATACTATTAAATTATATTTTTTCTGCTATAATGTAGGAAGTTTCGTCAGGTCAAAAAGTTGGACGCCTTCAGCTTTTTGACATTACGCATAGGAAGAAGGATGGATCTCCGATGACATCCGAGGCTGCAGAAATTTTGGTATATTTACTTAATAAAATTTGATTTATTATAAATATTTATAATGTTTAATTACAATAGTTTAATTCATCGTTTGTAGTTTTAAATTTATAATTTTAAGTTATGTTCCATTCTTTTTATTATATATTTCATTTATAACTTTTTATTGATTTATTAGGATAAACTAAGGAGAAGAAGGCGGAGTATGAAGCGGTTGCTTTGTCGACAGATTCTGTTAATCTCGAGGAGATTGATAATGTAATTATTATCGATGTTTTGGGTCCCGAAAGGTACGATCGCTTCGATTGATAGTTTTGTTAATCTTGAGTATATTTATAACAAAATTATCACTAATGTTTTGGGTCTTACAAGTATGGTCGGGTTCGATATCAAGGATCGATGTTACCCGACTCAATATTTTGGATCCGGCTCCGACAATACATGCCTTCCGGAGTCAATCTCGTCTTCAAGTTCGAGACTGAAAGACCAGATATCTCGATGGAAGCGAGCACGGTGAGCAAATTTCTCTTAGACTTAGAGTGATGAGGGAGGCGGAGCATATTGACCTTAAGCGGAGGCGAAGAAGGAGGGAGCATATTGCTCAACTTAGAGCGGAGGCGGCTTGAGGGAGGGAGACCGAGCAGAAAGTATGAAGAACTCCAGCTACAGCTGCAGACTATGTTGCAGTTGTTCCAGCAGCAGTCGCAGAGGCCGCCCTCTTAGACCTTTATTTTATTGTTGTAAGATTTTTTAACATTGTTACAGTTAACATTATTGTAAAATTGTTTGAATTATGCTTCATTTATTAATAAATATCATATATCTTTTATTAAATTTGAAGTATCGTTTAGATTTAATGCTTTTGGTGAGATTTAAATGTTTTATTTGCTGCCTTGAGTTGGAATTATATGCAATTACTGTTGTTTTAGTTGGTTTTTAATGCGGGGAGGTAGGATATTGCAGAAAAAAGATCGCAAATCTGTGCAAATTAGTGGCGTTTTGTTAAATCGTAAAAACCACGCCTTTAGTGGCGCTTTTATAAGAAATGCCGCTAAAGACCACGCCTTTAGCGGCGCTTTTATAATAAATGCCGCTAAAGACCAAACATTTAGCGGCGCTTTTCTAAGAAACGCCGCTAAAAGGCCCAACCTTTAGCGTCGTTTTATAAGAAAGCGCCGCGAAAAGATCCAACCTTTAGCATCGTTTTATAAAAAAGCACCGCTAAAGGTGGGATCTATTAGCGGCGTTTGTTATAAAAGCACCGCTAAAGGTTGGGCCTTTTAGCGGCGTTTCTTAGAAAAGTGCCGCTAAAAGTCCCCACCTTTAGCGGCGTTTTTTCACAATAAACGCCGCTAACTTATGCGGCACGTGTTTTAAAGGCCTTTTTTTCGGCGCTTAGAAACGCTAAACCCTAAACGCCGCAAATAGTATTAGTGGCGCTTAGAAACGCCGCTAAAAGCCAAAAAAAACGCCGCTAAAAGTCTGTTTTGGTGTAGTGTTTCCCTTTTTTGTCAGAACCTTCTTGCTCAATTTTTGGTCAAGGTGAGTGAGGGAACTACATTATAAGACCTTAAAATAGGATACGAAATGATAAGGTTAAGAATTATTTGATAAAAAAAGTAGTTTTTGTCTATTAAAAAAATTGATTTAATAATAACTACAAAAACAATATGATTGCCTAAAACGAAAGGTGATAATTTTACATATATATATATATATATATATAATTCTTCTTAATCATGTCTATCTTTAGATTTAGAACATGAATCATGCATGGAAAAATAAGCATGCCTATCAATCCATACAAATATGCATTGAGTAAAATTTTTAAAGTACAAAGAAAAGAAGAATATGAAGGAAATAGGGGGGAGTTGGAACAAAATCCATTGCTAATGGTTCCCAAATCATAGATGCTGCTGTGTTTATCTCCAGTTAAGATAAAAATAGCGGTGACAATAAAATTAAATATTATAATAATATTATAGTGTGGGACAAAAAAAAAGTTAAACGCATTACACTAAAATAAACACCCATCTAAAAAACCCTTTAATTATCATTATTCAAAATTGTTATTAATTTTACTTTTAAAGGATGCATTATGCATCATTACAGAAAAAGGTGAATTAGGTTTTCAAATGGGACAATGCTTGAATTCATTTTACTATATAGAACATAGGGTTTTATTTAGATTTTGACATAATCATTAATACGGAATGATTTGTTTATATGTCACATTTACGATATGTAGATGAATTTTTTATTATAAAAATATATAATATTATTTTGAAATATTGGTTAAATTTTTTTTTTTGATATCTTAAAGTTTAAAGTTCATGTTAGGATTTATGCCTTTAGTGTAATGATTTCATTATTTTATTTGTAATTTTGTGTGATTAAATAAATAAATTTTTATATAATTAATTATATTTTTGTACGATTGTTTTTAATGGTTTCATGAAAATGTATAAGCAAATATTAAGTTGCATCATAAGAAAATGATTATGATGCGATAAAACAACTTATATGTCCGAAGTCCAATGAATCAAGTTGAACAATTGATCCAATGAGACTTTTAATTATGTTGTCTATAAGTCCAATTGGGGAGATAGTTTGTATTGGCTAGCGATTAACTCCTTAAATATGATTGTTTGGGTTGACAATACATCTCCACGTAGAATTTATCCTAGATTTGTTTATAGATTTATTCACTTGTAACAGTCATAATGTGGCTTACCTCAACCTCGAGTAAGTAATTGACCTTGTGTACATAACTCATGTACTTTGATATATTAAATTCATAGTCTGGGGAAAGAATAAATGATATCCTCGCAATGGCAATGCATGAACTATAGAAATGGAATGTGGTCATGGCCTCATGAGTCTTTGGTTTAGGATGAATGACTATCATTATTGTTTGCAAGTAATTATCATTTTCATTAAGAAATAATGATGACCATGAGATAAAATATTATTAGATTAGGTAAATAGATTTAACTTATACCTATCACTCTTGTGATTTTTTCTCCATATAAAGGGTTAGGGTTGTCTAAAAGCATAAGGAAATATATATATACGAGGATATTTTGTCGAAATTTAGTGAAAATTTATTTGGATTATTTTCTTAAACTCAAGTAAATCCTATTTTTCGTGAGTATTTGTTATTAAATTTGTGAGATTATAATTGCAATTTTTTGGCAATATTATAATTCAAATTTCATAAATTGAATTTTCAGTTTTAGATTCCCCTTTCATAGAGAATGTCGACTACCTCTATGGGAAGTTTTAGTTTTCATCTTGTGTTCAATTTCTTGTGTTAGAGTTCACTCTCCAAGCATCCAAGAGTTCGAAAATAGTGAAAAAGATCATTCGGTTGAAAGCTGAAAGATTTTGGACGCCAGATTTAGGATCTGACATATCTCCCTAACTCGAAAACACATGTACTAAATTTGGTCAAATTTATTACTATTGACAACACAATAAAGTTTTTTTTTTTTTTTGAAAAAATTTAAAAATCTACTGTGCCAATCAAACTATTTTTCATACCTATTTTTCCAACAGTTCAAACCTTAATATAATAATTTAAAATAGTTTTTTAAGATTTTTTATAAAATATTAAAAGACATAAATACAATTATAATAATATTTATTATTTTTTTAAAAATATATTTTAGCCATTTTCTAACTAAGTTGATAGTCGATTAACTTGTGACTCAAATTTCGATCAAGAATTTGATGGTACTTTCTTGTAATAACATATTTGTTTTCCATTGTATAAAAAAATAAACTTTTTAAGTTACAATCAATTAATTATATTAATAGTTTCAATTAAAATTAATCATTATAAGTATTAAACTGAATAATTTAACTTAACATAATTAACTCAACTAATCAACTAACATACATAATTTGAGACATAAATCTAGGCATTCAAGATTTAGGTCGTAACCGTTACCAACAATATCAAGATTTTATTAATAATTTTAAATTTATATTAATCAATTTGTATTTTATATATACTATTATTTAAATAACAGGCTGAATAAGTACCACTCATCAATTAAATTTCAATTTAATTAGAAAATTATCGAAAAATCACAACTTTAATAAATAACAAACATTATTAAGAGATCATTTTGTCATTTTATATTTTATGTAAAATCTAGAAAATACTCATAATAATTAATATATTAATTTCATTATTTTTACCAAAGTCCCATTTATTTTTTATAGCAATTTTAAATATATTTATTATATATTTTTTCACCCACATTATAAATGTATCGTAATCTAATAATTATTAATTATACTTATATCATTCAAATATTATGTAATCTTTATAATTATCAATCAATGTGATTGTCCTTTGTACTTTTTTTCAAAATTTGATAATATTAATGCATTTTACTAATAAAATTTCACAAAAGTAAAGGGAATGGTTGGTAGATGTGTGCTCATGAATTATGCCGGGTTAGACCTAGACTTAATTTTCTAAAAAATTAGATTTGAGTTCATTCCACTCAACTAATACACTTTCATTGTTCAAAAAATAATAAAAATATTTTTATTTAAATTTAAGATAAAATTATTTTATATATATTTTTAATGTTTGAATAGTAAAATAAATTGAACTCAATCGACCTAAAATACATTAATTCAAGATCAAACTTAAAATAAATCGAACCGATTGAACTGGACAAACCGCCCTAACATAAACACTTCTAATGAATCGTAACTTTGGATTAAAGATTATTCTAAGATAGTCAAATTATTCTAAGATAGTCAAACATAATAAAAAATTTCTTTTAATATCCTTCGTGTTTATTATATGATTTAAATTTAAAATTTATAATTATTTCTCTCAATAATACTTTCTCTAAAAAAAGAGTTTACGTACTCCTTTTAAAAATATAATAAATATAATGTAACTTAGCATTTCTCCAACCACTAATCGTATTCACATTAACAATGATTAAAAATAAAGAAGATAAAAGAAATAAAGACATAAAATATTACATTTAATCACAAAATTAAAAGAAATTGTGTACTTGTCGGCAAGGGTACGAGGTATAAAAGGCAAGTTGGGTGACGTGGCTTCCTGCCCTCCTTTCGTACCAAAGCCTTAGCCTAATTTCTCATCTTTACGGTCACACATTTTCTTTTATTTACTGAGTTGCCATTACATTGTTTTTTTTTTACAGCACGTGTTTGTAAAATTATGGGAAAACCCGTCCACGTCACTCACTGTTTGTTTGGTGGCTTTTGTTAATGATGAAAGACAAATAACATGTTGGATTTGGCGATTCTTTTTCCTTCAAAAGCCTCTCTTTTGTTTTTTCCTTTCTCCTTTTCTTTTTTTCGGTAAAAGGGAAAAAAAATTAATTATTTGGGTGAGTAATGAAGTTTGGAATTAAATTTTCTATTTTTCAAAAAATATTTTTATTAAATTTTTATTTTCGATGAGCAAAATGAGAAAGAACTATTCGGAAAAGAAATTCGAGGCAAGTATCAATTAAAAGAAAAATAATTTTATGGATCGTTTCCACCAAATCATATATGGTTTAGCTAAGGGTGAATATTCGATCGAGTCGAGTCAAATTGAATAAAAAATTTTCGAGTTAGTCGAGTTGACAAATCCCATTTTAGCAACCGAACTCAATTTAAACTTTTTTCGAATCGAATCGAATCGAGTCAAAAAATTTTGAGTCAAATCGAGTCGAGTTAACAAATCCTGTTATTTATACTTAACGTTGCGATTATATGGACTAGTTATTTAACTAGTAGGCGAAGTATAAATTATTTAACTACATGAACAATATAATGATTTTGCCTTTTAACTTAATGGGTAAACATTTATCAAAACAACGTAGTTTTACCTTTTAACTTAATTATTTTGAATTTTAACTTTTAAAAAAGAAAACATTTATCAAAACGAGGTAGTTTTGCCTTTTCTTATTCGAATTTTTGGATAACTCAAATTGTGTAATTCATATTCAAATTAAACCGAAAATTTTAATTTTTTATTCGAGTTGATCCGAATAACTTGATTAACTCAAATAACTCGAACTATTTAATTCAAAATTTAAATTTTTTATCGAGTTTTTGAATTGAATTGGATTTTACTCACCCCTAGGTCTAGCCCAATTAAAAGAGGGCACATCATCTTCTTTTTCGCATCATATGTACATTTGGACTAAATTTCCAAATCAAAGATGATGTGTCATCTTTTAATTGGACTAAACTCCAATTAAAGGTTTAACATAAATTATATTTGTTATGCACTTATGATCACCAACCGAAAACCAGATAAGGTTTGGGTCACCTACCCACAACCCGTCTATGGCCCATTAGATGGACGGGTGCAAGCCTTATAGTACAAAACTAGCAAGGGGAACTCGTAGACTTAGCTCGCACACATCAGAGTGTGTTTGTAATGGGAGCTTGCTGTCTCGACTTGCATATGGCCAAGGAGTGTCCAGTAGGTAGCCCAGGGCAGTACACGTGTTTGGCATGCATAGAGTCTACTAAGAACGTCAATTCTATGAATAGTAGCTATGTATATAAATATTTGATTGTCCCGTCTAATGAGACACGACAAAAAATTACCCAACAATATTATTTTTTTTTTTATAAATTGATTCACATAAAAGGAAAAACGAAAAACTATCGATTTACAATGTTTTTAATCAAATGGTAGAGGTAAAGGATTGTCTGGATTTAAACTCGATACATGTTTTTGAAAGGGATCGAACTAAAAATTTATTTTAATGAAGTCAAATTTGAGTTACAATTCATTATTATATTAGCTTATTATTTTTAAATTTTTAAAGGGTTTGAATTGAAATTTTATTATTAAGGTGAAAATGCAATTGTTTTAATTTATAATTCCAGATTTTTTAAAGGAATAAAATAAAATTTATCATTTAGGGGCCTTTTGAATAATTTACCATTATTAGTTGATAAATTACATGTTTTAAGTATGTTATTCCTTTTAGTGTTTTTATGGGTGAATTTAGGAAGAAACTGCTTTTAATTGTTTATTTTTTATTTTATTCCAATTTTCTTTTTCTTTTTTTAAATTTTTATGATTTTTATACTGTATTAATTTAAATATATAAATAAAATTTTCAAAATTTTAGTAAAGACACACCAAATCACCATCAATTATGAGGGATGCCCATGCAATAATAATTTAAAAGCAATACTGTAATGACCCAAAATTTACGGGCATCGAAAAAGTGCATTATCGAGCCTCCGTCTTAATAAACTGAATTCATAAATAATTATTAGAAATATTTATGAGTCTAGTTGTGTGTTTAATTAGGCTTTAATTAGGTGAATTTAGCTTAATTAGGAGAAATTAGGAAAAAGATTAAATTGAATAAAGGGTAAAAGTTTAATTATAGATTAAATAAAATAAAGGGGATTAAATAGGTAGTTATGCCTATTTCATTAGGTGAGGCGGCAAATGGGAAGATGTTTCTTGGATTATATATTTTATATAAATATTATTATGGTTTTATATTAAAATTATTATTATTAAATAAATTAAAATAGTGACCAATGTATGGTAATGATAATAAACATGTGTAAAATACATGAAAATACACTCGTAATATATTTGTATATTTTCTTAAATAATAAGTAAAAGATATTTATTAATTATTATTATATTATGAAATAAAATAAATAAAGACAAGTGTAAAGTTATGATAAAATACAAGTATGTTAATTAAAATATGTACATTTGTAATATATGTATTTAATTTACTTATTATTTAAGTAATAGATATTTGTTATAATTATATATTATATTATTGTTAAATTAATAAACAAATATAATACAAAGAAAGTAAAAAGGACTAAAAGGAAATTAAACCAAAAGCATAAGTTGAGGCGGTTAGATTTTTAAGTTAAATATATATATTTTATTATTAAATAATAAATATTTTTGTTATGTTTTATTATATTATATATATATATATATAGTACAGTAAAGAAAGAAAACAAAGAAATTAAAACAACAGAATAGCAGGGACGAAATAGAGAGAAAGAAGAAAGAATTTAGGGTTTTCAAGGTTCAAATACAAATTAAAGTCAATTTAAGTCATTTTCTTGTCATTTTAAGTTTTATGAACCTAGAACAAAATATTATTAAGTATATGCTGAAAATTTTGGAAGTTATTAGATTTTAGACATTAATTTTGCTAGGCAAAAGCGTGAATTAGAGATTGAATTAATAAAATTTCTAATTAGAATTGGGAGATGTATTAAATTGTAAAATAAGTTATAAATTTTATATAAAGGGACTAAATTGAAAGAATTTTGAAATTAGGAATTTATGATAAAATTAGATAGTTAAGTTTAAGTTTAAGTTTAGTTGAAATTTGAGTAGAAATGAGGTATGGATTGAGATGGAAAAATAAATGAATTTAGTTAGGGATTAAATTGAAATTGAGATGAAAGTAGAATAGAAATTCAAGTATTAGATGAAAAATTAATATTGTATTAATGATTATGAATTTTATCTTAATTTTTCATAGCCGATATCGCACCCGAGGCATCCGCGAAGAAAGAAAAAGAAAAGAAAAAGTGGACAAGGAGTAAAAACGAGGAATCAAAACTATTTATTATTAATTGTTATATTTTAATTAAAATGCATGGTAAGCAAAATTAGGTAAGCAATTGAAATGATAATGTTGATTTGAATGAAATTGATTCAAAAATGTTTATGGCTATTGAAATTGAATGTGGACAAATTGGAAATTAAAAGTGATTTGAATTAAGTAACTGAATTATGAATTATGAATATTTGAAAGTAGATTGACTGGAAACTAAAAGTGATTCGAATTGAATCAAATTGAATTGAATGAAGAAAATGCGTAAGTATTTGAAATGTATATTGATTGAAAAGTAATTAGGGATTTGAATTTGATTGGAAAATGAATCAAAAATATGAATCGAATAAAAGTGAATTAAAATTATGAATATGTGTGAATATGTGAATTGTGTATTGATTGAAAAGTGGTTTGAATTGAATCGAAGTATGATTATATGTGAATATCTGAAATATGTATTGGTATTGAATTGTATATTGATTAGAAAGTGGAAAGTGAATTTGAAATAGAAAAATGATTTGAATACCCTATTAACTAGTCGGGTTGAGTCGGATATACTTGGCATGCCATACGATTGGAACAGTAGGGAATTTATCGGCTTTGACGATCAGGCACTTTAGGTGTCGTATCAGGCACCACGTGTGTCGTTTCAGGCACTTTATGTGTCATATACTGCTTCTGATATATTGATTAGGTACTGAGTACCGTTTTAGGCGCAATGTGTTGTGCTGGTGTGTTTAGTTGGAATCCATGTATCCGCCAAGGTCCGGGTTTGTTAATAGGGTGAATAACTGAAATGAGAAAATTAAATAAATTTGATTGATTTTACAATTAAAAATTGATAAAGAAATTATGAGTTGGATTGTGAATTGAATTGAGACGTGAGATTTGAAACATGAACTTAAGGTTCATGAATTTGTTAAAATATCGAAATAAGAAGCAAAAGCAGAATGAATTGGAAATAATAAATAGTGTATGAGTTAATTGAATATAATCATATGAATTAATTATAATTATTTTATTGAAAATGTTGGTCTAAATAATTATTGAAAAGACTAATGTTGTAAGGTTTTAGATATGAAATAGAATAAGTTATTAAATTGAGATATAGAAATGAAATAATGATTTTCTGAAATGGTTATTGATTGAAATGCATGAAATGAATGTTGATATAGTAAGAAAATATATAAATTAAAATGAAGAAAAGCTATTTAAGATACATATTATTAAGAAAATTCAAAGCTTTAAATGCATGAACGATTTATTGAAAGTAAAATAGTGGTAGGATTAATTGTGCATATTTATTATTTTTACTTTAAGTATTTGAATTATAGTAATACCATTGGGTGTATATTCAGCGTACGGTTTGTTTCGTGCAGATTAGATATAGAAATTTTGAAAAGTTATATTTGAGATTAAGAGCCTTCATCTCATCACATCTTCAAGCAATAAGATGGTACATTTTAAAATTTTGAATAAAATGGCATGTACTTAGGAAAAATCAAGTATGTTTAAGTAGTAGTAAGGACTAAATTATAATTATTTAAATTTATTATTTGTCCGTTTTTATGTTCTAATATATTAGTGATTAGCTAAGAATTGCTTTGACACCAAATGTAATATTCCTATATCAGATTCCATTTTTTCGATATGATTTGCCTTATTCCAACTTTTGTATTAGTGCATGCCAATTTGTACATGTTAAGTACAAAAATTTAACAATCTAAATCGAACTTGGGTAAATATTTTTATTCTTTTTCTTTTTGCTCACTTGGGAATCTTAAAAATTAAATTCTTGTATAATATATGAACTTTTAAGATTTTTTATGAAATAGAAATTTCTATATTCCTATTTTTGAATATAGAAATAGCAAAAAATCATAAAAATATAAGGCATAATTGTAAAAAAAAACCCTCAACGTTTGGGGTTTTAGGTTTGACCCATTAGCCTTTTTTTTTATTGACACCCTCAACATTATGATTTTTGTTAAATAGCTGATGTAATCTATTACGTCGTGTGCTTATGTGGCATGCCACATAGGCTACTATATTGACCCGCAGTTTGATTAATGGTCAACACACGTTGACCGTTAAAATTAGACTGAATTTTGAAAAAATCGTAATGTTAAGTGTGTCAATAAAAGAAAAGGTTAATGGCTCAAACCTAAAAACCCCAAACCTTGAGGGTCTTTTTGCAATTATGCCAAAAAAATAAAGTTTAAAAAACCCAAAGGCCAATATTGAGAATTAACATTTGACATTAATTAATTTTATGAAATTTAAAATAAATTCATAAAATATGATTCTCAATTAAATCAAATCATTGTCATGATGTAATGTTCCCAAAAGAATAATTTTAGGTTTTCGCATTTGGTCCTATCAAATTAATTTTTTTTCGAGTTTTTATTTATTTTACTTGTAATTATAAATATATTGGTATATTCTTAAAAAATTATGACTATAACATAATGATAAAATAAAAGTCAAATAAAATAATTTTAGGTTTCCAACTTTTTTTTTTCCTAAAAAAAATTAAGAGTCAAATAAAATCTTTTGACTGAGTTTATAAAATAAACAAAATAATTCCTCCAACAATAATTGTAGAAGATCATGGAAATGGGGTTTTCTTTTTAAAGCGTTTACCAAAAGGGAAAAGGGAAGAATCCTTCTCAATCTAGGAACAAGCAACACGTCAAGCTACTACTTTACTTCTTTAACTTATCCTTTTATTTTCTCCATTTACAAATAATTTCGGGTTATATGAATACAATATTATTAATTGGAAACTAATTCTTTTAAGAGAAGTTTTCAAAGAATCACTTATTCAGAGTAAGAACACCTCATTGAGATAGATGCCCGGTAGGCAGTTCGCTTTACACAGTTAAACTCTATATAAAGTTGAAAAATAAAACTTCAATCGAAAATAATACCAACCCATTAAAAAATTCGTCAATTTCAAATTGGCAACACTTCAAAATAGACATAATTGAACAAGGAAATAAAGAGGTGAAGTGAACCCAAAAATGGAAAATAGAGGCCCACATGTTGGATTTATGGCACACAAGCCTTAGCTGTAAAAACTTAAGTTGGAATATGTATTTGATTGTGTGCCCAAATCCAATAGGTATTGTCAGGCATTTTTTTTTTTTTTGTTTATAAATTTTTATGCCTATCCAAAGGAAAATGGAGAACCAAATTCCCAATCACCAATCTTTGTTTCATGCCTTTTCTTTTCATGAAATTGTTGTTATTATTTTTTTCTTTATTCCTTATGTGGAGTAAATGCAACCTCCAATTTAAAAGGATCAATGTTACTTTAATGTGGATATTTTAATTTATTTTAAATATATATTTTTAGGGAACTTCATCTCTTTTAAATTATTCGATGAGGCTTTTGTATTGTTGTTTAAGGTGAAAGTTTTGAGTTTTTCAGTATTCAAATTTGAGTTCCATCATTCGCTATTGAGATATGCGAGTCTTTAGTCTGAACATATGTATATGCTATGGATGAATTTTGTTCGAACTCTTTCTGTATTATGCTTTGATCATATATTAATTATTATACTATATTTATGAATATATTATATTTATAATAGTGAATTTTAAAAATATATATATAACATTTTTAAAAATAAATAAAATAAAATTTCAAAATTTATAATAATATATATTAATTAGTATAAAATTTAGCATCAATGTGGGGTACTCTTTTATAATAAAGTAAATGACACTCCAAGAATGGTGCAAAGGTATGAGAATTTAGGGAGGAAATTCTCATTTTTGGTCATTAATTTTGTGACAAACAATTTTATTCACTTATTTAGGTTTAAGTTTTATCATTGTAAATAATGTGTGAATTTTCTTTTAAATTAATTTTCGTTAATTGTTTGATTTAATCATTTTAATGGGAAAAGATGGTATAAAACAATGACACCACGTCATCTGTATCACTTTTCCAATAGTTTAATGCTACATCAACATTTTCATCTTGAAAAAATCAAATTCAATTAAAATCCTAAAATTCAAGATGAAATTATTGATGTGACATTAAACTATTGAAAAGAGATAATATCACTGTTTTATACAATTATTTCTCACGTTTTAGTGATTTTGATTGACATTGTTATATAAATAATATTTAAAAATAATAATTTCTCAATTTGGGAAATGAGTCAAGGAAAGTAAACGTATTTCTAAATTGCAAAATATCATTTTAGCCCTCTACGTTTTACATATTTATTTTATAAAATGTTATAATTGTAAAAATTTATTATAATCAATCATTTCCTTTCTTTTCACTGTTTAATCAAACCATAATCGTTAAAATTAATTTAATTTTAATTAAATTTACTAATTTTAATCATCCAAATAAAAGATATTATAAATCAGATTTGCTTTTATCACATTCTATTTCAGTCCCAGACCCGAATCAATCTTATGAATGTTCCAAGTTGGTCCCCTTTTGGGTTTACAGTTTGGACTTCTATATTTGTTGGGTTTTATCAGCCCCTTTTATATGTTATCATAATTTACTAAATTATTTACATCTATATCATATATTAAGTAATCATCTGAATTGATGACACGAGTCAATCTGATTGATTGATCGATAGAATAATGATGAGAATATTTTTACTTTACAAACTAAATCGTATTACTTTAAAAATAAGGTCAAAATTGATGGAAATCGTCAGCCTACTAACGATCAATATTTTTGTCCAATGTATCATACCACTTTTAGATGATGGCTCTATTGATATAATGTGACACTTCAGTAATGATGTGATATTTTTAATTAAATTTATTAAAATTCAAATAATTTCGAGTTAAACTTTTAAGGGTCATTGATTTCTATTATGAACTTGGTTGGTATTGAAATTTTTTTTAAAAGAAAGAAAATTAATTGGAAAATTCCCAAATTTATGAATTTTCATCCTTGTAGTTTAAACTGATTTTAGTCTATGATTCTTGTGCTTTTCATCCCAGGGGTTCAAATTGTTGAGATTTGCTTGGCAACTAGGCCTCTTATTGGAGGTTTGGTCAACCTCCATAAACTCTGCAAATTGCTTCCTTAGAAACCAAAACATGACTGTGAATAAATTTTTTTTATAATATTATTATTATAGTTTAATTTTTAAGAAAAATTAAATTTTTTATTTTTCATAATTTTTATTTTTTTGAATTTTTTTAAATAAATTTAATTCAAAATGTCATGCCATTGCTAACATGTCACACCGTGTTAGTAGAGCCATCACCGAGATGGTATGCGACCATTAGTTAATTATCGGTTTTCATCAATTTTGGAGTTATTTGAAACCTTTTGCAATGTTGAAGGTGGATTTGCACTTCTGCCTTTGGATTTTTTCAAAATGAGGCAACATTACACCATTAGGGAAATTAACGAGATCATCGTCAAAACTACTGAAATACAATAGATGGAATGTCATTTTCAAACATGAGTGAATAGAATTTTAATTTTAGAAACAAAAATAAAAAAAAATACCACATTTGAAATATTTATGAGTTTCAAATTCGATTTGCTTATTTTAAATTTTTAAAGGATTATATTTAAATATCGAGTTTTGAAAATTAATAAATTATTAATGTCTCGACAATTTCTAAAGCTTGATGGAATTTTTCATTATACACATCGAGACTCTTAAATTCTCTTATGACAGGATTACAAATATAAAGATGAGAGTTTATGCGATAAAATAAACAAAACAATCCATCATTAATAGAGCAATAACATGCTTATTCTTTTTGCTAATGTTAAAATGATGAGAAATAAACTTGAGACTTAAAAATAAATTTTCAACACTCTCGAAACGAATGATAGATTTAACAAACAATCTTAGAATGAGTTTAGATGGACGGTACATTTATTTGTGGTTAGTGTAAAAACAGTGGCGGTAAGATTAGAAACTATAACAATATAGCGTGAGACAAAAAATAAATTAAATATACCGCACTCCACCGCCCATTCAAACCCACTAATAGTAAACAAATTCACTAATCATCATTTCAACTTTGTTTTCCGACCATTAAATTGAGAAAAATATTTTAGACTTACATTTAAATTTAGATTTTAACTACATAGTTCATAATTTTCATCAAATTTGATTAAGAGGTTCAATGATTCTTCCTACGTACATTAATGAAGATCAATGATTTTATTATTGAAAGAATGTTTTACCAAATTATTTCTTTTAATTCATCCTTCTAAAGTTGTCAACTTCACCAACATACAAATATCTTGAATCAAATATTAAATATAGCCTGTAAAAATTGTCATGTGTCGTAATCATATTTTTTTCTAGGTCAAGTTTGGGCTAAAGTCGAATGAAATTTGACCTAATAAAGAGAATTCAAAATTAAAAACTATTCTTAGACATCTTATAATAGTATTGTTCAATCGAATAAATTCTACGATTTAAGTCAAGACTAATAAAAACATTAAAATCATTAGTTAAAACTTAATTTAATCTTAATTCAAATTTAACCCGAACAAAATATGAGTATTACACATAATATTATTAATGGTTAAAGGCACATAAAAATATTTAACGATAATAAAACAAACATGAACCACACCTTAATTATTAAAAAAAACACATAAAATTTAAAGCATAAGGACTAAATTTCAAATTTTGTAGAAGTACATTAGCTAACAACATGTTTTAACCGGTAAAAAATGCTAAGTTATTTAAGCTTGTAACCTTCTTCTTTTTTTGTATTCTTAAAGTACGTTTTATTGTCTATATTCAAGGTTCGTGGTTGTCCCTCCGAACAATTTTTTTTTTTGAATGGTTACGACTTTCGTTATTTTCCATTTACCTCTTTACATTTTTAGTAAAAGTATATCAACCTTGAATTTTCATTGCCTTCTAATTTATTTTGGTAAAAGATTTCTTAGCTCATAAGTGAGTAATTAAAGATAATTTATCACAACGTTAATTTTTTCGTGAATTGTAAATACTTTATGTATTGGTGTAATATTAAATTTAGCCCTCAAAGTTTACACATGCTGTCAATTCCGCCTTGATTTAACAAATTTACCCTCAACATTTACACATTTTGTCAATTTAATCTTGATTTAACAAATTTAGTTCGCAACATTTACACATTATACCTATCAAATTATGTATAATTGACGGCAAACATTAATGCCATGACTAATTGTCCTTAGTTGCTTACTTATGAAATTGATAGGAATTAAATTGTTCCAAATTTTTTAGAGGGATCAATTTGCTCAATATTGAAATTGAGAGGGACTAGAGAAAATTTTTACCATTTATTTTCATCAAATATATTAATGCTATTACATTTCTCATTTTCTATTACCTAATAACATGAAACTGTTGAGATGAGATGTATATGCGTTTGATTTTTTTTTAAAATAATTTTATTATGTTGTTGTTGAGATAATGTTTAAAATTACTTATAGTCTTTTTCCAGTCCATAAATAGGAGGATAATGCGTTTCAGTACACTCAAACTCACGTCCTTTTATATTGACAACAATACTCATGCCAATCGAAGTAAAACTCAATCGGCAATATATTTAAATTTTAATAATGTTGGACTGGTATTATTAATTTTACATTATCATTTGAGCAAGATTTTAAAATAATACATGCACATTTACTAAGGATTTTCGATTAAGTATCAATTTTTTTTTTCACTTCAACCGTTTTATTTTCAATCGCGTTCACAACATTGCAAAAAGAATTTAAATAAAGCAAAAAAAAAAACCGACTAGCGACAACATTTTTGTCGAACATGACTAGATGTGTTCATGCGCTGGGTTTAAGTATGATATTAACATACTTTTTGTAACACCCCACACCCGGCCCAAACACTACAACCGGATCTGGTATGTCACCAAGAAAAATTTTATCAAAACATGTCGCATTTTCGGAAAAGCCCAAATATGATTTATATAGAATATGCTTAAGTAAAGTAAAATCCAAACTTAAGTACATGCCTTTTTAATTAAAATAAAAAGCTTAAACGACTTAACGTAATAGAAGCCCATAATAAAACATAATAGCCCATGGCCTTATTACAACGAGGTTTGAAGTCCATTAATTAAAAATATAAAATAAAACTTGAGTCTCTTTTGCCAAATCTACATATTCTTACGCATGGCCATCTTGCGTTCCTCTCCACTGGTCCGAATCACTAGGTATCACCGAAATGTTAATTAAAGGGTGAGTCGCGAGACTCGATGTGCAACCCTCATGCACCACTAGAGTTTGGGCCTTAAGCCCATTAAACAAAATAAACAGTGTAATAATCGAATAAAATTAATAGCAATTAATATGCAAGGCCCAACCTGCTTGCCTAGGTTTCCATCCGCTACACACCCCGCACCAACTATTCACACCATTGGGGATTTCTACAATCGACCCACACCACTACACACCATGATGGCAATCATCTTCGCTCATTCACATATGATGGCCAAGCCCTTATAACATATAATGGCAAGCTCAGTATAACATTTAATGGTCAAGCTCAGTATAACGATTCACGGCATTAGCCGCTACACATGTAACATATAACTTCCTCCTTTCATCAACCCAACCCATGCAATCACATACAAGCATTTTACTTATAACATTTAAAGCATTATTTACTAACACTGGGATCCGCTTTTTCCTCCTTGGGCTTGCATCAATAAACCGAGATTTTGGCATTTATCAAAACATAAAAAAACACATGAACATACAATAATAGGCGAGATCTAGATGGTGGGGAGGTATTACACACCAGTTACCTAAAAATCTATTATCCCTAACGTAGAGCCTTATTTGTCGAATCCGAAAATCCCTAAGACAACGTCACCTTCCTACCTTCTTGGCTTTTCCACCAAATCGCACAGGAGACTTTTAATGAGATGATTTGGCTACTAAAAGTAGAGAGGAAAATTGACAGGCCTTAAATAAGTGTTTCGGGTTAGATTTGAATGAAAAGAAATAGTGAAATCGCATAGAATAAAATCCCGAAACTTACCAAATTACTAAGGAGTATGTGGCTTATGGTGCACCTTCGAGAAACTGAAACCTCCCTTGTAGGTTCGGCTATGTGAGATGAGAGTATGAATCAAATGGAATTCTGCTTTTAGAAAAGAAAAGAGAAAGCGTAGGAAAGGCTTGGAAATTTTCTGCAGAGAATGAGAGAAAATAGGGTTTAGAATACGAAATTGAAGAATACTACTCCCTATTTATAGAAAAATTTGACATATCATCCACACACGAGTTGGAATTTCGCCAACTCTTCCCTTCTCCGATAGCCTTTATCTCACGATAACCCAATCCTTATCTCCTCAAAAAATAGCCCTCATATTTCCCTTCATTATCTTCCTATTTATCAAGAAATAAAAGAATTAAAATCCCTATTTTGTAGCTAGTGTGCCATCCACTCCTAGGGCTTGTAAGTGCCGAATTTTCGTCTTAAAATTTGGGCTCTAAGTGGCCATACTAGGCCCAAACTCCTCCCCCTTATGATGCCACCTTATGCCCACTTAAAGCTCCTCAAATCCTTGGGCCACAAGCCCAGCTTGTCACTTAATTAACTATCTACTTAAATTATAAGCTAACACCATGTATTAGCCACCTAACCCATATTTTTAAAGCCCAATATATCACTTTAAAATACCCAGAGCACTAAATTAAACCCTAATCTACATATCTAATCAAAAAGTCAGCCCGATCCTTAGAATCTCAATTTAACATATTAAACTATCACCTTAATACACAGGCCCACGTTTAGGATGTTACAGTTCTACCCCCTTAAAATAAATTTCGGCCTCGAAATTTACCTGATCAGAAAAGATGGGGATATTGCTGTCGCATAACCTCCTCCGGTTCCCACGTTGCCTCTTTTGCGCCGTGGTTTCTCCACAAGACTTTGACCAAAGGAACGAACTTCCTTCTCAACACTTTTACGTCTTGATCTAAAATTCGTACTAGTTCCTCCTCAAAAGATAAATCTGGCCTTACTTCAATTTCTTCCACTGGCACTATGTGCGATGGATCAGATCGATAATGTCTCAGCATCGAGACATGGAACACGTCATGTATCTGCTCTAACTCTGAAGGCAACTCCAAATGATAGGCCACTAGGCCCACACGTTCTAAGACCCGATAAGGCCCAATAAACCGAGGACTTAGCTTACCTTTTCGTCCAAACCTCATTACCTTTTTTCCATGGAGAAACCTTCAAGAAGACTTGATCTTCTACTGAGAATTCTACCTCCTTCCGCTTAAGATCCGCATAAGATTTCTGTCGATCAGACGCTTCCTTCAATCGAGCTCAGATAACTTAACTTTTCCTTCATTTTCAAACTAGTTCAGGACCCAATACCGACGTTCACCTAACTCCGTCCAACAAGTTGGGGTACGACATCTCCTTCCATATAATGCTTCATACGGTGCCATTTGAATACTAGCTTGATAACTATTATTATACGCGAATTCACCAAGGGTAAATGCTCCTCCCAACTACCCCTAAAATCGATGATGCAACCCCTTAGCATATCCTCTAAGATCTGAATTACCCTCTCAGACTGACCATTGGACTGTGGGTGAAAAGTGGTACTCAAGTCTAACCTTGTTCCCATTGCTTGATGAAGAGCCCTCCAAAACCGTGAAGTGAACCTAGGGTCCCTATCCGATATGATCGACACCGGTACACCATGTAATCTTACAACCTCAGCCACGTACAACTTAGCCAACTTTTGCAAAGAGTAGTCGACCCGAATCGGTATGAAGTGAGCAGACTTCGTCAGTCGATCCACAATTACCCAAATTACATCTTTCTTGGTGGGTGTAAGGGGTAACCCACTAACAAAATCCATTGTGATTCGCTCCCATTTCTATTGCGGGATCTTTATTGGCTGCAACAATCCCAAAGGCAGCTGATGTTCCACCTTCACCTGTTAACAGGTCAAACACTTTCTCACATATTTCGTAACTTCTCGCTTCAAACCTGACCACCAGAACTATTCTCGCAAATCCTGATACATCTTAACTCCTCCAGGATGCATAGCATAGGGGCTACTATGCGATTCCCGAAAATCATCTGCCTTAGCTCATCTTTTGGCATACAAACCTTCCCACGAAAACACAAAACTCCATCATTGTTCAGACTATAATCCTCTACTTCACCCTCCTGCACTTGTTGGATTCGAATACTCAAGACATCATCCAAAAGTTACTTCTCCTTGATTAGACTCGTCCACATAGGTCTTACTTGTAGTTCAGCTACCAGGCTACCATCTTCATACAAACTAAGATGAACGAACATCGCCCTTAGGTCTGCTATCACCTTTCTACTCAACGCATCCGCCACCACATTCTCCTTGCCGGGATGGTATTCAATCGAGCAATCATAGTCCTTCAAGAGCTCGATCCACCTACGTTATCGTAAATTTAACTCATTCTGAGTAAGGAGATACTTCAAACTTTTATGGTCGGTGTAAATTACCGACTTTTCCCCGTACAGGTAGTGCCTCCAAATCTTCAGAGTAAATACTACTGCAGCCAATTCCAAGTCATGCGTAGGGTAGTTCAACTCATGCGGTCTCAACTGTCGAGACGCGTATGCCACAACTTTTCTATCCTGCATCAACACACACCCTAAACTTGTGTGTGACGCATCACAGTAGACGATAAATTCTTTTCCTGCCTCTGGCTGAATTAGCACCGGTACTTCCGTCAAAATTCTATTCAGCTTCTCAAAGCTCTCCTGTTGTTTGTCAGTCCACACAAAAGATACTCCCTTCCTCAACAACTTAGTTAATGGTGCCGCTATTGAAGAGAACCCCTCAACGAACCTTCGGTAATATCCTGCTAATCCTAAGAAACTTTAAATTCTTGCCCCAGTTTTCGGCTGTTTCCAATTTAACACAGCTTCGACTTTCCGAGGGTCTACCCTAACCCCCTCTGCGGAAACTACATGCCCTAGAAAAGTCACCTCCTTCAGCCAGAACTCACACTTACTGAACTTTGCGTACAGCTACTTTTCCCTCAAAATTTGCAACACCACTCGAAGATGTGCATCATACTCCTCCTTAGACTTGGAATAAACCAATATATCATTGATAAACACTACGACGAACCAATCAAGGTATAGCTGAAACACCCAATTCATCATATCCATAAATGCTGCTGGCGCGTTCTTCAAACCAAACGGTATTACTAAGAACTTGTAATGACCGTAGCGTGTTCGAAATACCATTTTATGAATGTCTCCTTCCTTCACCTTTAACTAATAATATCCCGACCTGATATCAATCTTAGAAAAGACCGAAGCTCCTTTGAGCTGGTCGAACAAATCGTCGATTCTTGGTAATAGGTACTTATTTTTAATCGTCAACTTATTCAGTTGACGATAATCCACGCACATACACATGGATCTATCTTTCTTCTTCACGAATAGGACCAGTGCTCCCCATGGAGACACACTCGGTCGAATAAACCCACGGTCCAACAGTTCCTGAATCTGAGTTTTGAGCCCCACCAGTTCCTTCGGCGCCATTCGATAATGAGGATTGATACCGGAGCTGTACCCAGGAGTAGTTCTATTCCAAATTCCACATTGCGATCCGGGGGTAATCCTGGCAACTCCTCCAGAAAGACGTCTGCGAAATCCTTGACTGTTTGAACCTCATCGACAGTCACCTCTTTAGCATCCAAAACACTAATAAAAGCTAAAAAGGCGTTACATCCCTTCCGAATCATCTTTACAGCTTTCAAGGCCGACACTATATTGGACAAATAATTCCTTCTTTCTCCTAACACAACCATCTCCTTGCCTTCTGGGGTACTTAACACCATGCGATTAGTCCCACAATCCAATTTAACACGATGCTTTGATAACCAATCCATTCCTAAGATAAGATCGAACTCTCCGAATGGCAATTCCATTAAGTCTGCCGGAAACACTACCCCTTGAGTCTCTAAAGGTATATCCCTAAACAGCTTGTTCACTACCCTAAATTGTCCTAAGGGACTAACCACAATCATCTTCCTAGTAGTTGTTTCAGGATCTATACTTAAAGTCTCAGATATCGAACATGCAATATAGGAGTGGGTTGACCCAATATCAATCAAAGTAAGAAAAGGGCTGTCAGCTATAAGAAATGTACCGGTTATGACATCCGGTGCGTCACCTTCCTCCTGTCGACGAATTGCATAAACTAGACCTGGCTGCCTAGCCTCTACATTACCTGCACCTCTGTCAGGTGCTCCACGACCTCGACCAGCCTCATTTCCTCCTCTATTTGTACCACGACCCCTTGGTCTAGGCTGATCACCTCTCCTCACTTGATCACCAACTCGGCCCGCTGGCTGCCCCTGATCCATCTGGGGACAGTCCTTAATTAGGTGTTCTTTGGATCCACACTTAAAGCACCCACCTGTCTTCACTCTACATTCTCAATGGTGCGTTTTTCCACATGTAGAACATGTCTGGTTCTGACTCGTTGGAGCACGAACTGGCCCATCAGCCCTAGGCCTCTTCTGAAAATTCTTCGATGCTCTTGATGGCCCAAAACTCCTCTTATTCTTACCCCGATCCTTATCCCTTTCTTGCCTCTCAACCCGTTTCACTTCTTTAGCTATTTTAACCTTATCTACCAAAACAGCAAAAACCTTTTCCCGTTGCGGTGCTATCAGAACCCTTAACTCATTTCTCAGCCCATCCTCAAACCGAACACAGTGTTCATACTCCGTTGCTACCATTCCTCGAGCGTAACGGCTCAAGCGTAGAAACTCGACCTCATATTCAGCCACAGACTTACTTCCTTGTACCAGGTTTAGGAATGCCTTCCTTTGGGCATCTATATAGCTGGCCCCGACATACTTCCCCTGAAATGACTCCTTAAAGAAGTCTCAATCAATCCGGTCTGTGGCAGTGCCTTCTTTCACCGTGAGCCACCATTGGTAGGCCTCATCTCGGAAGAGAGACACGACCCCTTTTAATTTTTCCTCTACCGTGAAGTCTAAGTCATCCATTATGCACTCGATCGCTTCCATCCAAGATTTCAATTTGTGTTAGGAGCTACCCCAGAAACTCCCCTAAACACTTTTGCTCCATTGGCCTTAAGCCGTTCTAAGATTTTTGGGCTCCTGTGCCCATGCCTACTCCAGCAACCCTCTCTAAAACCCTTAACATCGCTCGAGATACAAGATCATCTCTGGGCGCCTCATCCCAAATTCTCCTTCTACGGATGGCGCGCCCGGCATCTCGTTTTCGACCGTGGCGAGACCCTCACCGGCTCGATGCGATCATTCTACCCCTACTGCGTCCCGCGCGGACGTCCTCGACCCCTTGAACTCATTCCTCCGATTGACGTTTATCTGATTAAGAATTTTATGGATTATTAATTTTCTTCCACTAGTTAACCACTAACAATCTTATGAATAATAGTTTTAAAAGTGGTTCTTTCGAATTCGCATTCACAATACAGTCTCAAGTTCAATCATCAACATTCATGAACTCGCGCTCATTACAGAAAAGTGTTGTCGTTGTTGCTGTTGTTGTTGTTTCTACTACCTAGGGGTATTTTCATAATTTTGTCCTATAGGGGTATTTTCGTAATATTTTTCAAAATAAGGTCCTTGGTGATTTTGTGGAGTAAGGGTATTTTGGTAATTTTTTTAAATTCTGGGGGTATTTCAAAAATTTTGAAAATTTAGGGGTATTTTGGTAATTTTAAAAATATGGGGGTATTTCGATAATTTTAGAAATCTAGGGGTATTTCGGTAATTTTGGAAATCTGGGGGTATTTCAGTAATTTTAGAAATCTGGGGGTATTTCAGTAATTTTGGAAATTAGGGTCATTTTGGTCATTTAGCAAAATAAGGGTAATTTTTCAAACGTTGATGGTTTTTTTTTTTTTTTTTTTTTTTTGAAACAGGTTGATTGGAATTTATTTTTATTTTTATTTTTTATAAAAAAAGGTATTTTGAAAATTTTACAAAACTTGGGGTTTTTTTTATATGAAAAAGGTGGCTGGTCCTTTTTGGGTTTTAATCATAGGGTTTAGCCTATCAACCAGCCCTCGTAACTAGGGTGAATAGTCACTACGCACTGTAGGATTCTAGTGAATAGGAGGTGAGTCGCTAGGACTGCTTAAATACCAAGCTCTCCCGAATCCACTCCTAGACATGCGATGCCTATTGCCACACCCTAACTCGACTAAGGTGAACAGTCACCACGCACTGTAGGATTCCGTGAAGAGGAGGTGAGTCACTAGGATGCTTAAATACCGTGCTCTTTGGGATCCTTCCTAGACATGCGTATGATTTGGTTTATACCCCAGCCTCATGCTCATTAACTGAGTTTGTTCAAGTGAAATTAAGTTTTATGAATTTTAAGAAGTGGTTTAAGCTAAGCCTAGAGTCCATCAAGTTCTAATTCTAGCTTAGTCTCACGTCCCACTAGGCCCACTAAGCCCACATATATAAATATCACACAATGGTTCGAGTACTTACCTGGCGGACTTGGTAGGAGACGCAGTGCCATCTTGAGCTAATGAGACTGTTATTATTTAAAACATGTATATTTCAAAAGCCCATCTTTAGAAAATGTTTTGAGCCCAAAAACCCCTAGAGCCGAGTTTTGAACCGGGCTCTGATACCAATTTGTAACACCCACACCCGGCCCAAACACTACAACCGGATCTGGTATGTCACCAAGAAAAATTTTATCGAAACATGTCGCATTTTCTAAAAGCCCAAATATGTTTTATATAGAATATGCTTAAGTAAAGTAAAATCCAAACTTAAGTACATGCCTTTTAATTAAAATAAAAGCTTAAACGACTTAAAGTAATAAAGCCCATAATAAAACATAATAGCCCATGGCCTTATTACAACGAGGTTTGAAGTCCATTAATTAAAAATATAAAATAAAACTTGAGTCTCTTTTGCCAAATCTACATATTCTTCTACATGGCCACCTTATGCGTTCCTCTCCGGCCGGTCCGAATCACTAGGTATCACCGAAATGTTAATTAAAGGGTGAGTCGCGAGACTCGATGTGCAATCCTCATGCACCACTAGAGTTTGGGCCTTAAGCCCATTAAACAAAATAAACAATGTAATAATCATAATAAAATTAATAGCAATTAATATGCAAGGCCCAACCTGCTTGCCTATGTTTCCATCCATTGCACACCCTGCACTAACTGTTCACACCATTGGGGATTTCTACAATCGACCCACACCACTACACACCATGATAGCAGTCTTGTCGCTCATTTACATATGATGGTCAAGCCCTTATAACATATAATGGCAAGCTCAGTATAACATTTAATGGTCAAGTTCGTATAACAGATTCACAAGATTAGCCACTACACATGTAACGTATAACTTCCTCCTTTCATCAACCCAACCCATGCAATCACATACAAGCATTTTACTTATAACATTTAAATAGATTATTTAAACCTGGGGATCCGCTTTTTCCTTCCTTGGGCTTGCATCAATAAACTGAGATTTCGGCATTTATCAAAACATAAAAAAAACACATGAACATACAATAATAGGCAGATCTAGATGATGGGGAGGTATTATACACCTAGTTACCGCGAAAATCTATTATCCCTAACGTAGAGCCTTATTTGTCGAATCCCGAAAATCCCTAAGACAACGTCACCTTCCTACCTTCGGCTTTTCCACCAAATCGGCACAGGAGACTTTTAATGAGACAGATTCGGCTACTAAAAGCAGAGAGGAAAATCGACAGGCCTTAAATAAGTGTTTCGGGTTAGATTTGAATGAAAAGAAATAGTGAAATCGCATAGAATAAAATCCCGAAACTTACCAAATTACTAAGGAGTATGTGGCTTATGGTGCACCTTCGGGAAATGTAAACCTCCCTTGTAGGTTCGGCTATGTGAGATGAGAGTATGAATCAAATGGAATTCGCTTTTAGAAAATGAAAAGAGAAACTGAGGAAAGGTTTGGAAATTTCTGAGAGAATGAGAGAAAAATAGGGTTTCGAATCGAAATTGAAGAATACTACTCCCTATTTATAGAGAAATTTGACATATCATCCACACACGAGTTGGAATTTCGCCAACTCTTCCCTTCTCCCGATAGCCTTTATCTCACCCGATAACCCAATCCTTATCTCCTCAAAAAATAGCCCTCATCTTTCCCTTCATTATCTTCCTATTTATCAAGAAATAAAAGAATTAAAATCCCTATTTTGTAGCTAGTGTATCTGTCCACTCCTAGGGCTTGTAAGTGCGAATTTTCGTCTTAAAATTTGGGCTCTAAGTGGCCATACTAGGCCCAAACTCCTCCCCTTATGATGCCACCTTATGCCCACTTAAAGCTCCTCAAATCCTTGGGCCACAAGCCCACTTGTCACTTAATTAACTATCTACTTAAATTATAAGCTAACACCATGTATTAGCCACCTAACCCATATTTTTAAAGCCCAATATATCACTTTAAAATACCCAGAGCACTAATTTAAACCCTAATCCACATATTTAATCAAAAAGTCAGCCCGATCCTTAGAATCTCAATTTAACATATTAAACTATCACCTCAATTTAGGATGTTACACTTTATGTTTGTCTAAGTTCAGTCCTATCCGAAATATGGGTTTAAATTTTACCCAAACCCGCCCACATTTGTAAAAGACTAACTCAAGCCCATTTTAAGCCCCCCATATTATTATTTATTTTTTAAAAAAATTTATATTATATTATTTTAATATTTAATAATTTTATATATTTTTATTTATTTAAATTTTTATATAGCCATATTAACATTATTTTAATGTTTACATTAGAGTAGTATTATATATATAGTATATGTTTATTTTTTTAATGTGTTCTAAATTATATAATATATAAAAATAACATATATAATAGAAAGTATTATAAACTTAAAAATAGGTCGGGCTTAGGTCTTGAATATTCAAGCCCGAGCCCTACCCATATTTTAAATGAGCTTCATTCTTTTGCCCAAATCCATTTTCCGAACAGGTCTAAATAGATAACTCGACCCATGAATAAGCCTAAACCATAGTTATATAAACATATTTCTAATAGATTGACACCATACTAGAATGACAAAATGATAAGAAATTCGTAGAAGTCATAAGTGCGGAATTTACACATTCCAAGTATGTATTTGTTTGGGTATGAAAATAAATTACAAATATGGTCCAACTAATAAATGCCCAAAGTGTTGTATTATAGAGATAAGATCAAATTAGTCCTCTATTATTAAATAAATAAATTTAATTTTTATATTATTAAAAGATTCAAATAAACCCAAATTATAACATAGTTAATATTTACTATATAAGAAATATTTTTAATTTCAAACAAAAGTTTTCATTTACAATGACAAAAAAAGTTTAAAAATAATTTGTTAAATAATAAATAATAATTTTTAAATAATAAATATTAACTCTATTTTAATTTCACCTTATCTGATTTTTTAATACTATAACGACTAATTTAGTATGGACCATTTAAATACATTCACGGGTAAATAAAAGGATCAAATAGTTGAAATTTGCCTCTCAATCAAGTTTCATCACAACTCGCAAATTACTTCGTTAATATTTTAATAATAATTATTAATAGTTTTAAAATTTTAATAACTCTTTTTATTTTTAATAAATTTTAATAAATTTTTAATAAATTTAAATCAAAATGCCAAGAGCCATCACTTGAGGTGGTATGTCATGTTGGATAAAAATGTTGACCATTAATTGACTAACAATTTCCATCAATTTTAACTTTATTTGAAATATTTTTACAACAACGTTAAAAAGAATTAAGGGCTAAAGTTACTGAAATATGATTTCATTATTTTATTCTTAAAAGTGGAATGTCCTTCTCAAACACAAATGAATATAAATTTTATTTTGGCAATAAAACTAAATTTGCCACAATTGATTTTTTTTCAAAATTTAATTCACTCAATTAATAAATTCATGTTGATTTCAAATTGTAAGGGATCATATTTAAATATCAAGCTCTGGAACTTATAATTTTCGAACTCTAAAAACAACACGGAAATTAACCAAATACAAATTCTAAAGTTCTAAACATTATTCCTTACATACAACCAACTCCCGAACCCAATCTTTGATAGTTCGGTCTAATGGTTCTCATCATTCAATATCTAAGTCTCATTTCTTCTATCACTTAAAGGTGTACTCTGAGTATCCATAATAAGATATAATCATGTAAATGAATCAATCTCTCAAATAATTCAGGATAAGGTTACTATATAAATTGAAAAACTTCGGTGCCCAAACAAAATGAAAGAATATCATTGATAGTCTACTAATAGCAAACACCATGTTGGGGATAAACCCGGTTTAAGCAACGAACAAGTGAAATAATGAAGAAATTGAAAAGATCAAACACTAACATTTTACGTGAAAAACCCCTTCAAAGAGGATAAAAAGTCACGGGTAAAGATTATTTCGCTAAAATGGTAAAAATGAAGAGAACAAAAGATGGAGATAAAAAAAGTAACCCCAAAACCCAGAACAAGAACCCTCAAAACATAAATACAAAATTCTTTGAAAGCTTATAAAAGCTAATACCTAAATGTGTAATGAATTATTTTTCTAGCTAGAGTGAAAAAAGAGTTTATTTATAGGCTAAATTTGTAGATCAAATAATATTAAAATAACTACACACACCATTTACGCATGGGTTATATTCACTGCAATAAATCACATAGAGTTTAAGCAACTGAAAATCTTCTTATTTCAATGCTTTCCAAAACTTACCCTCTGAATGGTTATGCAACGTTATACAGTAATAGAGCCCCATACGGAATAGCGATTCGGCGGTTAAATTTCAACCAAACAAACGTGTCACTGTAGCGCGTGGAATAGGGGCGTAATGGAATGGCCATTCCGTCGAACCAAACATGCTGTTAGTCTTTATCTTGTAAACAACAAAATGGTACTCTAAGATATTCATTCAATCATCATCATCTATAAATGACCAAATATGAATCACTTTGTCATCATCAGATAAAGGATCAAATCCAAATCCAATTGTGTCTCCATAAGCAGTTCCAATAAGGTGATTAAAATTTTCAAAGGTTGGTGGAATGTTTTCATTGTCTACATCGAGAATCCTAAATGGTAGGATTGCAAATACAAAACTAAGGATTGACATGATGAAATGAACAAAACAATCCATTGTCAACACAAAAATTACATTCATGTTTCAATTATGTTCACAATTTTTTTTCTTATCGTGTATGAAGACCTCGCCGCCAACTTCAAAACTCGACTTTGCCAAAGTGTCACATGGCAACGAACACATAGACTATGCTTAATCTACACGTAACCTTATGTGACTCATACTTGATTTGAAGACTTGTAATCAGTATAGGAACTCTCTCATTCTCAACTTAAGAGAAAACTAAGAGAAAGCGATAGCTCTTCTTCCCTTTCTATTAAAAGACCATCTACAACTTTTAGCAACTAGGCTACTTGCCATCAACATCTAAAACCTATATTTGTGCATCAGCAAAATTATTTTAATATGTAAATGAAACCTTCCTTTAGGCTTATTTCTACCTACCAATAATGACTTTCTAGTTAGTTGGAATTGAGTTATTTAGATTTTGAATTATGTAATTTAAAATTTTTATTAAAATATGAATTAAATTTTAAATTTACGAAGTGTATAAAGGTTTGTAGTATATTTCAACCTAAAGTTCTCACTATAATTTCCCATTATTTGTTTATTTTAAAATATCAACTCTTTCACCAACAAATTGTTGGGTGCGTTGATAAGACACGTTACATTCTTAAGGAGATGATATATTTTAGACATAAACAATAAAACAAACATGCATAATATTCTTGTTATACTAAATTGGGTAATTCTTGAATAAAGTACATAGGGTAAATAAATAAAACACTATAAAATGAACATCATTTTTGAACTTGTGGCCATTCATTTATAAAACCAACCTTACAAGTTGGTATCAATATTTTGAAAAAGTTTGAGATTTTTCTCAAACTTGAAGATGGAGATTACAAATCTCTTCTCCCTGAATTCTTATTTCCTCGAAGTTCCCGTGGAGTAGGTTGAGATTACAAATCCCATCTCCCTGAGTTAACAACGAGGTTACATCCTTAATTCTTTGAAGTTTCAGTAAGAGAAGATGGAGATTACAAATATCTTCTCCCTGAATTTTTATTTCCTCGAAGTTCCCGTGGAGTAGGTTGAGATTACAAATCCTGTCTCCCTGAGTTAACAATGAGGATAAGTCCTTATTTCTTTGAAGTTTCGGTAGAGAAGATGGAGATTACGAATCTCTTCTCCCTGAATTCTTATTTTCTCGAAGTTCCCGTGGAGTAAGAAGTAAATCAAAGACATCAGTCTGGTGGTCCCTGAGTTTACAGGGATCAGATTGAGGAAAGCAGATTTGATATTCCTGAAGTTACAGGAAGCAGATCGAATACATCAGTCTGGTGATCCCTGAGTTTGCAGGGATCAAATTGAAGAAAGCAGATCTGACATTTCTGAAATTGCAGGAAGCAGATCAAATACATCAGTCTGGTGATCCCTAAGTTTGCAGGGATCAGATTGAAGAAAGCAGATTTGATATTCCTGAAGTTACAGGAAGCAGATCGAATACATCAGTCTGGTGATCCCTGAGTTTGTAGGGATCAAATTGAAGATAGCAGGTTTGACATTCCTGAAGTTCCAGGAGCAGATTGAAGATAACAAGTCTGGCGATCCTGATGTTACAGGAGCGGATTGAAAGAGCAGATCGAAGATGCAAGACTTATCTCCCTAAAGGTGCAACAGCAAATTGGAGCTGCAAGTCCAATCACTTCGAAATGGCGATGGTGCGAGTCAAAGCAACAAGATGCGATGGACGAAACGAGGCTACAAAAGAAGTCAGGGCTTAGCAGGCCCGGGCAAAATGGGTCTTTTGAAAGTCTTTACTCCATTCTCGTTACACGACGATGAGCAAAGAGGGGCAGCTGTACGAGCCCATTTGCCCGGGCCGATTTTAAACCCAAAATTGACAGGGCCTAACAGGCCCATTTTTCTTTTCAGCAAGCTAGGGTTTCTGAAAACCCTAACACCGCAAGCCTAGGGCCACTTGCCTAGCCACTTGCCTCTGCCTTCTGGCCACCGCCCCATGTGCCTCTGCCACCGCCATGACCTGCAAACAGGAAAGAAACAGCAAACAAGTAGAAACATAAGCCATTTTGTATGGTATTTTTTTTGATGTTTCGTTCGGCTATAAAAGTCGATTCTAAAGATTGTAATAGGGGTTTTTTTTTTTTGATTATCAAAAGGAAAGAAAACAAGCAGATTCAAACAACAGAGCGAAAATCTGAAACTAGTGGGCATCAAAAAACGAAAAGAATATCTAAAAGGCTAAAAGAGAAATCGAGAAAGGCAATCGAAGAAAAAAGGGAACAAAGTGTTAAGGTTAATGTTCTTTTTTTTTTTATCCCTTTTTCGAAACTATATTTATGAACTTATTTTTTTTACTTTCTTTAAAAAAAAAACAGTTTATATACATATATATAGTGTCAAAAATAAAAGAAATAAAAAAAATACAAATTTTACCCTCTTGTCGAAATTAAGCCACATGACGACGCGATTCGCCGACGACAGAGCCTACTGGCAGAGGACAATCGGATGCAAGACGGGACCAAACCCTGAGAGAAAAGAAAGTGTTAGAATTTTTTTTTAAAGGGAGTGGAGAATGATTTTTTTTTCCGAGTTTTAGGCCTTAAATAGCCCATCAAAACGACGTCCTTTTGGGGCTGGCCTTAAACACCCAAAACGACGTTGTTTTGCCTCCGACCCGATTTTGACCCGACCCAAAGCCTAGGATCCGCGTGTTTTTTAAGGAAGGGCTAATTGTACTTTTATCCCTTCCGCTTTTTTATTGTTTTATATCCAAATTTTCCTTATTTTTAAATTTCGCCCAATAATTTGTTTTATTTTCATTTTAGTCCTTGTCAAGACGCTGCGTTCTGGGAGAAGGGAATAATTCCCATTTCAGTCCCCCTCCTTTTACGCGATTTCAATAAGGTCCTCCTCTTTGTTTATTTCAATTCCTTCAACACTTTATTTTTGATTCAATTTTCATCCTTTTGATTATTTTACTTATTTATTATAAGATCAATATTTTCTTTTTTTATTTTATTTCTTTATAGCTAATGTTATATGTATTATCGTTATTAATATCACTCTCGCTATTATTATGTTACTATTATTATCCTTATCATTTTTATTATGTCTATCATCATTATTATTATTTTCATTATTATCATTGTTTTATTTTATTATTGTTATTATATTATGATTGTCATTATTTTATTTTCATCATTATTTCGTTATTGTCATTATTTTAATATTTTCTTTAACATTATTGTTATTATTATTACATTATACTATTATTATTAGTATTATTACTATTATCATTTTACCATTTATTTTATTTTATTATTATTATCACTATTACTTTACTTTTATTGTTACTGTCATTATTATATCATTATTTCTATGTAATCTACCTTTTTATTATTATTATCGTTACTATCATTGATTTTATATCTATTATTATTATCATTATTTTATTTGTATATTATTATTATTACTATTATTATATCATTGTTTTATACATCTATATGTATATTTTTTTTATTTAGCATTCATTATTGTTATCATTTCGTCGTTATTTCTACTACTATTACTATCGTAATACTTCCAATATATTATATATCATCTTTACTCATATGTATATGTGTTCTCTTATTCTTTCATGTTTAACATCGTGTTTTCACATTTTCATGCTAACTCTCCCCGACATCTCGATTTTTATATAGCAACCAATATTCCGTATTAGCAATTCGAGAAAATTAAGCCCTAACTTACTGGGTTCTGATTTTTCTCGCTTAAGATAAACAACGGAATATCCCTTTTAAAATCACAAATTCCAGTTTTAAATTGACATTTCCTATTAGAGACTCGAGAAGATCGAGCCCTAACTCACTGGGTTCCGATTTTCCTCGTTCAAACTAAACAACGGAATATCCCTTTTGAAATTGTGATTTAAGTTTTAAACAAAACACTTAATCTCGGAAATTCGAAATGTCGCGCCCTAACTTACTGGACTCGACGCCTAGATACTTCGAGATAAGTTTCTTTTTCTTCTAAAATAGAGGCAATATTCCTAATTTGGATTTTCGGGAAAACGAGCCCTAACTTACTGGGTTCTGGTTTCTCGCTCGACAAATGACGGGAGATCCTTTTCAAAAATAAAACCAAGTTTTAAAAGGCGAGCTTAGTTTCGGGAGTTTAAAGTGTCGCGACCTAACTTACTGGACATGATACTTTATCTCTTCAAAAATAAGAGAGTCTTAGCATTCCTTCCAATTCCTTCAAATTTTGAAAATAAAAAGCATTGTATTTTCGAACCCTTCAAAGTTTTCGACAAATAGGACATCAATCAATCAGTTTGGTGCCGATTTTGGGAGTGTCGAGGGTGCTAATCCTTCCTCGCACGTAATCGACTTCCGAACCCGTTTTCTTAAAGTTCGTGGACCAAAAAGCACTGTTTTAGTAAATTAAACGTTTTATTAAAACAAAGGTGATCCGATCACACCAAATAAAGATCGGTGGCGACTCCCTTCCGTTTCTTTTTCAAAAAAATCGAGTCGACCGCGTCGTTTACTGTTTCACCAAAAAATGGTTACGACACGTTTGATTTTTTTTTTAAATAATTTTATTATGTTCTTTTTGAGATAATGTCTAAAATTACTTATAGTCTTTTTTCAGTCCATAAATAGGAGGATAATGCGTTTCAGTACACTCAAACTCACATCCTTTTATATTGACAACAATACTCATGCCAATCGAAGTAAAACTCAATCGGCAATATATTTAAATTTTAATAATGTTCGACTGGTATTATTAATTTTACATTATCATTTGAGCAAGATTTTAAAATAATACATGCACATTTACTAAGGATTTTCGATTAAGTATCAATTTTTTTTTCACTTCAACCGTTTTTTTTTTTCAATCGCGTTCACAACATTGCAAAAAGAATTTAAATAAAGCAAAAAAAAAAAGAAACCGACTAGCGACAACATTTTTGTCGAACATGACTAGATGTGTTCATGCGCTGGGTTTAAGTATGATATTAACATACTTTATGTTTGTCTAAGTTCAGTCCTATTCGAAATATGGGTTTAAAATTTTGCCCAAACCCGCCCACATTTGTAAAAGACTAACTCAAGCCCATTTTAAGCCCGCCCATATTATTATTTATTTTTTAAAAAAATATTTATATTATATTATTTTAATATTTAATAATTTTATATATTTTTTATTTATTTAAATTTTTTATATAGCCATATTAACATTATTTTAATGTTTACATTAGAGTAGTATTATATATATAGTATATGTTTATTTTTTAATGTGTTCTAAATTATATAGTATATAAAAATAACATATATAATAGAAAGTATTATAAACTTAAAAAGCAATTGGGCTTAGGTCTTGAATATTCAAGCCCGAGCGCTACCCATATTTTAAATGAGCCTAATTCTTTTGCCCAAATCCATTTTTCGAACAGGTCTAAATAGATAACTCGACCCATGAATAAGCCTAAACCATAGTTATATAAACCTATTTCTAATAGATTGACACCATACTAGGATAACAAAATGATAAGAAATTCGTAGAAGTCATAAGTGCGGAATTTACACATTCCAAATATGTATTTGTTTGGGTATGAAAATAAATTACAAATATGGTCCAACTAATAAATGCCCAAAGTGTTGTATTATAGAGATAAGATCAAATTAGTCCTCTATTATTAAATAAATAAATTTAATTTTTATATTATTAAAAGATTCAAATAAACCCAAATTATAACATAGTTAATATTTACTATATAAGAAATATTTTTAATTTCAAACAAAAGTTTTCATTTACAATGACAAAAAAAGTTTAAAAATAATTTGTTAAATAATAAATAATAATTTTTAAATAATAAATATTAACTCTATTTTAATTTCACCTTATCTGATTTTTTAATACTATAACGACTAATTTAGTATGGACCTTTTAAATACATTCACGAGTAAATAAAAGGATCAAATAGTTGAAATTTGCCTCTTAATTGAAGTTTCATCACAACTCTGCAAATTACTTCGTTAATATTTTAATAATAATTATTAATAGTTTTAAAATTTTAATAACTCTTTTTATTTTTTAATAAATTTTAATAAATTTTTAATAAATTTAAATCAAAATGCCAAGAGCCATCACTTGAGGTGGTATGTCATGTTGGATAAAAATGTTGACCATTAATTGACTAACAATTTCCATCAATTTTAACTTTATTTGAAATATTTTTACAACAACGTTAAAAAAGAATTAAGGGCTAAAGTTACTGAAATATGATTTCATTATTTTATTCTTAAAAGTGGAATGTCCTTCTCAAACACAAATGAATATAAATTTTATTTTGGCAATAAAACTAAATTTGCCACAATTGATTTTTTTTCAAAATTTAATTCACTCAATTAATAAATTCATGTTGATTTCAAATTGTAAGGATCATATTTAAATATCAAGCTCTGGAACTTATAATTTTCGAACTCTAAAAACAACACGGAAATTAACCAAATACAAATTCTAAAGTTCTAAACATCATTCCTTACATACAACCAATTCCCGAACCCAATCTTTGATAGTTCGGTCTAATGGTTCTCATCATTCAATATCTAAGTCTCATTTCTTCTATCACTTAAAGGTGTACTCTGAGTATCCATAATAAGATATAATCATGTAAATGAATCAATCTCCCAAATAATTCAGGATAAGGTTACTATATAAATTGAAAAACTTCGGTGCCCAAACAAAATGAAAGAATATCATTGATAGTCTACCAATAGCAAACACCATGTTGGGGATAAACCCGGTTTAAGCAACGAACAAGTGAAATAATGAAGAAATTGAAAAGATCAAACACTAACATTTTACGTGAAAAACCCCTTCAAAGAGGATAAAAAGTCACGGGTAAAGATTATTTCGCTAAAATGGTAAAAACGAAGAGAACAAAAGATGGAGATAAAAAAAGTAAACCCCAAAACCCAGAACAAGAGCCCTCAAAACATAAATACAAAATTCTTTGAAAGCTTATAAAAGCTAATACCTAAATGTGTAATGAATTATTTTTCTAGCTAGAGTGAAAAAAGAGTTTATTTCAATGCTTACCCTCTGAAAAGCTTATAAAAGCAACTGAAAATCTTCTTATTTCAATGCTTTCCAAAACTTACCCTCTGAATGGTTATGCAAAGTTTACGCGTAATAGAGCCCGCATGGAATAACGATTCGGCGGTTAAATTTCAACCAAACAAACGTGTCACTGTAGCGCGTGAAATAGGGGCGTAATGGAATGGCCATTCCGTCGAACCAAACATGCTGTTAGTCTTCATCTTGTAAACAACACAACGGTACTCTAAGATATTCATTCAATCATCATCATCTATAAATGACCAAATATGAATCACTTTGTGATCATCAGATAAAGGATCAAATCCAAATCCAATGGTGTCTCCATAAGTAGTTCCAATAAGGTGATTAAAATTTTCAAAGGTTGGTGGAATGTTTTCATTGTCTACATCGAGAATCCTAAATGGTAGGATTGCAAATACAAAACTAAGAATTGACATGATGAAATGAACAAAACAATCCATTGTCAACACAAAAATTACATTCATGATTCAATTATGTTCACAATTTTTTTTCTTATCGTGTATGAAGACCTCGCTCGGCCAACTTCAAAAATGACTTTGCCAAAGTGTCACATGGCAACGAACACATAGACTATGCTTAATCTACACGTAACCTTATGTGACTCATACTTGATTTGAAGACTTGTAATCAGTATAGGAACTCTCTCATTCTCAACTTAAGAGAAAACTAAGAGAAAGCGATAGCTCTTCTTCCCTTTCTATTAAAAGACCATCTACAACTTTTAGCAACTAGGCTACTCGCCATCAACATCTAAAACCTATATTTGTGCATCAGCAAAATTATTTTAATATGTAAATGAAACCTTCCTTTGGGCTTATTTCTACCTACCAATAATGACTTTCTAGTTAGTTGGAATTGAGTTATTTAGATTTTGAATTATGTAATTTAAAATTTTTATTAAAATATGAATTAAATTTTAAATTTATGAAGTGTATAAAGGTTTGTAGTATATTTCAACCTAAAGTTCTCACTATAATTTCCCATTATTTGTTTATTTTAAAATATCAACTCTTTCACCAACAAATTGTTGGGTGCAGTGATAAGACACGTTACATTCTTAAGGAGATGATATATTTTAGACATAAACAATAAAACAAACATGCATAATATTCTTGCTATACTAAATTGGGTAATTCTTGAATAAAGTACATAGGGTAAATAAATAAAACACTATAAAATGAACATCATTTTTGAACTTGTGGCCATTCATTTATAAAACCAACCTTACAAGTTGGTATCAATATTTTGAAAAGTTTGAGATTTTTCTAAATTTTTTTGTCAAATTTTGTAATTTTATTTTTTAATTTATGAATTTTTAAATAGAAATTTATATATATTTTTAATTTTTCAAATTTTATATAACTTTCCATATAAATTTTCTTGTTTTTTTTTTGAGATTTTTCTGAAAATATTTGACATTTTTTTTTGTATTTTCTCTTCTTTGTGTTTTATGTATTTTAAAATATAAAATTAAATATTTTTTAAATTCTAGCATTTTATATAAATCTATATATTTTCTTATTATAAAAATTGAGAATTTTTCTGATATTTTTACTATTTTTTTCTGATTTTACTGTTTCCTTTTTAAATTTAATTTTGAAAAATAAAGTTTGGGTGAGTGTCACATCGCTCTTTTTGGAACAGCAACAGCAATTGAGGTAATATGCCTGACATTTGGAAACTTTGGGTACCAAATTAATAAAAAGTCATTTAAATACCAAAGTGATAATTGAGTGTAAATATAAAGGCAAATAATATATTAACCCTAAATACAATTCTTTAAATGGTCTTAGTCCTTATGTACATGCCATAACCAATAAATTCTAGTACAAAACCATAGGCTAAATTCTCTTAGTAGTGATGTGTGATACCTCTAAGTCATAATCTCAATCTTCTCAAAAAAGTTTTTACCTACGTGATTAAACTGTCAATACGGTAAGCTCGAGAGCTTAGTAAGCACTCATGAAATATTTTAACTTGTCTTAACTATTAGTAGTTGGAGTCTTTTAGAAATTTTATTCAAGAGTTCACTTAAGTCATATATTAAGGAAACTTTATTCCTAATTTTTTTAGTACATCATTTGTACTCAACCACTTAAGGAGATTAGTTCATATAATTTATTTCCAATACATAATTAGGGTGGTTCCAATCCTGATTTTCTTGCTAATAAAATGTGCTTTAACTTATAGTTCTATAATTACCCAATTTTTTGAAGTCATTCATAATTTTTCATAATTTGACCTCTTAGTTCCAATGGTTTTCTAATTTCAATTTTTGCGTGAGTTAACAATTGTAACGTAACATCTTACACCCAACTCGGATAATGAATCCGAATACAAGATGTCACATTCATTGTTGGAGCAACTCAAACAAATAAACATTCAAGTAGCGAAATCTATTATAAATAAATAAGTAAATGTAAATGCATGTAAACATGATCAATGGAGCCCACATACGAAAGTTCGAGGGCCAAAGCTTCTAAAAAATAGGGCTAGGTTGCGAATCTTGAGCTGAAAAGTCATTTTGAGCTGCAGTGTCTTAAGACAGTGAAGCCATGTTTCGAGACATTCTTCCTTTGCTTTACTATTTCAATTTTAGAGTTTGGTGTCTCGAGACAAATGTCGCAATGTCTTGAGACAATGATCCCTATCTCTCAAGACAACGCCACTTGTCTCGAGACCCTGGACCTATTTTCACTTAATTTTGCTTCGATGTTTCATCTCTCAAGACAAAGTCACCATATCTCAAGACTAGACACTCAATGTCTCGAGACAAACATGATATGTCTCGAGACTTTTACCCAAACATGCACAAAAATGTTCTTGATGTCTCATGACATCACGAGACATGTTCTTGATGTCTCGAGATAATAGAATAGAGGAGCAAAAATTAGCATACCAAAATGCACCAAAAGACTTCCTCTATGCAACATGCAACCAAACCTCCTCGCACATTTTAGCATAGCAAATCACCATGCATAAAAAGTAACTCATCCAAAATATCAAGTGTCAAGTAAATATCCATTAGTAACCATGCATGCTACATTGAAATTTATGAATCAAAATTTACCCAAAAGTAACCAAATGACCAATTAGGTAATAAAGCAATACCAAAATACGAAACCATTCAAAAACCTCAAAGCTTCAAATACCAGATACATAAAGCATCCCAGACACCTAGGTCCATGGCGTTTATTATGCAGAACTTGAAAGAATCATTATTGAAACAAGACAAGGCTAAGATTTGAGACTCCTAGATGCAGTGGACACTCTCAAATCAACTTCCAAAGAAACTTTTAGCCTACACATGGTAACAAATAAAACCGTACATTGAGTAATGAAATTCAATGGTTTTTAATATATCTCTAGATGTATCTGTACTTCTCCCTCAATTTGCCCATTACATTGTTTTGGTGATTTTGAGTCCTTCAAGGCTTGTATATGATCCCGGACGCCTTCGAACTCCTACAGTAACCGAGACTTGTATGGATGCATCTCCCATTAGAAGCACTTGTATATATCTAGATATACTTATAATTTTCCCTTGGTTTGCCCATTACACTATTTTGGTGATTTTAAGTCCTCTAAGGCTCGCATATGGTCTTGGATGCCTCTGAACTCTTACAAATCAATTCTAATTAGATTTATCTACAATTGAATTTATCTATTTTCTATGATTTTATAAAAATCATTTAAAGTTTAATTTCTTAAATAACATGAGAATTTTTGTCACAAAAGTATTTCGATAGCACCTCCCGTTCAAATTGTATGTCAAGACAGGTGATGGGTGTTACATATAAAATTTTGTGATTTTTAATTAATTTCTAATAGTTTTAATAAATTTTAATTTTTTATAATTTTAATGTTTTTAAATTTATTTTTATAATTTTAGAATGTATCTAGACACACGAAGTCTAGATTCAAATAAACCTTAACAACTATTTGTCTAGATTCACTGTGTACTTATTTTAAACTTCTTTTTTATTTTTTGAAATTTTTATTTTTGGTAACATGGCGCCTGTTAACGACCACGTCAGTGTTGCCGTTAAATACTAATGGTTAACATCAATCAAAGGGCTTATTTGGCTAGTCGGGCTCAATTGAATGCGAAAAGTTAGAAGGGACTTAATTAATTTTTTTTAATTGATATTTTTTAAAAAGTTCAAGAGCTTGTAATATAGTTAAAGCCATAAATAAATCTACGGGGATATTACACTTTTTTCAAACTGGACCAGTAAACCAGTCATATCATCAATTTTTGTTTCAATCGATTTAAATGGCTATTACAATTTTAATTAACAAATCATTAAAAATTCCTAAAAATAAAAAAATAATCAATTTTTTAATCCAATTTAAGTAATTCACTCAAAAATCAATTCAAAATCGATTTAACTTTTAATTCGAATTGATATAACACTCAATTCTCAGCCCAGTTCTAATCATATTTAAGCAAAAACCAATATGCATTTTATGGTTAAGTATATATATATATATATATATAGATCAAGAAAATGAACGGCCGAGATCACACCTTACCGTCCACTGGATCCCACATTCACCAGAATTTGTTTTGGTTTTCTTGTTTGTTTTTATTAATTTGTGTTGCTCCCATTTCTAGCAGTACCCAACTTCTTTTCTTTTTCTTCCAGACATTTAAGAATAACTAAAAAAGTAGGAGGTTTTTTTTTTCCCTTAATTTTCTAGGGACACAAACAAAACCATGGATGATTACACGAGAGAGATGATGGATTTGAAAACCCTGGTTACTCGAACCCTAGAGAAGAAAGGGGTTCTAGCTAAGATCCGGGTAAGAAATAATTTTTTCTATTTTAGCGCTTTTTTTCTCGGAATTTCATGTTTGGTTCTCTAGAATGGATGATGAAAAAAAGAAACTCTGCTGATGACTTGGGCTTTGTTAAGTTAAATTTGAGTAAAAAGATCCTCTTTTGGCGTTGGATCTTGTGTTCATGGTAGAAACCTAGGATTTGTTTTTGAATATTTTGTTTCAAATTTGTTACTTTTACGAATAATTGAATGGGGTAAAATTCTGTTTGTAGATCTTTTGGTGTAAATTTGGGACCCAAAGGTTAAAATTTCATGTTCTGAAAACATTTAGGTGTGAATTTTTTGGGGTGAAATTAGATAATTGGAAATGTTGAAGAAAGTATTTAGGTGGCATTTTGGTAGACTGGAAAGTTTGAATATTGCTCACTGGTCTTGTTTGAGAAGCTGGTTTGCTGTTAATTTTATTGAATTGTAAGCTGGAAAGTTCTAATTTTCAGTGGCTTTTTTCAAGGGATTTAGTTAAGTTTCATTAGTATGACCTTTAATATCAGGAAAATTATGGATGATTTCTTTGCATTAGAAGCTAGAGAAAGAACTTCTTAATTTGCGACCAGCATTTTGGCTGGGGATTTGTTGGATCCTAGAAAAGTAGTGGAGTTTTTGGAGGGGAAGCTAAATTTGGGATTTGTGCACCATTTACTTGCCAAGGAAAAGGGTATGGTTCATTTTGAGTGATTGAATAGGGGCAGAATGCTAGATTAGTATCTACTACCAATTATACACATTTGTTTCAGAACTTAAAAGTTTGTAAGTGATTTGTTTCCATACCCTGATTTTGCAAAATTGTTGAGCCTAGTTAATAATGCGTGTTGAATTCACTCTCGGATTTGAACAGGAGGGCCTGAAAATAATTTTCCTTGTCTGCCTCTGTTTAGGTCTTCTAGACATGGGGGAAAATATGTATGGAGACTGGGGATTTTTTTTTAATTTGGTCCTGGGGGAAGGGGTGTTTTGGATGAGAGGCAAGGGGCATAAGAAGTGCAAATCTAACGAAGGGAAGGGGTGTTTTGGATGGGAGGCAAGGGGCATGAGAAGTGCAAATCTAACGAAGGCATTAACCTGTCCTGTATGTGATAGTGGTAAGACCTATATGAGCTGAAGTATATTGATGGTGTTATTATCTTGAATGATTGTTGCTTGTGAAGTGTGCAGATTAATAAAGCTGTTTTTCCTTATGGTTTTCTGTTTCTTCTTTTCTTTTCTGTCTTTTAATGTTAATGTACTTGGTATTTCCGTTTCCAATGATCAGGCGCTCGAATAACTTTTTCTTTTCCCATTTATGTCACTCCTAGGCTGAACTAAGGGCAAGTGTCTTTGAGGCAATAGAAGAGGAAGATCGAGTAATTGAAAAAGAGGAGAGTTTACCTCCTGCATTATTGGGAAGTTGCAATGATCGTGCTAAACGACTTCATGCTTCTCCTTCTGGTCAGTATATTAATTTTAGCCTCGCTATATATCATTACATGAAGTTATTGAACAACATGCTTTTTCTGCTGGCCCTCTTTTATTTAAAAAAAAAGAGATTAAGCTAGCATCTATTATTTGTTCTTTTTTTCTTCCTTACTACATGAGTAGGAGTCCACCCTTCCCTTTATTTGGTTGTTAACTTTTTTGGTTGCATCAGTAACTTTAAAGTCTATATCCAATTTGATATGTCATCGGTGTACCTCGAGTATAGTCTTTAACTATTCCATTTGTAAATTGTGAACTCATGCTCATGTTGCTTTGTCATGTCTCCAAAATCTTCTTAAATCTGCATTTTGTGATCTCCTTAATAATGTGTACCTTGAATTTCCAAATGCAGGAAGATTGTTAACTGCACTAGTGTGTGAGTACTTAGACTGGGCGCAACTAAACCACACTCTAAAAGTTTACCAGCCAGAATGCAATTTGGTAATCAAGTAATTTTCAATATATCATGGCCCTGATCATTGCTTTATGGTTGATCATTTTATTGGTTTTATTTCTTTGAAGCTTACATGCTAATCATACGGATATTTGTTCTTCTTTTAAATGTAGCAAAAAGACTCCTGGAAAGCTGAGTTGAAAGACTTTAGCGTCAAAAATGGTTATGACCTTAACAGAAGTGGAGATAATCCTGTCCTTATGGATGTTCTTGATTGCTTCTTGAAGTTTGAGGTTAGTTTATCGCTGATGTATATATTTCATACTACTGGAGGTCTTTTGACTTGTGAAGTTTGAGTCATTTTAGTCTTTCTGTCTGACATTCGAATGCCCTTTTTGTGTGCTTTTTATCTGTGATAAGTGCTATTTGGAATCTTATTTAATGCATTGGGAATGATGATAATTCTTTTAGGCTAAGCTTTAGCTTGCCGTTCTTTGATTCTTGTCATATCACCTTGCTTCTTCTCTGGTTTGACATCGTTTTAAGATACCCGATGTGATAAGATGAGTCTTTGTCTTTGACATCGTTTCGACTCTTACCATCAAATTTTTTGGTTTGTGTTTGTTAAGTTAGATATCTCCAATGTTATTCCACAGCATGATGACATCTTTTCTTTTTTAAATGTTTATAATAATTTATACGCGTGGAAAATATGCTCATGGCTACCAATCACATTTTGTCAGAACTTAACCCAAGCAAGAGGAAGTGGAAGGAGATCACAAGAAATTGAGTCCTCGTCTAGTTCAGAGTCTCGTAACACAAGAAGACCCTCATCATCTACTGTTGTTGGGGGCTTGCCTCCATTGGGAAGGTGCTGGATTAATGCCTTATCCCCCGCTTCTTCATCTTTATTGTTTCCCATTTTGCTTTGTAATACTCCTAAAAGCTGACTAGTTTTAGAATATTTTTATGACAGGCCGGTCCCTGCCTCGCAGTCATCTGGTAAGTGATTATCTTATATATTATTTTAACAATCGCATATCTTCTTGATTGTTGTTTCCATCATCTGATAACTTCGGCAAATAGATAGGAGAGCAGGCTCCTCCATGTCTGGTTACAGGAAAGAAGAGTTTAGTTGGAGATATGATGATGACCTCCCAGAAGACGTGATTCGAGCTTCAGCTGCCCTCGAAAATCTTCAGTTGGACAGAAAGGCCAGGAATGTAACTTCTTCTTGGCGGTCTGTTTCTCAACCCTGCTTAAAGTGAAACTTTGCATACTTATTCAATGTTCACTAGGAATTAATTTGGATTTTATGGAATTTTATATATCTCCGTGACACCTTTTAGGTGAAACTTCCATTAGTCGATATTGTTCTGATATTTGGCATGAAGGTAAATGCTTCGCCTTTCATTTGCTAGTAAGATGCATGCATCTCACAGTGCTACTGAGTATTGGATAAATTTCAAATTAGGTTGTCGTAGCGAATAAGGTTATTTTAAATTGTATAAAACAAGTCACCTTAGTCATGTAACCATAGAAATATACGATCGTATACTTGAAATATCTAAAGTCGTAATCAATTTGGTTCCAGGCATGCTGGGGATTCAGTCAGCAGGGATGACGACAAGGTTGATCATATGTAGCTGAATGACATCTATCGCAATCCAGCAAGCCTAGTTTAGTGTGTATTTTCAAGGTTTCACCTATCCGAGTTTTTCTTAACCACAAAAAAGGGGCAGAGTGAAGTTATCATGTAAGTTTTAATCTATATATAGTGATGTGATTTAGGTCCTCACTTTTAAGCTTTCTTTCCTCTCTATTCACTTATTTGTTTTTGGTAGACCTTTCATTGTTTCTGAGGTTTTGTATGGGGATTTAGATCAACCTATGTTTTGCAAGCAAGCTGAAAAGTCTTATGATTGTTGATGTTTAATTTTTCCTGAAAACAAGCAGATATTGTTGTAACTTGCAAGTCACCAAAACTGAAAAGTCTTACTCGAAGAACGAACGATGGATAGGCCCGAAGGTTCACCCAAAATTTGGGACGGTTTAGAAAAAATATTAGACTCGAAAAATAGGCTTGGGAAAAAATTAGGTCCATTTAAAATATAGGGCTGGGTTTGGACTTGAATATTCAAGGTTGGAGTCCAGCCCGACTTGTTTTTAAATTTTTAATACTTTATATTTTGTTATTTTTATATATTATGTAATTTAGAACACACTAAAAAAAATAAACTTATATTAAATATATAATACTACTTTAATATAAACATTAAAATGACTATAAAAACTTTCAATAAATAAAAAAAATATAAAATTATTAAATATTAAAATAAAATAGTATATATAATTTTTAAAAAAAATAATATGGACGGACTTAAAATAGTTTTGTGTTAGTCTTTTGTAAATATAGGTAGGTTTGGGTAAAATTGTAGGTTCAATATTTTGAGTCGGGTCGAGTTTGGATAAGTATAAATATGTTAATATTATGTTTAAGCTCACTCGACCTGGCCTACGAGCACATTAGGTGGCCGACATTTTATTTTCAATTTTGAAAAAAGAAATTTCAACGTGTTTTCATAGGATCATAATCCTAATAGAGACACTTTTGTCTAATATACACATGAGTGTTGGATAAGAGTACTTCAAGGTTTAGAGTAACATAGATTAAACCCATTCAAAAATTGAACACGGCCATACGTTAAAATCATTTTGAAAACTGAACTTGGGTTTAGTCAAGTTGGTGGCAAAGGAAGTTCAGGTTGTTTTGGATGGGTGTTTATTTTTAATGTGATACTTTTTATTTTTATTTTAAGCTATAATATTTAATTTTAACGTTGTTAATTTTTACATTAACTCGTAAGTAAACGCACCGCCAATTTAAAGGGCCCTTGAATTATTTGAAATATATATTTTGAATTTTAACATTTGTAATTTTTAAGTGAAATATGTTATAATTTTTGTATTTTTTATAAATTTAGAATTTAATTTTTATACTTTTATTTTGAGGAATTTAGTCTATTTACATTTCAAAATTCAAGTTTATTTGTCAACAATGTTCAATTTTTTAAAATATAAATAAATATTCACTTAATAGTTATGTAACTAAAAATTATTATAATGGATTTGAATTTAACATAATAGTTTCAACAAGGCTAGTAGTTGAACTTAAAATTTATAATTTGAAAAGTAAAAGGACTAAATTTTTAGAAATAAAAGTATAGGTATTCAATTTCAAATTTATGAAGAGTATAAAGACTCGTGGTAAATAGGTTAAAATATTTTATTTATCTTTGTATTTTAAAATTAAAATTCAAACCTTTTGCTTTTTAAATTAAAATATCTACTTAAATCATCGTTGTTGTTGATAATTTATGTTAACATTTTATTTCTTTATTTATTATCAATTATGTCATGTAATATAGAGGTGAGCATGGGCGGGCAGGTCGGGTTTGGGTCGGGCCCAACTAAAATTTAGGCCCATTCATTGGGCTCGGGCATTGGGCCAAAAATGGGCCTAAAATTTTGCCCAAGCCCGCCCATATAAAATACTAAAATTAGTCTGCCCAAATTTAACCAGTATTAATTTTTATATTATTTTATATAATTTTAAATATATATAATACATCAAAATATTAAAAAATCAAAATAAATATTTTTCAACAAATTGAAAATGAATTTTAAAAATATGTAGACTTAAATAACACTAAAATAGATGCAACTTAACAAGCAAATGCCTCTAAAATAATAACAAAATTAACAAATGTCTTTAAAATAATAACAAAATTAACAATAAAATAAGTTTTATATAATATCTAAATAATAACAACAAAATAATAGAAACATAATAGTAAAATGGTAGCAAAATAAAGAGAAAATAATAAGAAAATAATATTTAAAAATAATTTTTTTGCCTTTAATGATTTGGTAAAATACTGGCTGCCAAGAAATTACCGAGGCTCGGCCTATTTTTAAACAGCCTCATTTTCTGTCCAAGCCCATTTTTGGGCCTATATTTTTACCGAACCCTTTCATTTTTTAGGACTTTGGTGGCGGTGGGGTGGCCCAAACCATGCTCACTCTAATGTAATATGAATGATAGTTTAATTAACATGTCAAATTAATAAATTTTAACAGGAAATATAAAAAAAATATTAATAATTTGATTGAGATTTTAAACAAAAAATAAAATACTTTAATTTTAAACTTAGAAATTAAATTTCAAATTTATATTTGAATAATTTTATTATAAGTTTTAATCATATTTACTCAACAATACTCGTAATTATAGCTCTCTCCAACTCATAAATAAGAGATAATACATTTCAACGCACTCAAATCTATTTTTTCTAAATTGATAATAATATTGATATCAATCGAGTTAAGACATTAATTTTTTAATAATGTTTTTGTACTCACATAAAAGAAATCATTTGAAAATAGCACATTTCTCTTGGGAAGAGGATCTTAGTCAGCATATTCTTTTGTTTTTACTTGAAAAAAAAGGAAGGGCAATAAGCCAACCTATAAAGGCATGTGGTGTCCAATCACACGATTAAATATACTGTCCAATCGGATTCAACCTTTAACTAAAAGGTTAATCTTCTTTCAAATTATTTTCTTTCTTCACCAAATTATTTATGCGCGATGAATATAATTATTTAGGTATATAATATATAAATATAAAATAATATTATTGTTGCATAAAATTTTAGTTGAATCTAAAATCAATATTTTGTAAAGATAAAGTGTTTTTAGAAATCGATAAAATGATGTTATTGTTGCATAAAATATCATTACATTTTATAAAAAAAAGAAGAAGATATATAGCAACCTCCTAAATTCGTTTATGAATTTTATTATTATTATTTCAATGATAAGTATAATATCTATATTGCATGTAAAACTTTTGATTGAGTTAGCGTCGTAAGTCAACAGAAGAAAAAAATATAAAATATCATTATTTTTAAACAAGCAACAAATATTATTACGGTGTAAGGGTGATTCGGGTGTTGAGTGTAGCATCTGAGTGGAGCTACTACTTGTAGTTTGTGCAATATGAGTAATAGTGATGGTTGGCTATTGCTATAGTTGAGGGAATGATTGTCGTATATCGGTTTCTAATTAGTCTTGAGTTGTTTGAGACTACGTTTGTGCTTATGGATCTTATGCTTATTTATCTCTATTTGTCAAAAACGTTTGAGTTGGAGTGACACATGTTTATTTATACTTACCGCACCAATTATTGAGGACTAAATATGGAGGAAAGGAGATAGAAATTCACCCTAAGTATGAAAAACCGCTAATAAAAGAGATAGTCGCTAAGAAAGTTTAAGGAGATAAAATTGTCGGAGAGGAGAAATGAAGCGAAAAAATTTGTCCTTGCTTTGGAGACATGAGTGGTTCTTCTCTTAGATCAATAATATGATTTGACAAGACTGAATTACAAGGTATGTGAATGACAACTGATAGTAATCTTATTAATATGTTTGAGTTGTCTACATAAACGACGTACTCTTAATTTTTAGATAAAATATAATTAAAACGAAATAATTTCCCTAATGGAATAAATAATTGGTGAGATATTTTGTAGCTTAACAAATTTCAATAATTGTACAATCATATGCACACAATCTTTCTTTTAAAATAGCTTAGAGACAAAAAAAATAAAAGGACTAAATTACCATTTTTCAAGAGGAACCTTCATACCCAACTTTTGTTTCCTTCTTTGGATTAAAAGCCAAATTGTCAAGAAAGTAGATTAAACAAATAGCCAAAACAAAACCCCATATTTTAATGGTAATTGCTAAGAAGTTAGGTAATTATTATCAAACACTCAATCTCAATGTAAACTAATCAATAAATTTGGATTTGCATTTTACTTATTAAAGCTAATTGTGAAGAAGACTTTATTTATTTTACTATTTACTCAATCAACAAAATCAAAATTCTTTTAAACTGTTCGCAGGTGAAGTCAGAACATTTTTTTAGGGATAGCCGAAATTAAATTATATATTTTACGATAATAAAAATAAAATTTCATCATTTTATTATCTATGTCTTTATAATTTTTAAAGGATTAAATTAATTTTTATTATTTTTAGGGCAAAGTACAATTTTACATTTATTAATTTAAATTTTTATAAATTTTAAAGGAGCGAGGCCGTGATTGGATTGAATTTTGGTTAGAAGTTTACTAACTAATAAAAATATTTTAATTTAATTATATTTTAAATATATATATTAATATAAATAAATTTTATTATTTATTTAACATTTAATATAATTTGCCCAAGTTTAAAATTAGATATAAAAAGTTGATTGAGTCTTAGCTTGATTGACATAAACATTGTTGTTAATGCAAGAGGATGTGAGTTTGAGTGCGCTGAAGTACATTATCCTCCTATTTATGAGTTGGGGAGAGACTATGGGTAATTCTAGCTATTGTGTCAAAAAGAATAAATATAGTTACAACCTATAATGAGATTGTTATACATTTGACTAGTCTAATAATAAGATTCTACAAGTGGGCAAGTCCAATCTAGAAATTTTTTAGGAGGGCAAAATTAAATTATAAATTTTTGAGAAGTCAAGATATAATTTTACCATGTATTTATTTATTATTTCATTATTTTATGAAAAGAGTTAATAGAACTTTTTCATTTGTGGAGACTAAAATGTAATTTAACTATATATTAAATTATAATTTAAATATTATTGAAGAGCATGTATAGCAAATTTTCCATTTTGGCCATTGTTACTATACATTATTATATCTAGAAAAAGACGGGTAATTTACCAAAAAAGCCCTAAAATTTTAAAAATTACGAAAATGGGCGGTTGTAGAAAATTTACGGAAAGGTCATTTCCCCAAAACGCATCCACGTCGGTAGCTTTTTGGGAAATCGACCTAAAGCGCCTCAGGGAGGCGTTTTGTCCACCTCAAAAAAAGCGTCCACGAGGTGCGCTTTTTGAGAGTGGACAAAACGCCTCCCTGGGGCGCTTTAGTCAAGAACGGTCATATTTTTTTGACCGTTGGCTCTCAAATCGAGAAAAAAAAGTATAAAAGCCCCCCACCCTTTATTTTTTTCACATTTCAATCCTTTCTCAATATTCTCTCAATATTCTCTCAATATTCTCTAAATTTTCTCTCAAGGTCCTTGAAATTTACTCTCAAATTTCAAAAATAGTCCATTACTATTTACGAAAAAGCCCTTTTTATTTTTTTAATATATCTTTTTTGGAAAATTTTAAAATTTTTTATCGGATTACAATGGCCGGGGAATTACGTCGCCTAGACGACAAGCACATTTCCGTCGAGCAAATGAAAATGGTAAGTTTTAATTTTAATTTTTCAATATAATTTAATTTTTTTCAATTATGCAATTTTAATTAATTGTTAATTTTATAATTTTTTAAATAGTCTGTAGATCGGGTGTTGGAATGTTATATTCGCAATATGCATGGTCCCCCATCGCCCTTGATCGAGAAATTACTCTGGAAGCGAGTTTTTGGCATGTGGCCATGATAGGTAGGGGTTCAAGTTGGAGCCGCCTTTGATCAGCGCGTTGATTGAGAGGTGGAGACCCGAGACCCACACTTTTCATCTACCATGCGGAGAGTGTACCATCACTCTAGAAGATGTGCAATTGCAGTTGGGATTACCGGTGGACGGGTCGGTAGTCACCGGGTCCGTAACATCTACCGATTGGATAGCCGTATGCTACGAGCTTCTGGGTGCCATTCCGGATAAAATTCAAGGAGCTCGGATCGATATGGCCTGGTTACGAGACGCATTCCCAGAGCCAAACGAGGGTTCGACCGAAGTAGAAAGAATACGGTATGCTCGGGCATACATTCTTTAAATAATCGGAGCCTATTTGATGTCGGACCTCTCTAGAAACCTCGTCCACCTGAGATGGCTCCTGAAACTTGTTGATTTCAGAGCAGCCGGTGAATTGAGTTGGGGGTCGCCGTCTTTGTCAAGGTTGTCTGGGAGATGTCTTGGGCGACGTGGTCGAGTAAAGCAAAAATCGGAGGTTGCCTATCACTACTGCAGTCATGGGCATGGTTTCGATTTTCATTTTTATGCCCTCGACTCGACCACCCATATTCATTCCCACTGATAACGAGGTAAATTTAATATTATATTTTACAATTATTTCGTAGATTTATAGTATAATTGCATGCTAAAAGTTTATTTAATTAGGTGGAACCATTCGTGAGTCATGTTGGAATACCTAACTCGCTTGAGGATATCTGGCTCCTATTAGACCAAAGGTCGAAATCACAAGTAAGTTTCAATTTTGTTATTATAATTTAGTATTTAGTATGTAGTGTCTAATATTAGGTATATAACTAATATTTTGGTAATGTTAATATAGTTTCAATGGACACCGTACGAGGATTTAGAAATTTAGGCAGTAATTCCGGAGGAGTTCCTCCAAAATCCGAACGGTTGGCACGTAAAGGTCCCATTGATCACCTACGCGACCGTGGAGATGCACTAGGCAGATCGGGTTCTACGGTAATTTGGATCCCGAAAACCGATCTCCGTGCCACCAGAGGTGCTCGATGATGAGCACACAGTAGACTTACGGCAGCCACACACGAATTGGCCAAGATTTTGGTCGAGTCATATCGAAACGTGGGAAAATCGGTATGACTATATACCTGACCGGGAACCGATAGTCATTCTAAAGTTAGCGTGCGTCTTGGAGTACATGCCATGGTTTAGGATCCATGGCAAACCGTATCTATTGTCGAAAGAAGAGAGGCGGCAGAACTCAGCGGCGACGGAACGTCGGCCCCTTTAAATCCAAGGAGAATGGGTGATGGCGGGCCATCATCATCGCGGCCGACACACCATCCGGCCCAACAATAGCGCCTACGATCCACCGGGCCCATCGGTTCAAATTGACAACATCGATATCGCGAGATCACTGTTCATTCGGTGCGTACCCTTCCCCTTATATGTATCCTCCTAACCCATATATGTTTCAGTTTCCTAGTCCTAGCCCAGGTTGGAGTGCATGGCCGGGTTCGAGTCCGTTCCCGACTACTTTCGCTGGCCAGCCGATGGTGAGGCCGACGTCGCATGTGGGTTCAGAGGAGGCGCCGTCGGGGAGCACTTCTTTCTGCCAGGCTCCTTCTCCGTTCGGGATGCAGTCACCCCCGCCGTGGTTTATGCAAACACCTCCAGGGTCATTATTTTATCAGAGTGGGTCACCATCGCAACATCCAAAACCAGACCCACTGCCGGAGGAACCCGATTCCCTGCCCGAGGTTCCACGACCCCTGCCGGAAGCCAGAAGAAGGAGGAATCCGGTCATGTGAATCGACCACCCGTGTGGCACTTTGGTTCCCCCCAGCATCAAGACTAAACCCTAAACCCCTAATTTGAGTAATTGTAAATTAATTTATAATTTGAGTTTAATTTTTTTGTAATTAAGGTTTAATTTTTGTAATTAAGTTGTAATATATTTAATAAAATTTGAGTTTGTTTTTTTATTGTAATTTAAATTTTAATTTATTCAATTTTAATAACTTTGACCAAATGGAATTGGTTTAATTTTTTTTTTGTAATTAAGTTGTAATATATTTAATAAAATTTGAGTTTGCTTTTTTTATTGTAATTTAATTTTTTAATTTATTTAAATTTTAATAACTTTGACAAAATAGAATTGGTTTAATTTTTTTGTAATTAAGTTGTAATATATTTAATAAAATTTGAGCTTGCTTTTTATTGTAATTTATTTTTTAATTTATTTAAATTTTAATAACTTTTACAAAATAGAATTGGTTTTTTTTTGTAATTAAGTTGTAATATATTTAATAAAATTTGAGTTTATTTTTTTATTGTAATTTAATTTTTTAATTTATTTAATTTTAATAACTTTGACAAAATAGAATTGGTTTAAATTTTTCTTGTAATTAAGTTGTAATATATTTAATAAAATTTGAGTTTGCTTTTTTATTGTAATTTAATTTTTTAATTTATTTAATTTTAATAACTTTGACAAAATAGAATTGGTTTAATTTTTTTTGTAATTAAGTTGTAATATATTTAATAAAATTTGAGTTTGCTTTTTTTATCGTAATTTAATTTTTTAATTTATTTAAATTTTAATAACTTTGACAAAATAGAATTGGTTTAATTTTTTCTGTAATTAAGTTGTAATATATTTAATAAAATTTGAGTTTGCTTTTTTTATTGTAAATTAATTTTTTAATTTATTTAAATTTTAATAACTTTGACAAAATAGAATTGGTTTAATTTTTTTTGTAATTAAGTTGTAATATATTTAATAAAATTTGAGTTTGCTTTTTTTATTGTAATTTAATTTTTTAATTTATTTAAATTTTAATACCTTTGACAAAATAGAATTGGTTTAATTTTTTTTGTAATTAAGTTGTAATATATTTAATAAAATTTGAGTTTGCTTTTTTTATTGTAATTTAATTTTTTAATTTATTTAAATTTTAATACCTTTGACAAAATAGAATTGGTTTAATTTTTTCTTGTAATTAAGTTTTAATATATTTAATTTTAACTTTTTCTTTATAATTTAATTTTTTAATTTATTTTAATTTTTTAATAAAATAAAAGTTATTGTATAAAAGTTCACTGTTTTCCTCCAAAAAAATAGATATTACATAGCCGCCATAAGACAAAAGACCTAAGAACACGGTCAACTATTCCGATTTGGACACGAGCAAGATGTATGGCCCGAGTTCCTACACCATCCGCACGGCCGACTTTGGTTGCTTGTTTCTCGAATATCCATATTGTTGCGTATTCTAGTCGAACAAGGTCGACCTTTTGGTTTGCGCCTCAATTGTCTATCCGGCAATAGCTTATATGGTGCAAGCGATACCGATGGCCACTTACGTTCATCTGGGACTGGTGGGAATACGTGTCTCCACACATTGTACATGTTTTCTAATTTATACACTTTGTCGACATATCTCATTGGATCAAGACGGAGATTCTGACAAGCCGCAATTACATGGGCGCATGGGTAACAAAGTACATCAAATATCCCACAGTCGCAGGTCCTATTTGTCAAATGTACACGATAATGGCCGCCAACAATACCTTGGTTCGGTCTGTCAAACTCCGTGACACGAAACCATAGGTTGTCGCGATCGTGACACACTGTGTGCATGGTGTTCGCCCATGCCTTCCCACGGTTTATTTCTTGCAAGACCTTCGGGCTCCATACATGGCCTCCTTGCATCTGTCTTCTATAACTCGCTACTCTCTTCGAAAATAGTGCCGCTAACCGAAAATATGTCTCTCGCACAACTGATGTAATCGGCAGATGACGGGTTCCTTTCAAAACAGAATTTATGCATTCGGCCAGGTTTGTGGTCATATGCCCATATCGTAGGCCTCCGTCATATGCTTGTGTCCACTGTTCGAAAGGAATATTGCACAGGTACCTTGCGCCTTCGGCGTTATCTGAGCACAAACTATTCAGTATCTCGTGAAAACGGTATTTATTGATCTCATACCCTGCCAATATACGTTGATAGCGAATATTACATACCACTCTTCAATTGAGAATAAATTGAATATTACAAACAAAATTATATCAATAGACATTTCATACCCATATCGGTCACTTGCTGTTTCTGCCTTTTAGATCGATGTTGCTCATAGTAGTTGGATGAAACATGCCTCAGGCAATATCGATGGTGTGTGCGATGCCACATGCTTCCCTGGCGTTCTATTACCGCAAGTATTCCAGGGCCCCGATCCGATATAACGCATATGTCAGGTTGGGGGCAAACATACCTCCTTAACCTAGATAGGAAGAAGTCTCAGTCATCGGTGACTCCCGGTGTTATTCCGAATGCAATTGGAAGGATTCTCCACGGTAGTCTTGTGCCACGACTAGCAATAGCCGATCGTATATCTACCATACATAAAGGTACCGTCAATTTGTACCAATGGCTTGCAGTATTTAAAGGCATCTCGGAATTGCTTAAATGTCCAGAACAGACGCTTGAACACTGCGTATCCACGGAGCAGACGATCGTTGTAGTACGCAGGTTCCGTTTCAAGGTCTGTCTTGCTGCTTGGGACATATCTCTCCAGCACCTAACACCACTGCCATACTTCATTATATGAAGTGTCCCACCCACCGTGTAACTTTTCTAACGCCTTCTGCTTGGCTATCCAAGCCTTTCTGTAAGAGGGCGTGTACCCCAATTGGCTACGAATACTGCCAATTAAAGCCGGCACCGTAGTCTTGAGATCGGCCTTTACCGTCGGCATTATTAGTTCAGCCAACATGTCTGAATCCATCTTCGGATGATCTTGTGTTACACCTGTCAATGAAGTACGTTAAACAATGCAACATTACATATTATTACTGTTATTCAAAATCACTGAACACATAGTGGTACTGTACCGGCAAGACATGTATGTCGACCTTTGTACTTTTATCTCCCACAACCCCGTCCTTTCCTCAACGACGCCATGATTTTCCATGAACATGTGCCATCTTTCATCGCACACTTCGCCTCGAACTTATCGAGCTTTGATTTAACCACCTTGTAGTGAACCCGTTCTTAATCTTGTCTTGTCTCAATGCAAGAAGAAAAGTATTCTTATTGGAAAATGGTTACCCACTTCTAATTGGTCCGAATCCAACGAAGAATCATGCGGTCACACATCCCGTGTGGTAGTTCAGAAACTCAATGCATCATCTTGAGATAGATCGACATTATGCATGTGGGCTGGAGGCGAGTACACCCTGAATAGCGGATCTTCTTCTTCTTCGTCTGAACCGCCCTCAACGTCTTCAGGTACAATTGGAACGGGCTCCGGTTCAGAAAATAATCCAACTTCTGCACCGTCGGGCCCTGCCTCCCGAGGTGGATCCACATCGGATTCATCGTCCGACCCTTCATAACCTGCAACAAACGAGGGCCCCTCGTCGGTGGATGTCGTCGGGAGTACATCATCCCTCCTTAAACATCTTTCGTAAAGATTCCAATCGTATGTGGATTGCCAACCACTAGAAGTTGACGACATCCCCCAATACGTATTTCTATCATCAAACGTCGAATGACGGATATGCATGTCCCATCCACTAACTGAGTGTCGTGCAGGGGTTATGTTTTCCATACTATTCCGTACACGGGCACTTCTGTGTTTTGCCTCCTACTTACAGAGTGTCGGCTTGGGGTCGTGTATTCCACTCGAGCGGCAGAGATGTCGAGGTCGCAGAAAGATCACTTGGAGATGAAAATTTTACATATACCTCGATATAGGGTGATCCATCGGCAAGATGAGTCTCCACCATTGCCTCAAAGCTCGAGCACCTTTGATGTCGAACGACTCATATCTCACCAGATCAACCGAGGCACAAAATCTATACTTAATACACTGAACTATCATTGGCGTTGTTCCGAATATTTTACGCCTAATTCTTTTGCGAAGTTCTACTAAATCGATGTTCCGATTAAAACTCAATCGCGCTGCGTTTTTGATAAGAAAACGCCATTTTCGGTGTCACGAACTTCACCGTCGTAGTAAATAACAGCATTAATACGTTCACTCATTTTCATTTTTTTCCTTTTGCCTCAATTTCCTTATGCAACCTCGAATGAAATTTGACCGATTTATATCCTAATTTTTCGGAGACTATCAGAGTAAAAAGCGTCCACGTGGGGCGCTTTTGATCTTATCTTGACGATGCACCTCGCTAGAAGCGTTTTGGCCTTGTTTGTTGAAACGTCTCCTCAAAATTATTTTGCGAGACTATCGTAGTAAAAGCGCGTCCCGTGGGGCGCTTTAAAAAGACGATCTGACGATGGGCCTGCTAGAAGCGTTTTGGCCACTATTTGTTGAAACGTCTCATCAAAATTATTTTAGGAGACTATTGGGCCAAAAACTTCAAAAATAATTTCATAGAATTTTCCCAAAAATGCAGTCCACGTCGGTAGCGTTTTGGGGAAATCGATTTAAATGACCCCCGAGAGGCTTTTGTCCACCTCAAACAAAAGCGCGCCACGTGGACGCGTTTTTCTTTGAGGTGGACAAAAGCCTCCTCGAGCGCTTTAGGTCGATTTCCCAAAACGCTACCGACATGGACGCTTTTGGGGAAATGGCCCTTTCCCGTAAATTTTCTACAAACTGGCCCATTTTCGTAATTTTTGAAATTTTAGGGCTTTTTTGGTAAATTGCCCGAAAAAGACACTTGAACTCCTAAACCCGCTTGTAAAGTTTTTTTTCATTGATAAATAATAATATTTATACTATAGGGTAAACTACATAGATAGTCACCTAGCTATAAAAAAATTACAATTAAGCACCCAAGTTACATAGTTCGGTCATTTTGGCCACTCTCGTTAAGATCACAAATTGCAAGTTGATGCGATGGTTAAAAAATTGGTATAATTACAAATTTAGTCTTCAATCTATATCGATTTAGTCATAATTTAAAAAATTTAACACTAAAATTTACAAATATTCTTACTTTGATCCTAATTCTAAAAAGTTCAAAGAAATATATAAAAATACATAAATATTTTTTAAAAAATTATTGTTGAAAATTTAAATTTATATATATAGATTTTAAATTTTATAAATTATTAAATCAATATAAAAGTTGAGAGCTAAATTTGTAATTATATCAATTTTTAATTGCCACATCATCTTGTCGTATGTGATTTTAATAGTAGTGGCTAAAATGATTGAACTATGTAACGTGAGTGTTAAAATTACAAACTTTTTATTTTAAGTGCCTAAAATGAAAATTTTTAATAGTTAGATAGCTATTTGTGTAGTTTACACTATATTATATATAAAGCTTTTGATTTAATTAACGTCTAGTGTTACGATTCAACCAAACATAAATTCAATTAAAAATTATAAAGAAATATTTTTAACAACAAATATTATTAAAATGTTATTTGTAATACCTATAATTTGCCTGGCCCATTTCTAACCCCATTCTTCAACCCAAAATTATCCAAATTAAACCAAAAAAATAAACCCAAACCCAATAACAAAAACTACCAGACCCAAACTAACCTTACCAGACCCAATAACCAAACCCATTAAGCCCATACCGACTTAACCATTAAACTAACCAACTAAACCTAGCCCAAAACGACAGCCCAATAAACCCAAGCCCACATTTATTACAAACCCTAATTTTTCAAAAAAAAAAAGGAAGTAAAAAATAAAACCCTAGCCCCCTAATCCAAGTGGCACCGCAGCCTAGCCCCCACTTGCCCCTGCACCACAGTCTGGCACCACCGTCCACCGTCACCATCATGTCACCATGGCCACTTGCACTTGCAAAACAAAAAGAAGAAAAGACAGAAAGTTTGTAAAAGTCGGCTATAAAAGCCAACTCAAAGCATTGTAACAGAGATCTTTTTTATCAAGAGAATACCAAAAAAAACTTTCAATCACAAATAGATTCAAACACTAAAAAGGGCAGAGATCGAGCAATTAAAAAACGAGGTGATTTTTATATTTGTTTACACTCTTTCATTCGTTGTTTCGAATCTTTTTATTTATTATTCAACCCAAATACACATACATATATATTTTAAAAAAAAAGAGAAAAAAACACAAGTTTTACCTTTTCCGGCCACCGTGTGCGGTGGCCGGAGGCCGACGACGACGGAGACACGGTGGAGCGCGGCGGACGACCCACCAGATTCCCAAAACCTGCAGAGAGAAAAAGAAAACAAAGCATTTGTTTTTTTAGGAACAAGGGAAAATGAGATTTTTTTGCAAAAAAATCGCTTATATCTTGATCGAACGACGCTTGCTTGTAAAAAAATCGCTTATATAGTCGAAGCAACGCCGTTTTGGCTGGCGTCCTTAAGCCCCAAAATGATGCCGTTTTGACCAGGATCCGCTCGCGACCCAACCCGCCCAGAGGATCTGCGCGTTTTCGTTAATTGGGCTAATTTCCCTTTTGATCCTTCCGCGTTTTCGGTTTCTTTAAATAAGACATTCTTTTATTTTAATTGCGCTCAGAAATTTAGCGCAATTTTAAATCTAATCCCTATTTAAACGCTGCGTTTAATTGCTAAAGTAAAATTGCGCTCCTCGTCCCTCACTATTTTGTATGCGTTTCAGTTCAGTCCTCATATTATTTATTTCATATAATTTGACCCAAAACTCCCATTTTTAATGCAATTTAATCCATTTTCAATTATTTTGCAATTTTACTATTTTTGCTTTATTTAATTTTTCTTATTATTAGTTATTTATTTTTATTTTATTATTACCTGTTATATTATTATCGTATCACTATTATTATATTATTATATTTTACGCATTTGTATATTTTGTGTGCTTATATTATGTTATTTATTTATTTTTATTAGTATTACTATTATTATATTTTTATATTTTATATATGTATGCATTTTATTTGCTTATATTATTATTTTATTCGTTTATTTTATTTGCATTATTATTTCTATGCACCATTGTTATTTTTATTACTATTTTTGTTATTTTATTAACATCATAACCCTTCTTTACTTATTATTTAATAATTTATTTATCTTTTACAATTATTATTTTCATACATATATCTATTATTATAATTACTATGTTATTATTATCATTATTTTTATTACCATTTGCTATTTCCATTGTTTTTTTATTTTTATTTATTATTATTATTACATTTGCATGTTGTTATCCTGTTCTTCTACTATTACTATTATTCTTGTATTACTAACTTGTTTATTATCATTTTATTATTTCCATCATTATCATTATTTTCTATCACCGTCAATATATATACTATTGTCATAATATTTTCCTTTTACCATTACTTATATTATTATTATTCATTATTTGTTATTATCAATATTCTCATCACTCGTCTCACGAATCCTTCCCAACATCTCAATTTTCATAACAATCGATATTCCGTATTAGCAATTCGAGTGAATCGAGCCCTAACTTACTGGGTTTCGATTTTTCTCGTTTAAGTTAAACGACGGGATATCCCTTTCAAAAATCGTAAATTCAAGTTTCAAATCGACATTCCGTATTAGCAATTCGAGTGAATCAAGCCCTAACTTACTGGGTTCTGATTTTTCTCGTTTAAGTTAAACAACGGAATGTCCCTTTTAAAATCACAATTCAAATTTTAAACAAAATACTTAATCCGAAAATTGAAATGCCGCGTCCTAACTTACTGGACTCGACATCTAGATACCTCGGATAAGTTTTTTAAAAATAGGGGCAATATTCCTAATTTGGACCTTCGAGAAAACGAGCCCTAACTTACTGGGTTCTGACTTCTCGTTTGACAAATGACGGGAGTTCCTCTTCAAATATAAAACCAAGTTTTAAATGGCAAGCTTAGTTTCGGAAGTTTAAAGTATTGCGCCCTAACTTATTGGACATGGTGCTTTATCTCTTCGAAAATAAGAGAGCATTAACGTTCCTTCCGATCCCTTCAAATTTTGAAAGTAAAAGTATCTATTTTCGAATCGTTTCAAAGTTTTCAACGTTAGGACATCGATCAATCAATTTGGTACCAATTTTGGGCGTATCGAGGGTGCTAACCCTTCCTCGTGTGTAACTGACTTTTTAACTCGTTTTTTGGATTTAGACAAAATCATTGTTTTGATAAATCAAACTGTTTATTAAAAACAATTGTTTTACGAGATGACCCGATCACACATCATCAAAAAAGATTGATGGTGACTCCCTTCTTTATCGTTTTCAAAACCCTCGAGTCAACCACGCCGTTTCCTGTCTTATCAAAAAATGGTTACGACATTATTTATATATTTTAATGAATTATACAAAATATTTAAAATAATCAATTTTAAAATATATTTACGAGAAATATAGAACCTTAATAATAATGTGATTAACGACTCGACGATGAATATTTGCTTCATTTTTATTCATTTATTATCCAGTGTATTATGTAAAATTTTCTTTACGTGTAAGACATAAATTATTTATTTTTATAAAATATTCTAAACAAATTTAAATACGAAATTAATATATATTTATTTTAAATTAATTAAAACAGAAAAATATAAATAAATAAATAACCCTCGTGGCAATTTATAAAACGTCAAACTCTTTCACATTCTCCACGTTTCCTCAGTTGAAGGAAACAAAACCTCAAAAACTTCTCTTTTTCTTCTTTGTTTCCAGTGTTTTTATTTTCAATTTTTTTCCCCACAGCCGAACACTCTTCCTTCCCCTTTTCTCCCATGGCGGTTGTTAGCCGTTGCTCCAGAGCTGCTACGGCTGCGACAACAGCGAACGCCACCACCGCCACAACATTCGCTTACTTAATTCGATCTCTCTCTCCTTTTTCTTCTTCTTCTTCGACTTTCGACCCCCAAAATGACCTCAACAACCGTAATAAACCAGCCGTTTTAGGGACTTTGAAGAGAGAATCGAAGGGTAGAAATGTCCAGTGGGTATTTTTAGGTTGTCCTGGTGTTGGCAAAGGGACCTACGCTTCACGGTTGTCAAATCTTCTCGGTGTTCCTCACATCGCCACCGGTGATCTTGTCCGAGATGAGCTCGCTTCCTCTGATCCCCTTTCTTCTCAGGTCTAATCTATTCTGTTAGGTTTTCGTCATTCGATTTCCATTTTACAAAAAGTTGAAATTTAATGAATGCATGTTGAAAAGAGAATATATTTTACCGATGAGTTTGAATAGTTTGATCCACTGCTGTTTTAGAGAATTCAAGGTTCAGTTTTCTCGTAATTCTTTTATTATGTTAAGTGGGATAATGTTTTTGAACGATCGAAGCTAAAAGTTTTGATTTGTAAATAAGTGAATGCATAAATTTCTTATTTGGATCATTATATTCGAGTATGTTTACATTTTAACTTAATCAGGTCCCTTTGATGAACAATTTAGTATTTTGTTTTAATGCATATTAATTTTTATTTTTATGTTAAAGTATATAGGTAGTACCTTTAGAATTAAGTAATCTAGTCCATGGAGTTTGATGACTGCAAACAAAAAAATAAGTACAATTATAGCAATCTAGATGCTGATGTGGACTTTGGGAAAATCTAACAATACAATAGAACTATTAAGAACATATCTTCTGTCGGATTCCTGAAGTTCAAATCAGCATTTTAGACTGTTCCTCATTACCATTGTTACCAATTTTGTAGTACTTTTAGAATCAAGTAATTTACTCCATAGAGTTTGACAGCTGCAAAAAGAAAACAAGTAAATTTAATATCATTATTAATGGAAACCCATTTAAATGCTGATGTGGACTCGTGAAACCTGACAATACAAACCTTTAAATTGAACTAACTATTAAGAACATGAGTTTTGTCAGCATTTTAGATGGTTTTTCACAAACATTGTTATCAATTTTGCTTGTTTGCACCAATATCAGATACAGAAGAAGTAAATTACTCAGTTCTATATCGAGACCAAAAGCAATTAGTAAAATTAATAAGCAAATGGATCCATGATAAATTCATAAAGGAAACTCTTTAGAATGTTACGAGTTAGGACCTGTAATTTTTTTGTTTGATTTTAGCTTTAATTGGTTTGCTTTTATTGGAATTTGAAAGTCTTGATATTTTTGTGGTTTGAGGAAAGAAATTGGAGTTGAAACATCATTGTTGTTTCCTTTTTATTTTTATTTTTTTATTACTCAAATTTACTTTTTTTTTTTATACTATTACACTTGGCAGCTAAAGGAGATTGTTACCCAGGGAAAATTAGTTTCAGATGAAATTATAATAGATTTACTTTCCAAACGTCTTGAAGCAGGAGAAGCTAAGGGTGAATCAGGGTTCATTCTTGATGGTTTTCCTCGGACAGTAAGACAGGCAGTAAGTGCTTCATTTGATAATTTTCTGTAATATTTTGCTTTCAGCTAAAGGTTAATTTGACTTCACTTACAGGGAAATACTAATGTTAGTAAAGGCAGTGGTAAAAGAACTGGTAGGAAAATATACCCGTTGGGTACTAAATTGATCCCTTTGCATTTCTATTACTGAATCTTTTGCTAGAAGCATGTATAAATTCCAGTCATTGTTTTTGGTTCTAAAAGCTTTTGTTAGCTTCTTAGTAATTTACTCACATGAGGCCTGGCAATTCGTGTATGTTCTTGTTTAAGGTTTTTTTCTTATTAGTTTTTGACAGGCTAATAATTTTTGTTATATAGATTGACATTTTTGTGTTTTCGTGTTTCTTTGTGTTTCTTTTCCATGCCATGTTCCGTACCATGTTTTTGTTGACTTTTTCGTGTTATGGAATCTATCATGTCCAGAATTGCCAGGTTACACCTATGCAACTTCTCCCTATGTTCTCAATGATTAATAGATTTGCCTCTGATGACTGTAAGTTGGATGGTCAAGCATTTTATTCTTTTTTTTTTTTTTTTTTTTTGTGTGTGTGTGTGTGTGTATACACTCTGAAAATAGCATTTTATCTGAATACAACTTAAGAAAAATATGCTGATTTCATATGTTCTAAGTTGCTACCTTGTTAAGAAATTTTATTGGTTAAAATATGTTTTAGTCTCTGTACTTGTATATAATTTGAGATTTAGTCCCTTTACTTTAAAAGTTAAAAACTCAATCTTTTTACATTTTCTATTTAAAAATTTTAGCCCGATCATCATTGTTGTTAGTAGGTTTTGTTAAAATTTGTGAACTTATTATGTTTATTTTCTGTCAATCATATGATGACAGCCTAATCAAAATATAAAGCTGACAATTTTGATAGAAAATACTTACGATTTTAATGATTGGACTGAGATTTTTAGTAAAAGAGTAGGATTTAATTTTTAACATTTGAAGTATAGGGACTAAATCTCAAATTTTTCAAAAGTACAGGAACTAAGAACATATTTTAACAATTTTTTTTCATCAAATTGAAAGCTGTTTTTCTTTTTTTAGTATGAAATTGCATCAGAGTTGTTTTCAGTTTCACAGCAGGCAATTCACTTATAATATGAAGGATTTTTCAACTACCTCTTATAAATGAAAACAAAAGAGAACGGTAGTGGCAGTTGCCACTGAATCCATGCCAGCTGCATGGCAGATACATTTTACTTTTCAATGAAAAGATGCTCGTTTTGTACTTTCATGCTGTTTTGGTGTTCTAGCCTCCCCCCCCCCCCTCTTTTGGTATATTGTCAGGAAGCATAATGGTTGCACTATTCTGTTTATCATGTAAAATAGCTCCATGCCATTTTGACCAATTACTAGTAAATTCCTAACCCTTCAGTCTACTATTTTATCATGTTTATTTCCTAGGAAATATTAGAAGGGGTGACAGACATTGACTTAGTGATTAACCTGAAGCTTCGAGAAGAAGCATTGCTTGCAAAATGTCTTGGAAGAAGGATTTGTAGTGAGTGTGGAGGAAACTATAATGTGGCTTGTATCGATATCAAGGCAGAGAACGGGAGGCCTGGAATGTACATGGCTCCACTTCCTCCCCCTCCTCAATGTGCATCTAAGCTTATTACACGACCAGATGATACTGAAGAAGTTGTTAAGCAACGGCTCCGTATATACCAGGCGATGGTAATTCCCATTCCTGTATTTTTTTAAATTGCATTCCTAAAATTTAGTTATCTATCAACAGGATTACAAATTTTATTTTCATACAGACTCGACCCGTAGAGGATTTCTACCGCAGTCGTGGGAAGTTGTTAGAATTTGATCTTCCGGGGGGAATCCCAGAATCATGGCCAAAGCTGCTCTCTGCTTTGAATCTTGAAGATCGTGAGGACAAACAGTCCGCAGCTGCATAATGTCTTGCATCGTTGTATCATCTGAAGTAATTGCAGGTAAATTCGGTCATTCTTTGCATGCACAACACGTGCATGCATATTTATTTCATAAAAGAGCCCGAAAAGAAGAGAGACATTGCATATGCAAATAAAGCTAGACATGTCTAAAGCCCTAAACTGCAAAACGAGGTAGTTTTGTACTTGTATTGCAGAGAATATGTAAATTAGGTAAGTTATTGTTAGGGAGATGCGGGGGCATTGTGTTCTTTAATCCAACTATAATGGTTTGCTTTGACAAGTATATGTATATCTGCTTAATGCCAGTGCCATTGTCATTTTGCTGTATATTTGTGGTCTGTCGAGCGTATAAAAGGGGATTTCATCATTGTGGGTTGAATCATAAAACTATGACTTGATAAGCAAACACACACACACATATATATATATATATATATATATGCGTGAGCATGTTGCTAATGTGTGTGTGTATATAGAGTGTTATTCAGCTGCAATGGAGGTCCATGAACAGGCTTTTAGGATGCTAATATACACTTAAAAGTTGCTTGATCAATGAAGTAATTTTCTACTATTTTTAAAGAAGATGGAAGTAAGGTCTTCTGTAGAACAATGGCTGTAAGAGTCCAGAGCTAGTCGGTGTCAGCTTTATTACTTGAATTTGGGGACGTACTGGACTGGCTAATTAAATTAGGAACCGGTGTTTTGACTAGTTCGATCGGTGGCATAAAACCAAAGATAAATTAAATCGGTAAAAAAATCAGTTAGAACTAAAACTGTCAGACATAGGGGTAGAAATCACAGAATTTCATTCCCAAGTGATTCGAGTATATAGCCATGTGTTTTTTCATTTCTTTGAAGAATCATACTTGGGGTCCTGTGGGACACTGATATTTGAAGCAACATGGAGTTGCTTTTCACTGCTTTCTTAGAGTTGATTCGGATTTTCCAAGCTTAGTTGAGATTCTATGTCAGCTTAATAGGAAAAAAAATAGTTGAAAAATTGAAAATTAAAATTAATATGGAATTTTTTTTTGATAAAGACCCAATTTTACGTTTTCTAAAAAATATAATTTCATATGTAATTTTGTTTTTTGAGAAATAATGATTGTTGTAAAAGACAAAAGTGTAGTTTCTTCTAATGATGAAACGTTATGTTAATAGTATTTGATAGTTTAATTTTCAAACAGATGGGTAGTTTAATTAAGAATATTAATGGTTCTTGAATAAAAATTTAGATGGTATAATAATTTTTATATTTATTTTTAATAATTTTTTAATTGAGTTGGTGTAGCTTTATTTTGTACCATAAAATAAAGTTGTTGTTTGATAATTTGAAAGGTTAAGTTTTTAAAAATAAATACTAAATTTAAGGTATAAAATATGTTTGGTAATTTATTTGAAATTAAATAAAAGTATAATTAGATTGTTTGATAAATGATAATATAATCTTAAATTAAGTAAAATAAAAAAATGAGTTTATTCTTTATTAATTGATAAGTAGGTCCTTATCATCTTATCATTTTTACACTTCTTTATTTAAAAAATTCAAAAATTCTGTTAAGTAATTTTTATTGTGGGTTATCAAATATGTTTAAAAATTAAATTGCTAAAATATTAATTTTAGTTGATTGAATTTTTCAATACTTTATCAAGTAGGTTAAGTAATGAATAATTAAGTTATAAAATATGTTTTGATAATTTTTGGAAAAAAATTAAGTAGATTATTGTTTTATAAAATAATTTTTAAAATTTTAAATGTAAATTATTTAAAAGATAATATTAAAATAAATAAAAAATTGAGAAAATTTTACATTAATTTATTTATCATTTAATTTATTTATCATTTTAATTTTAATTTTTTTATTTTTATTATATATTATGAGCTTAAAAGAATTAAATAATTGAAAATAATGGTTCTATTTGATTTATTTTTTTAATGGGTCATTAAACAAGACTTAGGTCTAGAAAATTGATTTATTTTTTTTAATGAGTCATTAAACAAGGCTTAAGTCCTGAAGTTAATTATAGTATAGATATGAAGACCGGTAAATGAAAAAAAGTTACTCACATAAAGATTAAATCTTTTAAAATAGTTATACAAGTGCCTAACCTTCATAAAAATGCTCAAATAAAGATCAAAATGGTCAGATAAAGATTTAACATTTTCAAAAGCACTTAAATAATGGCCAACTTTTTTTATAAGTGTTCAAATAAAGGCTTCTCAATTTTTGTATATTAGGTTTTAAATTATATTCTAACTTCTTTTTTCTTTTCAAATATTATCTTATTCTAAACACGTCAGTATTTACCTAATTTTTCAACAAATTAAACTAAAGTGTATGAAAAATCTTAATTTAAGAATTTTTATAAAAATTAGACCTTTATTTAACCATTTTTTAGGCACCCTAATTTTAGCATTTACATAGGCTAATAGCAAGAACCATAATGTTGACTGGTAAGGAAGCTACTCTATCTTCTTCATGACTCTAATGGAGACACACACCACACATTCATGAATCATGGTGCTCCTGCTTCTTCCCTGTAATTGAAATTATTACCATTTGTTAAAAGGAGTATTCACATGTATCAATAAGGCTTGGTTTAGTAACATTTCCTTTTTAACTTTTTTGTTCATATATTATTTTAATAAAATTGATTCTTGTTGAGAGTTTATTTTACCGTCTCCTCTTCAGAGTGATTCATCGACATATATATAAGATACGATCCATTAATGTGACATATTAAAGGTAATTAAGTTACATATGTAATGACACGTTATCCCCCTTAAAAGTTACACATATTTTAATAAAAAATTCACTAGACCATGACAAGCTACTAGGGAGCTAGCCAGCCTCGCTAACTAGGACAAGTGGCGAGCACACGTGTCGGGCGAACTTAATTTACATAATATGCTCTATATTATTTGTATAACAACTCTCATTAACTTTTAATTTTAAATGTAATATTTGGTAAATTTGACTATTATTTTAATGTATTAAATAATAATATTATTTATAATTTTCTTAAAATACCATTATAATAAAATACCTTTTAGGTAAGGGTAGGAGACAAGGACCAGCTCTTAGATATGCAAAATATAGAAGGCCAACTTGCATTCCCACTGTTTTTTTTCTTTCCACAACTTTTTACACAATGACCAAATCAGGTAAAATATATTCAAAGGAGAATTATTCAAACCCTCCTGTAAAAAATTCTATAAAATATTCACTTTTTTTTTAAAGATTTGATGACGTTTATTTATTAAATGAATTTTAAATAAACCAATTGTATTTGTACCCATATTAATTAATTATTATTTTATTTATTTTATTATCTTCAATTTTTATATTTAATTAATTTAAATAAAAATTATAAAATTATAAAATAGTTAATTATTATTAAATTATAAATATAATCATATATTAAACATAATATATTTTTAATTAATAAATTTAAGTGTTTTTAAATTACGTGCGTATAGTTACAATTACAATTATAAGGAATATATCCAAATTCAAGTATAAATGTCAAATTTATTTTAATTGAAATCAAATATAATTTTTTATGAAATAAGTAAATATATTTAATTTTAAAGTATTTCAATATGTAATCAAATTTTTATTATTTTATAATTAATTATAAGGAAAAAATCAACAAATAAAATACATATATAAATAATAATAAAGATATAATTATTTTTTATTTAAAATTTTCTTAATAAATAGATCTCAATGGTTTTAATCCATTTTTCTCAGAGGACATTCTCAAAATTATAGAAAATAAATGTATTTTTAAAATAAAAATATTCACTTAGTAATAATATAAATTTTATATTATAATTCATTTAAATTTAACAAATAAAATTTAAGTATTAATAATTAAATTTGAATTGTAAAATATATAATAGATGACTTGAGATAAACGTACAAGGACTTTATTTTAAAATTTTCACATTTTAACCGAATTTTAAAGTTTAGTAAATTACATAAATAGTCACTAAATTATCAAGAAAAATTATTTTAGGTATTTAAAATAAAAAGTTTACAATTTAAACACTCAAGTTACATAATTTAATCATTTTTCTCATTAATCACAAATAACAAACTAACGTAACAGTTAAAAAATTAATATAATAATAAATTAAACACTCAACTTTTACTTGTTATATCAATTTAATTATAATTTTAAAAAATAACCTCTCGAACTTACAAAATGATTTCAAATGAATATATAAAAATACAAAAATATTTAAGAAATATAATATTTATGTTAATATTAAATAAAAAAAATCCCCCATCACGCCTACCACCCCGTCGCTCTCCCCCTCTCCATCTCCCTCTCTGATGCTGCTGCAAATTCATATTGGGTTAAAGTTGAAGAAAATGGAAGCTGTTTTAGAGAAGTGCAATGAGTCTAGAGGCGAAAGAGGAGTGGTTTTACAAGTTGGAGATTTAAAAGGATTGATTTTGGATGGGGTGTTAAGTGATCTTGTTACTTCTTCGGTTCTCAAGTTAACAAGTTCAATGGAAGTTCATAGAAGGAAACTGTGGTTGATTAGAGCTGTAGACAGTGTTGAAATATAAAGAAAGTTTTCTGATAAGTTTCCCAATATAGAAAAAGATTGGGATTTGCAATTGTTGCCCATTACTTCTTCCAAGACTTCTTCTGATGGGGCTTACCCCAAATCCAGTGGGTATTTTTACTTTGATTACAATGCTTCAATCATCTTTCATATGGATATGAAACCATTTTTTCTGTTATTGTTTAAAAAAGTTGGTTCTCGAGTTTGCCGTTTGTGATTTTAACGAAGATGGTAAAATAATTGAATTATGTAAGGTGAGTGTTTAAATTGTAAATTTTTTTATTTTAAGTGTCTAAAATGAAAATTTTGGATAGTTGGATAACTAAGTGTGTAGTTTACCCTTTTTAAAGTTAAGGTTAACATCTCCTTTAGGGCAGGATGGTACAAAGGACATAAAAATAGGACAAGATAAATGTATCCTTAAAAAAATATAAAATGACATTTGTTTCCCTCTCCCCATGTTTGGTCTGATTTCCACCTCCTTTCCTTGCTGTCTTTATATTCTGTGTCTCTCTCCTCCTTGTTTTAGTCATCTGTGTGAGGTAAGAAAGAGAAGAAGACAATACAACTAATAAAAAGTTTTCATATGGGTTGGTTCCTTTGTGGTGGAAATTCAAACCAAGATGAAAAGAAGAAGCTGCCCATCAACAATAACACCACCACCAACAACAACTTTGATCGTCAGATCCCATCTACTTCAGGTTTTACTTAAAAAACCCACTCCAAAAAAGAAAGATTTGATCTTTAAAAAACAATTATTGTGTGAATTCTCATTTATTTTGGCTGCAATTTGATTTGGGTTTGACCCATTTGTTTAATTGTTTGAAACTTTTTTGTTAAATTTCTGGGTTTTCAATGTTGAATTGTGATCTGACAGGATTTTGAAAAAAAAAACAGTATGTTTGTTGAATTATTTGTTGGAAATGGCAACTTGGGTTCGCTTGAAATTGTTCTTAGGTATGAAAACTATGAGAATTTGTGACATTTTCAGCCCATAAAGACGAAGTTTTTATTGGATTATATATAAATGTTTTAATTTGGGATCCATAAAAATGTTGGACTGGAAGATTTTAATTTCTGTTTTTTTTTTTTTTTGCATTTACTTTCTCTCAGTTTAATTTATCTGATATTATAGAACCCACTTTTTATTACATGTTTTGTTAATTCTTTTGTAGGATTTTAAACTATGTTTTTGGTTCTTCATGTTACTGTAGTTAAGGTTAAAATTGTCTTCAAAGAACATGGAAAGAAAGAATGCTACTAATGAAACAGGTTCCCTTTGTTTGCTATGTTAAAAGGATATATATAGAAGCTCGAATCGTGTTTTCACGGTTTTCGTTGATATCTTTTATTAATACGAGAAGGATAATAAAGGCTGTTTTCAGCAGCATTAATATAGAGTTTTTATTTTTTTCTTGTCATGGTAGAGAAGCTGAAAGTGAATTCTGCACCAAATACTAAGAAGGAAGCTACTAAAGATGGAGGGTCGGATCACATTGCGGCGCATACTTTTACGTTTCGTGAATTGGCAGCTGCAACAAAGAATTTCAGGGCAGATTGCCTTCTGGGTGAAGGAGGTTTCGGCCGAGTGTATAAAGGACGATTAGAGAGCACTAATCAAGTATGTGTGTTGTAAGATTTTAATTTTTATCAAGTACAAGTACATGAAAAAGCATCACCTTCCATATGCTCGAAATGGATTGTTTATGTTATTGTTTTTGTTTTTTATTACCATTGTGTTAGACTTTTAGTATGTATTCATTAACACTTCTGTGATACCGGTGATCAACTTTGAGCTCAGATTGTATCTAATGATCTTATATGCCTTCAGTTGATAATAAAACTACTAATTTTGGTTGTTTTGATTAGATTGGTTGGAACTTTTAGTTTTGGAAATCTATGTTCCTTAACCGTCCAAAATAATTTCGGTGGACCTTAACTGTGTCACCTGTTTTTGTAGGTTGTGGCAATCAAGCAGCTCGATCCTAATGGACTGCAAGGGAACAGGGAATTCCTTGTTGAAGTATTGATGTTGAGCCTGCTTCACCACCCTAATCTTGTCAACTTAATCGGATATTGTGCTGATGGAGATCAGAGACTTTTGGTTTATGAATACATGCCGTTAGGATCTTTGGAAGATCATCTACATGGTATGAACAGAAACGCTCGTCTTTATACCTTTTCTATCACACCATTGAATGTCATACTTAATACTAAAATTTTCAATTCAGATTGTTGATTGTTTTTCTTATTTGCTTCTGTATCAGATTTACCTCCTGATAGAAGGCGACTTGATTGGAATACTAGAATGAAAATAGCTGCAGGTGCTGCAAAAGGCTTGGAGTATTTGCATGACAAAGCTAGCCCGCCTGTCATATATCGAGATTTAAAATGCTCAAACATTTTGCTTGGTGAAGGCTACCATCCGAAGCTATCTGATTTTGGCTTGGCTAAATTAGGCCCTGTTGGAGATAAGACTCATGTATCGACTAGAGTAATGGGGACCTATGGATATTGTGCTCCTGAATATGCAATGACTGGACAGCTTACACTGAAATCAGATGTTTATAGTTTCGGGGTTGTTTTGCTTGAAATCATTACTGGAAGGAAAGCTATCGACAACTCGAGAGCTGGTGGTGAGCAAAATTTGGTTGCCTGGGTAAGATTCCTATCTCTTGTTTACCATATATTGCTAACAATTCAAAGACACTTTATATTGCACTGGCTCGTGTTAATAGACGATTCTCTTTATAAAATTTATATGTTGTTTAACAGGCTCGTCCGCTATTTAAAGATCGAAGGAAATTTGCGCAAATGGCCGACCCATTACTTCAGGGCCAATATCCAGTGAGGGGTTTATACCAAGCTCTAGCTGTAGCTGCAATGTGTGTTCAGGAACAGCCCAACATGCGGCCGCTTATAGCAGATGTAGTCACTGCCCTCACCTATCTTGCTTCTCAAAGGTATGATCCTGAAACTCAGTCGGTTCAAGGAGCCCGCACTGGTTCTTCCACTCCAAGAATGAGAAGGGAATAATGCCAAGCTAAAGGGAGAAGTAAACCATTACTCATATGTCAGAATCCAATCTGTTGGTAACTGATGATCAAGATTAAAGGCCAAGAACCAACAGGTTTATATGTTTGAGATTTACTGCCGAGCGGCCACAAGATGGCAATCACGATGCAAGCGGTATCCCTACACCCTTTTGTCATGTCCTCTTTTCTCTTCATTTTTGTCCAAATTCATTTTTTTAATGTAAATTTGAGCTTGAAAGCCTTGTATCTAAAATGTCTTTTAATATAGAAAGGGTGTCCCTTCAAAGATCATTCAATTATGCTTGTCAATATTGAACATTGCTAGATTATATAGTAATTTATCTAGTTGCTAGCTTTTGCTTACAGTAGGCATTTTTGTAGTTTCTTCCCCTTTCTCCCTACCATGGAGAAAGATATGCGTATTCATATCATATTCTTGTATTTTATTTTTTATGTGTTAATAATTCTTATTATATAGGTTTTAAGGTATTTGTGTGCTTCTTATTACTTTTCTTGTGTGGTTTCATGGTAAAAGTATCATGGAGGCTTCTAAGAGTTTACATTTTGGCCCTTTTATTAAAAAATGAGCGAATAGTCCTTGGACGTTAGATCAAAGATCGAATTAGTCTTTCTTTTAAAAATTGATCTTTGTACCTCATTATGAGGTACATGGCACACCAAGCATCATTTTCTTATTATAGAGATTAATTTGTTTATTTTTGTAGTAAATAGGATAAAATATAATCTGATTCTTAATAAGGGGTTTTTTTATGGTACATGTATTATGAATGCACATGCTTCAACTAGATAGACAAATAAAATCTTGATTACATTATAAACTGGGAAGAATTGCAGGCAACTTACTAAAATTATCAAAATAATATATTGATTCCCATAAAAAACAGAACCATCTCAGTCATGGATTTGCAGATTCCTTTTCTCCACCTATATATTACATACATATAGCATCTTCATATATATACATTCATATATATACATATATATATACATACGTGATATACATATGACTATGCAAGTAGTGCTAAGAATTAAGAGGGACTAATAGGAATTTTCATAGATCAAAGCTATGACTGTTGAAATGGAAAATGGTGTCATGTTTTTGTCTCCTTATGTTGTGTGACCTGATTTCTTTAGCAACACTTGATTGAAGAGTTGGTGGACCACAAACTAGCACTCCTACATCAACATTCCCCCATTTCCTGCTTGTGGATGCAAATATTTCTGCATAAATGAAGGGGAAAAAAAACGAATCAAACCTGAGACTCAAGTATCAATGTTTGTATACGTATGTGTTCAACACGGGGTTTTATCATGGAACTAACCTTTGAAGTCTGGTCTGGTACCATATTGAATGATGGTTGAACTTTCAGGATTGTTTTGAGTCAAATCTTTGTCTTCAACAGTTCCATAACTCGGAGTAGATTCAACCTTTATCCTGTCGATATCTTCATCTTTGTCATTTGCAGAAGCTTTTTTATCCCAGAGATGCCATAAACCGATCACAAGACCACCAAAGACAACAACACTCATGACCATGCATGCAATGAAAAGAAGGCCTAGGTACCACCAGGTAGATACATTGTATGGCTTTATGTAGAAAATCCGTAACAGAGCCATTAAAACGATAAATCCGACTGTTGATATAATAATGTATAGGCCAGACCATACGTTGTTTCCGGTGCCAACCAACGGTGACATGCTGCGGCCCGAGAAAGGGCAGGAAGAGCTCGATGCCACATGAACCTTACCTTCTTCCTGCAGGTAACATCAATGGCAGATGAAATTTAAGAAAATGGTAATGGTTATGTTTGAAAGCAAAGGAGGAGTTGAGCATAAACTGGACATACCATTGAAGGTCCGGATTCTCGAGTGACATAAATATCAATCTCGAGATTAATTTTCTTGGAGAAAAATGGGCAAATTGATTCCATGTCGATACTTGAAAGAAGCGGAAGTTCATCCGACTTTTTAACGGCCCAAACAACCAAAATCTTTCTTGGTAGACATGGTTTTCCATCGTTAACGCGATGGAGGATATCACTTAAGATTGCTAAGAATGGCGAAATCCCAATACCACCTGCAACTAAAATAAGGTTCTCATACCTGCAAAAACAGGATCACCACGTCAAGTTACATAAGAAGGTGACTTACAAGTTTAATCCGGACATGAGAAAGTGAAATATTGAAAGGTATGGGGGTATGTACATCAAGTGGTATGGCGTTTCATGCCCGTAAGGTCCCTCAACGGAAGCTGTGATTGTGGTTTTCGATAGTTCAGGCTCGGACATGCTCAAGATACTGTCTCTCAGCCTCGCTGTCCATCCCCCAAGGACCTTTATGAGAATAGCTAGATGATGTTTACCATCTAGAGGACTGGACGAAACACTGAAAGGATGCCATTGCAACCACGATAATTCTCGAACTTGAAGAAAAATAAAACTGAGAGCATTGTACTGCAAACCTACGTATTTCAAGCCAATAAAGTGTGAGAAAACAGCAATGTCATAATATATTACATCCCAAGGAAACCATAAATTTGCTGTGAACGTATATTCTTACTTCGAGGTTTTGAGAGGACCAATTCAACTGTCCCACAGGGAAGGCACTTGGCCGAAAGCACGTCCACTTTCGTTCGTGATTGGCAGAAACGCAGGAAGCGGTCGAGCATGAAAATAAATATGGCGCCGGCAACTATGCTAAAAACAAAATCACCGACATGCAATGCCAAAAATACGATGAAGACTACATATAATTGATGGGTATAGAAGAACAACTCGAAGTAGTCTTTCCTCACTGGATGAAGCGATGTAACCCACATAAACAAACCGGCTAAGAGGCTGATAACTCCTGGTAAATTAGCAATACCAACCCTTTTCCACTCCAATAACTGCATGAAACAATCAACACCGAAAAAAGTTAGTCGCTACCAATGCATCGGGTAAGCATCTAACACAGGTATATTGATTTGTTTTTAAATGAAGTGTCCAAGAAACATAGCCGGCATCTACATTAGAGATATAAATATACAGCAAGCATAAAAGAATGAGTTAAACCCAAAACTCACTTCCTTCACAAGAGTTCCATTCATTGCCCATCCAATTACATAGAACAATCCATGTAGTGTAAAGAGCATCATGGTCAGATGTCCCAACCATACATGATATCTTGTAGCATGCTCAAAAGGGATGTCTATAAGTCGAAGAAGAAGCGAACCCCTTGAAACCGGGAGGAACAAAAATATCAAGCAGAGCAACCCCAACATCCCGCATCGAAGTCCCGTAAGTTCCAACATGACTCGACTGAAAAAAGATGAAAGATGATATTAGCCCTCTATGAACAAACTACGCTAGTAAAAGACAACTGTCAGATGCTAGTAATGGAACTAATGAAGTTGGTAAACATTGGAATCACATCTAATGCATACCAAAACTATTTATAAAAACTAGAAATCGATAATATAGGCATCTATGTAACTCAAACACAGGATGTGAGTATCAGACACGAGTATATCCATGTATTAGAGGGTTTTTAGATGATCATATCAACATATCCTCATACATTATGGTCCCAATATACATCAGACACAAGTACATCAAGAAAAACGAAGAATCAAAGCATACTTTACCCTGTTTCTGAAGAAGAAATGTCAAAAAGGGGCAAGAGGCTAATATTCCGCAAGGTATAAGCATACATCGCCCATATGATGAACACAACAAAGAGGGTTATCCCAATGAACTCAGCTGCAGACACAACCCCAAATGGTCCATCCACAAGAACAGGGAATGTCCACAAACGAAACCCTGGTTTCTTTGAGGACTTACTCCTATAAACAATGCCAAAAATTTTCAAATCATTAGAACATACATACATACATACATACATACATACAAGACAAGTTCTGGTGGAAAATGACATACTTCTCAAAAACATGTTCACCAGAGATGATCAGATGAGCTACTGCAAGGATTGCAATGAGAAGAATTGGAGCACTGAATACTAAGAACAAACTTCCTGGAAAACAAAATTAAACATTTGAGTAATAACAAAGCAAAGTATAATATATATGTATGTGTATGTGTATGTACATGTATATGTATATGTGAATGAAGTAAGATAAACAAACCTGAAGTGCCGAAAACAGATCCGTTGGTGGCATTAATAATTTTCTCAACAAATTGACTACCAAATTCTCCAGGATATAGAAAAATAACACCAACCCATGCAATGAAAATCACCCACATTACAATCTTTAAACCCCATTTCACTGATGATTTCAGAAAAGATGAGTTTTTGACATAACCAGGCTCAACTTCATCACTGAACAGAAGAGGGTTCTTCAATGAGTTTGAACCCATGGCAAAAAAAAAAAAACACTTCACAAATTCTTGGAAAGGGAAAACTGGGTTTTCTTTAATTTTTCTCCTCTAACCTAAGACTGTATAAATAAAACAAAATTAAAAAGAAACAAACTTTGTGGAACCCATTTTTGGGTTTGATGCAAATAATGAAAATAACATGGAAGAATGATCATTCAATACATGACCACAGATGAATTGCCACCAGAAAAAATAATTTATCTTTTAGTGGAGTAGAAGTAAATAAAGATCTAGACAGGTTGAAATAAAGAGCTAAACTTTATGGGGGTAATTTACAAATTTTATCTGCAAAATGATAGATTTTTGGGGGGATTAGATTCTTGGACAAGTGTGCAAGGAAAAAGCTGATAATAATTGATGTGAGATGACAAAATAAAGTGGAGAGACAACATTGTTTACGTACCACAAACACAAACTTCAATATACATCAACACCAAATTGAACCTTTTTCATTAAAATGAACCTAAAATTTTAATATATTATGAAAATTACTCAATTTTTTAATTATGTATGTAAATAACTTGAAATGAATGATCGAATCAAAGAAATTGGAATCACTAATATACCACATCAATAATAGAGATTAAAAAATTAATTTTTTTAGTAGAGCCATAGAAAAGGTCACCAATAAATATTATGATTTTTCAATAATTGGGGACCAAGAAATAAATAATGGTGGTGGAGCTTTCTAAATAAATTCTCATTGATCTCACAAAAATTTAATTGGTTGACCTTAATTATTATTTTTAATAAGTTGATATAATTTTTGGACTTGAATTTAATAATTGAGTTCATTTTGGAATTTTTATTTTTTATTCATTTTGGTTCTTGAATTTGGATTCAGTCAATATTTGATTATGTGCAGCGGCGAATCCAAAGATCTAGTTTTGGGGGCCTAGTAAAATTTTCAAAAATTATAAGAGTTTAATTAATTTTTTAAAAAAAATTTAATGGAGTCTAATTAAAATTTTTGTGAGATCAATGAGAATTTTCAAAAATTTTAAATGAGTTTAATTAAAATTTTCAAAAAAATAAAAGGTATGATGAAAATTTTTAAAATTTTGAGGGGCCTAATTTAATTTTCTAAAACTTTCAAGGGAGAATTTTTTGAGGGCCAAAGGCCTCTTAGGCCACCATAACGATCTGCCTCGATGATATGACCAGTGTTTTTAAAATAGGACTGGATTGGTCAGTAAAATTGATTAGACAAAAAATCAACCAATATACTGGTCTAAACAAAAGTTTGAACCGATTGAATCAAAAACTGTTTGAATCCAATAAAAATTAATAACTAGAACAAAAACTAGTAGTTGAATTAGTTTAATAAATTATTTATTCATTTTTTATTTTTTTTATGATTCTTTAACCATTTATTTAATTGTTGTTAGTCTATCAGTTGAACCGATCAAATCGGTTGAATCAAGAACCAGTGGTTTGGCCAATTTAACCACTGATTCGATTATTAGAATAATATGACACTCTAAAATTGTACCACATCATCACCAAAATTTTTATGTAAATTTTTTTAATTTTCAAGTGATGATGTGGCACAATCTCATAAAGCCATATCATCAGATTTTTATATTTTTCAAGTTTAGGGATCAAATGGACTTAGCTACCAAATTTAGGGGTCAAAAATTATATTATCCTTTTTAAACCACATAAACTTTAACAAAAAAAAAATAAAGTTTACTATACCAAATATAGTTATGACTTGAATTTTAAATTTCTCTCCAAACTTCAAAAATTCTAATTACATTCAAACTAATAATGTTATACCAATCATGTCCTTTTATTAAAATTGTTTAAAAAAGGTCAAATCTTATGTTGCATAATTTAAAACAAATATTTTAATGAAAAGTAAAACTTCACTGCAAAATTTTTAATAGTTAAAATTTTAAAATAAAGTAAAATAGAAAAAAAGAGTGAATAATAAAACTTTTGTAAAGTTTCGAAAATCTTAAGAGAAAAGATTGTATGAAATAGGGATATTATCCATTTCTAATAGTTTTATCGCATCATCAAGATTTTTATCCCGAATTTCGTGATTTTAATTTAGATTTAATTTTTTCAAGATGAAAATGCTGATGTGGCATAAAACTATTGAAAAAAGATCTGAAATGACGATGGCGTCCACACATTTCCTACAATTCTTTCTCAAATCTTAAAACCTAAATTTATTACAATATTTATTTTTACAATATATTCGTTTTACTTTAATCTATTTTTATTTTAAACAATACCACATAATAATTACCATCTTATTTAATAGTTAAATTAACTATTTTAATAATAAAAAGACATTACTGATGCAACCTCGATAATTTAAGAAGTAATTAAAATATTTTAAAATTTTAAGACTAAATTAAAATGAAAGTTATAGTTTAAAAATGTATGGAGCAATTACCTCAAAAAGATAAAATGAAAAAGAAGAAAGAGCATGGGTGTCAAAGTGAGGGACCACAAATTTTGTGTGAAGCAAAGTAGCTTTCCTTTCATTGTCAAATATTATGTCCATATCTCACTAATGGTGAAGGGGAAATGTTTGTTTTCCATCAAAATCATCGGAAAAAAGTTGTTTTTTTCTATACCATTGCTTTGAATTATATATAATTCCTAAATAAAAATATAAATGTATTTCAATGTTTTTAAATTTATTTTTTTAATAATAATATCGATACCAATCAGTGGTGAATCTAGGGTGGCTGGTAAAGGCCTTGACCGCCCTAAAATGAAAAATTTTCCTTTTAGGGTCCTTAAAATATTAAATGTGTAATGGTAAAATTGTACTTTGCCCCTTCCAAAAATTATAAAAAATTATTCCATGCGGGTTTTAAGCATGATATTAATATATTTTATCTTTGTTCAATTCCTACCTAGTACGGAATATAGATTTAAAATTTTGCTAAGCTCATCCATATTTATAAATAGCTAAGCTAATTCGAGGCTAACCAATATTATTTTTAAGATTTTTCAAAAAATATTATATTATTTTATTTAATATTTTATATATTTTCATTTATTAAAATTTTATATTTAAGCATCTTAACAAATTTTTAAACATTTACATTATAATATTATATATTACTATAGATTTAATATATATATATGTTATAAATTACATAATATAATATATCATAAACTTAGTAATGGGTCGAACTTAAATCTTAAATGTTTGAGCTCTAGTCTAACTCATATTATAAACGAGCTTAATTTTTTTGTCTAAATTTATTTTTTAAGTTTAATATTATTTTTAAATCTTTTCGAATTTTGCATGAGCGTTTGAGCTTGGACGAATAATCTGACCATAACCCGATCTAGATAGGAGAGAGTCTAAGTGACACATGTCATATATCATACCGTTTTCATATTTGCGCAATACACACCTAACGTGTGAACATACTTTTTTCAAAAGGAAACATAAAAAACATAATACTGGACCATTGTCGTATACATTCCAACATGAGACAGTATTTTATAAATCCAAAAAATTAAATTTTAGAAAATTGAAAAAAAATATTTGGTAAAAATATCATGGAAGCCCTTATATTAGAAGTTAGATTGCATTTTACCCCTTTACTAAAAAATGGACAAATTTGTTACTATACATTAAATCAAAGAGTAAATTTATCCTTTGTTAAAATTTTCATCTATTTTACTGTTAAAAATTGGTCATTGTACATCAGTATGGGGTACACGTGCTACATCACGTGTCATTGTTTGGTTATTCTATCATCTATGCTAGTTTTAATAGTAGAAACGGATCAAATTTTTAACAGAAAAGACCAGTTTACTTTTTGAGCCAACGTACAAGGGAACAAAAGCAATATAACGCCTAGTATAAGGGCTTACAAAGTATTTTAACCAAAATTATTTACATATTAATATTTAATTAAACCATCGAATTTTATATCTTTATTCTATATTTTTGTAGGAATTTTTTTGTCCTATCTTGTCATACTTGTATTGTAAATTATTGAGACGAATCTCAAAATTATATATGAACTTTGGTTTAATGTGTAATTATATATATATATATCAAATTTTGATTTGATATAATTTTATAAATTATTAACACAATTATTAATACAATATCATTTTATGTTTATATATTACATACAAAATAATTATATTTATTTAATATAAAATTAAATTGATGCCTTTATTTCTTTAAATGTGTATAAATGGATCAAAATTAAAGTTTCATGTATAAATTTAAACCATAATCAAGGCTTCATGTGTATAATTACACCAAATAAAATTAATGTATCAAATTGCACATTGAATCAAAATTCATGTATAATTTTGAGATTTATCCCTAAATTTTCATGTCATTATATCTAAATTTATTTGAGTTAAATCTCACCATTTTATCTAAATTTTATTTTGTGGACCATCAATAAATCAACTTTTATTTTAGATTTATTGATGGACCAATTTGTGAACATAAAAAAAAAATTGAAAACTGAAAAATAATCTAAACTCATGGAGTCTTCTTTTACCATATTTTACTCGGAACGTGGCATGCAAAAACCATGAAAAATTTTGTCTAACTCAAATTACTATTTAATGATTTCAAAAATATTTTATTTAAATTTAATTATAAATTACATAAATATATAAAATATTTATTAATATAGAATAAATAATAATCCGAACTAGGTCGTAACAAAAATTACCTCAAGAAGAAAAATAAAAATTTCGAGACCTTAATCGACCTAAACCATAGATAAATCTATAAACTATATATTTTTTATCATTATTATTTAAAAAAAGGATGATATTGTATAAATTCATATCATTTAGGTGTCAAACGAGAAATTTAACCATTGTTACAAACAATATTTGGTACCTAAAAATATATTGACCCTGTTTTGCAATTGGCTGATGGCTGGTTTGACCAACTGATTCTATTACTTGTTTTAGTTGAAAGTTGATACGTGTAAAATGACAAATAAGGGCTGTAAGGCCCAATTTCAAGATCGCGGCCCAAATCAAAAGAAAAAAACTGTCAAAAAAAATCAAAACCAGCTAGCCCAAAACAAAAAAACAACAAAGAAGCAAACAGAAACCCTAGCAGAAGACCAACAGTCCTAACTCAGCACGCCATCAGCCACGCTGTCCACCCCTCCGAGTCGTGCGCACTTCCAGTGCTCGTATGAAGAGCCCCACTCCTCCACGACATTCACCTACAAACAGAAAAGTAACAACACGATAAAACAGCTAGAGTTTTAGGATTCTGATAAGGCTATAAAAGCCTTCGGGAATCATTGTAAAAAGGGTTTTTTTTTTTTTTGAGAGATACGAAAGAAAATACACACTTGTAACAAAAAAATAGTTCAGAGAAATACAGAGAACAAGAGCAAAGGTTCATTTTTTTTCCCTTTTCCGTTTTGTTTATTTTTTTCCTTTTTCAATCTGCATTTTTGAGGTTTTCTTTTTAAAACAATATATAGGAATTTCAAAGGAAATAAAAAAACTTATTTTTTCAAATTCCGCCACCAGCGTGTCGTGGTGATGATGTGTGCAATGGACCTTGGCCTAATCCAGCCTGACGAGAGGATTTGAGAGAGTTTTGGACTTTTTTTAAGAGAAAGGATGAAATGAAATTTTTTGGGAAGAGTTTTGCTTTTATAGCTACCCTAAACGGCAGTGATTTTGAGCATCGTGGTCGGGGCCCAAAACGACGTCGTTTGGGCCTCGACCGTGACCCGACCCAAGACAGGGCTAGGATCCGCTGCGTTTTGCTAGGGAGGGGCTAATTGCGCGTTTAGCCCCTCCGCTTTTTCTTGGTTCTAGAATCAAGTTTTTCTTATTCCCGATTCGGCCCCAAAAGTTCGCTTCTGATTTCAATTAAGTCCTCAGTTGAGTGCTGCGTTTTACAGAGTGGGGTTTATTTCCCTTTTGGTCCCTCTAAGTTGCGCGCGTATTTCAATCTACTCCTTTATCATTATTTGTTTTTAAATTCGGCCCCAAATATTCTGTTTTTAACCCAATTTAGTCCCCTTTTAATTTTTTTTCGCTATTTTATCATTAAATCAATTATTTTTTAAATATTTTGGTTACGATATTATTAAACTATATTTTTTCTAATATCTTTACTATTATTATATATTATTTTACTTACTTTTTTATTTTTATATTATTATTATATCCATATTCTATCAAACAAAGCCTCTATTTTACATATATTATTAATATTATTAAATTGTTTCTATCATATTCTATTATATACGTATTACAATTTTTTTCCTTTCACTATTACCAATATTTTTATTTATTACGTTTATTATTTTTATATTTTGTTGCATACTACTATTATATCCATTATTATTATTTCTATTATATTCACTATTATTTTCAATATGGTTACTATTACTTTCTTATTATATTTATTATAGGTATATATATGTCTCTATTATTTTTATTTTCATTGCTATGGTTATTATTATTTTATGTTTTCTTTATCAATATTAATATTACTATTTTCGTTATTTCTGTTACCTTTATCATTTTTATTTTTTTGGTAATTTACTATTTAAATTTGTATATTTTTGTTCTTATCATTCCATGTCGATCAATGATTTTGAATTACATCTTAACGTTTTTATTTTTTTTTCTTTTTCCAAAATTCATAAAAAAGGGGTTTTTACAAAGGTAACATTACGTGGTTGGAAGTTCGAGAAATCGTGCTCAATCGTGCTGGGTTTCGATTTTTTTTTTCGTTCGTCCAGATCACTAAATGTCCTTTAAAGATTTCAATCATATTTTTTGAAAATAAGGCAATGTTTCGTGTTTGGAAGTTCAAGAAATTCGTGCCCAATCGTGCTGAGTTTCGATTTTTTGTTCATCTAAACAACTAGATATCCTTCACAAATTTTTTTATCGTATTTCTTAAATAAGGGCAATATTTCATGATTGGAAATCCAAAGAATCGTACCCAATCGTGCTGGGTTTCGGTTTTAGTTTAGCCAAATAGTGAAATACCCTTTTCAAATTGCACTACAAGTATTTTGAAAATCATAAAATGATCTTGGGATCGAGAGTTTGAAGCATCGTGTCCTATCGTGCTGGACATGATATTTCAGCTTTTCGGAACAAGAGAGTTTTGATATCCAATACGAGTCATCCAAACATTTTTTCCATACTTTAAAATATTTTCTAATTTTCGATGTTAAGGACATTAATCAATCAACACGATACCAATTTTGGGCGTTGCGAGGGTGCTAATCCTTCCTCGTGCATAACCGAACTCCGAGCCCGCTTTTCTTAAAATCAAGTAGACCAAAATATTTTCTAAGGTGACCCAATCACACTTCAAAAAAGATTGGTGGCGACTCTGTTTTTCTTTTTAAAGTCGGTCTGTTTTCCAAACAAAAAATGGTTTCGACAGCTTGGCGACTCCACTGGGGACCGAAGAGAGTCAAGCCGTAAAATTGGTTGATTAATGTCCTTTTCATCAAGAATAAATTTTTTTTCTTCCTCTTTCATTTTCATTTGCATAGGGTCTGTGTCGCGTCATATATCTGTTTTGGTTTGAGACACATAAAATATTTTGCATTCATATTCCATGACCGTTGTGGTCACCCCCTTTAGTGGGAGCAGAAATCTATGCCTTCGTGAGGTTTTCACCTCCGCATGGGCTAGGGGACTGCTTCCGGGATACATCCGTACCTATGGTTCCGTGAGGTTTTCACCTCCGCATGGCCATAGGGAAATGTATTCCCCTGAACTGAACTCAATCAGTATGAGCCTATAATGGGTGAGGATTGAGGAATCTGCTGGTTTAGGTACCCTTTCTTTAGAACCAAACCACATATAGTGAACCTTAGGAGCCCACCCTAGGTAGACCCATGCTAAACCTTAGTGGCTACCTATGTAGTGGTTAGACATTTTTTCACTTGCTTTGGTTACTTTTATGTGCTACTAACTTGTTTTATTTTGGTCATATTTGCATGTCATTTCATACTTAAAAGCGCCGATTCTGCTTTAATTACTAAGTTAGAATGCTTGTTATGGAGAACAGATTCTTGATAAAGTAAAGGATAATGCGATTCGCGTATATGGTCGAGAGAAGACGCATTTCGAGAAGGGATAGTCTAACCGAAGGGTACACATCGAATTATTGGACTTCACTCGCATCGGTGTGACACGAATGAGCTACAAGAACTAAGAGATATATGGGCTGGTTGGGATGAAGCAACTAGGCAACTGTTTCTACATTAATTATGGTGATCTACCTTACTTACTCGACATCGAGTGGACAAACACTTGTTTTGCTATGACTCAATATTGGAATCCTCTTATAAATTTTTACGTTTGGGAAAGTAGACTTAGTGCCTACCGTGGAGGAATATACGGCTTTGCTTCGCAGTCAAAGGGTTCGGGTTGACAAAATTTACTTCAGGGCCGCTAATGCACTGACTTTTGTAAAGAAACTGATGAGTATCACTGGGATGAGCGAACAGTGGGTCATGGCACGAATTCAGCAGAAGGGTAAAGGGAAATGCATTCCTTGGGTAAGCTTGAGGGACCTGATGGCGGCACACCCGGATGGGGAAGAGGAAAGTCGACATTTTTGCCTTAAGTATCTATGGTTTGGTAACTTTTCCCAAGGCTTTGAGGCATGTAGACGAAGTAGTTATTGATTTGTTCGATCGTCTTGACAAAGGGGTTACGCTGGTACTAACGATTCTCGCCGAAACATTTAGATTTTTGAACTCGTGCCGGAGAGTAGGTGAGGGAAGATTCATGGGATGCGCACAACTATTGTTGGGGTGGTTCCATAGCCATTTTTAGAAAGTAGATAGAAATTATTGTCGGGTCTTTTTTGCGAATTACTCCCCATTAAAGGAGTTGGCCGCCGCGTCTAGGAGAGATGACACATTAGAAGAGAACTGGATCGCGCTTCTTCAGAATCTTCAAGAAAAAGATGTGAAATGGAGAGCTCCTTGGTTCGTTCCCGATGAAATTCTCTACCGGTGTGGGAGTTATGATTGGGTTCCTCTTTTAGGAATTTGGGGAGCTGTTGGGTATGCTCATTTGCTCGTGTTAAGGTAATACCAATCGAGACAGTTTATACCGATAACGTATGGGTTAGCTCAGTTTGAATTCTCGTATAGTGAGAATAATTATAAGAAAAGAGTTCGAGAAGTTTCTGATGCGTGGAAGCAGATTTACCGAATAAAAAGAGTTGCGATAAATCCAACGGTAACCCTCGAATATAACACATGGCGGAGCAGGAGAGTGAACGATAATATCCCCAGACCGGCAGAGGATGCTGCTCGATCGATAGAAGAATACCTGCAAGTAGTCCCTTCTGAGTTGAAGATCATGAAGCAGGACTTTGAAAGTAAAAATTCAGAGTTAGGGAAAAAGATAGAACAATTGGAAGGGGAAAAAATGAATTTGATGTTAGATATTAATATCCAGAAATTAGAGGCTGAGAAGCTGAGGAAAGGAAAAAGGAAGGCCGAAGAAAATTTGGATAGCTTAAAGACCGATTACAAGAAGTTACATCTATCGATGAGGACTGCTGGGCTGGGTAACACCTCAGAACAATGGCGTCAAGAAGTCCAGGAAGAGAAAACCAAGGTCGACCAGTGGAAAAAGAGATTCCATGGGGTTCAAGCGTAAAAGGATGCCTTAAAAAAGACAGTGGAGGAGAGCCAAAGCGAAAATAAGATGTTAAGAGCTCGATAGCAGAATTAGAGAAGGCATTGTGTTAAAGTCACAACTCTACGGTGAAGTTGGAATCAAGCCTAAGCCAGATTGACGAGTTGAAAGGAAAGGTAGTGGAGCTCGAAACGGTGCTGCAAAACAGTGAGCTCCAGATCCAACTATTGGAGGTAGACAACTAGCGAGGGAAAGAACAACTTCAACGATCTCAGAACCAAGTCAGAGAAAGAGACTACCTTATGGGCGAAGCTGTGGCTCAGATACGAGAAGTGGCCGATTACTTATAAATTTTAGCGGTTCAGGCTGATGTGTTAAGTATATTTTATGAGTCAAAGTCAGACCAGGGTCGAGAGTTAGCTTCACTTCTTGAGAAAGTTAAAAATTTGGGCATAAGGGCTAGGTCGTATATGTGACTCTGTTTTATGTAAAGGATTTTATTTTTTTCAATAAGTATTCTAAAAGAAATTGAATCAGAATCGACTCCTTTTATTTTTGCATTCATTCATTTGCATTACATTTCATGCATTGGCATTGCATCACAACATTTGCATTAAATATTATAAGACAACCCTATTAACTAGAGGTCATACTATAGTTATCCTGGAACACCGCTATTACACTCGGAAAAAGATGAGAGCAATGGATCAAAGGATAGAAAAGTTAGAGCAGATGCAGAAAGAGATGCAAGACCAACTGCAGGCTCAGATGCAAGAGCACTTAGCCAAGATCCAACAGGATATGAGGGATCAAATGCTGGAATCCCAAAGAAGCATGATGAGCCAGCTAACACAGTTGTTGACTGGAGGGCCTGGAAATGGAAAAAGGCCTATGGTCGATACCGGAGAAGATAATGAAGATTTTACTTGCCCTCCGGGCCTGGCCCCGACAAGTTCCCAAGTGCAACCACCAAGAGTGTCGGTCAATATCAAACCTCAGCAGCAATCCGGTGCTCAAGACGGTAAATTTCCCATGGCTCGAGCTCTAACCCCGAAGTCAATTTGGCAAAACCAATGGTCCCAGACTTCGATGAGGTGGCAGAATGGGAGAAAGTAAAAGCAGAGCTTCCAAAAGAGTTCAAAGATCAATGCAAATGGCTGGAGGAGAAGTTTTGAGCATTGGAAAGTGCTGATCACCAATGCGAAGTGGATGCTAAGAAGCTGAGTCTAGTCCCAGATTTAGTACTTCCTCCGAAGTTTAAGATGCCAGAGTTTGAAAAGTACAACGAGACTAGCTGTCCTGAGGCCCATATTACGATGTTTTGTCGAAAAATGACAGGATATGTCAATAATGACCAATTGTTGATCCACTGCTTTCAGGATAGTCTGATTGGGGCTGCAGTAAAATGGTACAATCAGTTGAGTTGTACCCAAATCAAATCCTAGAGAGATTTGGCGCAGGCTTTCATCAAGCATTACGGCTATGTGACCGATATAGCACCTGACAGGATCACGTTGCAAAACATGGAGAAAAAGCCAAGTGAAAGCTTCAGAAAGTATGCCCAAAAATGGAGGGAGTCGCTACACAGGTCCAGCCACCGTTACTAGAAAAGGAAATGACCATGCTCTTCATCAATACCCTGAAGGCACCGTTCATTAACCACATGTTAAGAGGCACGACTAAGAGTTTCGCAGACATGGTGATGTTAGGCGAGATGATAGAGAAAGCGATCAGGTGTGGGAAGATAGAGGCCGGAGAGAGCACAAGAAGAGCAGCGCCGAAGAAAAGGGAAACTGAAGTAGGGAATATAAGCTCGGGTTATCCTAAACCCATTACTATTACCCAATCGAGAGTCAGTTATGTGGGCCAAGAGAGCTCACCAAGACAAGACCCAACACGAGGCAGAAGACTGAGAGATTCCAATTTACTCCTATATCTGTGACGTATAAGGAGTTGTATAAGACTTTATTCGATGCCCATGTCGTGTCCTCATTTTACTTGAAGCCGCTGCAACCTCCATATCCTAAGTGGTATGACACAAACGCCGATTCGGTGAGTACCATACGGATGTAGTAGGTCACTCGACAGAGAATCGTACTTGATCAAAAGACTAGTCCAATGACTTATCAAGGCGGGTGGTAGACTTTAATGACCCACCGGTGGAGGAAATCCGTTACTCAGCCATGTTGATAGTGGGGTAAACGCGATAGTTGAAAGCAGGGGGAGAACGTTCAAACAGGAGATTACTGAGGTCAGAACCCCATTGAGGAAGGTTTGGAAAGAAATGCAGAAAGTTGGGTTAGTTCTGCGAGAGAATGTGAGCAGATCTCAAGATACAAGGAACTACTGTGAGTTCCATGACAAGGAAGGCCATAAAATCCAGCAATGTAATGAATTTAGAGTCCTAGTACAAGGGCTAATGGATAATAAAGAGCTGGAGTTCTTCGACTTGATGGAAAGAGAGGATGTATGTTCCACAGAAGGAGGGTCAGCAGAAAAGATCCTTAAAGTTAATCACGCACGTGTGATTATCACGCGGCAAGGAGTCGACGGGGCTGGAGTGAAGGTGGCACCGAGGGTCGAAATTAAAAAACCCGCGACTTCTCTTTATAAAAGTGCACCGATGGTTAGACCCGTAACTCCTCCTACGAGGATTGTGATCCAGAAACCTGTGACTTTTCCTTATAAAAATGACTGAAGGGTACCTTAGAATTACAATTGCACTGTGACAATTTTCGAGAAAGGGAATCCGGCCAAGACACCCACCCGTAAGTCGAGTCTTCGTGATGAGAAGGGAGATGAGAAGACAGGATCACCTGGTTAATGAGCCGATGAGAGTGATGCTGAGAGTTTTGAAGTTCCTAAAGCACGTGAGTACTGGTGTGGTGGAACAATTACACAAGCGACCAAAGACGCACATCAAGATCGGCTTTGATTCTCAAATCGAGGTACATCGCAGCGCACTAATGAGAGTGTTGAATGAAATTTATGTTGCTGAAGACATTTCGGTAAACAAACTAGACCGCCTCATTAGTAACATAAGCGCAGACAATTTTATTTCTTTTAATGATGATGAAATTCTGCCAGGGGGCATGGGGTCCACCAAGGCTTTACGTATTACTACCCGATGCAAAGGGTATACATTACCGGGGATATTGATCGACAACGGGTCAGCACTGAATGTCTTGCCCCTATCTACACTAAACAAGTTGCCCGTAGACAGCTCTCATATGAAAACATGCCAAAATATAGTGAGAGCATTCGATGGTACCGAGAGAAAAGTAATGGGGAGGATTGAGATACCCCTCCTAATCGGGCCAAACACATACGAGATAGACTTCCTCGTAATGGACATCAAGCCTTCCTATAATTGTTTATTAGGGAGGCCCTGGATACACTCAGCAGGGGCTGTGCCATCATCGTTACACCAAAAAGTAAAGTTGGTGATAGAGGGCTGCTTGATCACCATAAATGCGGAAGAGGATATTATTGCGTCCGTTACCAGTAATGCACCATACATAGAGAATGATATGGAGGCTATAGAGTGTTCCTTTAGGTCGTTGGAATTTGAAAATTCAACTTTCATAAGTGAAGGAAGCAAGATCCCGGTGCCCAAACTCTGCGAAGAACGGGATGGGCCTACAGTTGACAATTGGAAAAGGAGCTTCGCCGGGAGGGGACTTGGAAAATATCTCTGTGGTCGGTCAGTGCGAGATTGGTTGACAAGCGGGATCGCCTGGTCCAGGGTATATGCCGGATGTTGGATGAGAAAGGAAGAGTGGAGAGGAAACGTGAAAGCACGAAGGGCACGATTGAATGGTCTTGAGATTGAGTGGGGTTCAATGACTTTTCCCCATATATCTAATACATTCGTGTCGGGAGGAATTATTCATTCGGAGACGGGAGGACATGAATGAGGAAACAATCAAGATATGATGAAAACTTTGAACATCAACGTTGTGTCTGAAGAAAGTTTGGGAAAAGAAAACTTGGAGGGTATTCGCTCTTACGAGCCTGGAAGTGTTCTGGACAACTGGATTGCAGAAGAAATTCCTGTAGTTTTTAGGACTAAAACAGAGTAATGTTCAAAACACACTTGTTGTTTCAAGCCTAGGAACAATAAGAATCTTTTGTGAAATAGGCATGTTCACACATCATTATTTTTAATAAGAAGTGCATTTTTCTTTCCATTTCGTGCAATTATTCTTCTACTGCTCCACTCCATTCATAATCATAACGCATAAATAAGTCGTCCTTAAATTCATTTTCATTGAATATTCTTTTATACCTACCATAGGTCCCCGGATATCGACGTCATGAGTGACACTCGCTATGAACTCGTAATTCCTTTATGAGCAAGACACGTGCTAGAGGATCTTAGGACTTTCTGGATGACGAAGATTATGATTTATCCCAGATTTGTTAAGGATGGTAGAGCGGGAGGAGAAGCCGATTCTACCTTACGAAGAGACAATTGAAAATGTGCTTCTAAAGGATGGGAAAGAAGTGAAAATCGGTACCTGCATAACCCATGAAACAAGGCAGGACCTCATTAGACTTTTGCTAGAGTTCAAAGATGTCTTCGCGTGGTCATATCAAGACATGCCAGGGTTAAGTGCTGATATTGCGGTACACCGTATTCTCATAAAAAGAGAATGTAAGTCGGTCCAACAGAAGCTTCGAAGGATGAGACCCGATATCACAGTAAAGATAAAGGAAGAAGTCAAGAAGCAATTTGATCTTTGGGTTCTACGAGTAGTAAATTACTCGAATGGGTGGCCAACGTGGTTCCCGTCCCCAAAAGGATGGAAAAGTCCGGATGTGTGTCGATTACTGAGGGACCTAAATAAGGCCACCGAAAGACAACTTCCACTACCTCACATTGACACTTTAGTGGATAACACGGCGGGTTTTAATTTTTCTCCTTTATGGACGGTTTCTCGGGATACAATCAAATAAAGATGCATCCTGAGGACATGGTAAAGACCACTTTCATAACCTTATGGGGGAATTTTTGTTACCAAGTGATGCTAGTTGGGTTAAAGAATGCGGGAGCAACATACCAAAGGGCTATGGTAACCTTGTTTCATGATATGATGCATAAGGAGATTGAGGTCTACGTCGACGACATGATCGCAAAGTCTCGAACGGAAGGGGAGCATGTGGAAGTATTGAGGAAGCTGTTCCTAAGATTGAGGAAATTTCAGCTGAAGCTCAATCCAGCCAAATGTACTTTCAGGGCTCGATTAGGGAAGCTATTGGGTTTCGTGGTCAGTGCAAAAGGAATCGAAGTAGATCCGGATAAAGTCAAGGCCGTACAAAAATTACCTCCGCCAAGACTCGTAAGAAAGTCCGAGGTTTTCTAGGAGATTGAATTACATCGCTCGGTTTATTTCACAATTGGTCGAGAAATGTGATCCAATATTCCGTCTTCTTAAGAAGCACAATCCAAGTTTTTGGGATGATGAATGCCATAGGGCGTTTGACAAGATTAAACGATATTTGTCCAACACCCCAGTGTTAATGCCTCCCAGTCCTGATAGACCCTTGATTTTGTATCTGACAGTGTTCGATAATTCAATGGGATATGTGCTAGGCCAACACGATGAGACAGGGAAGAAAGAGAGAGCAATATACTACCTCAGTAAGAAATTCACCGAGGGTGAAATGAAATACTCGCCAATTGAGAAATTGTGTTGTACATTGGTCTGGACAACTCGGAGGTTGAGGCGTTACATGTTGTACCACACGACTTGGTTAATCTCAAATTAGACCCTCCGAAATACATGATGGAGTCGATCATACGAATGGAAAAATGGCCGATGGCAAATTTTACTCTCGAGTTTGACATTGTCTATGTGAACCGTATAGCGGTGAAGGGAGTGCAATAGCAGATTTCTTAGCAATAGGCGCTAGATGATTATGAGCCCTTAATTTCGATTTTCCTAATGAAGAGTTGATGTTTGTAGCAATGATCGAGGAAGGTATCCTAGAAGATCATCCTTGGAAGATGAACTTTGATGGAGCGTCAAATGCCGTTAGTAATGGAATTGGGAAGTCTGGTATCCCCAAAGGAGAGCATTATCCATTCACTTGCAAGTTAGACTTGATTGCACAAATAACATGGCGAGAATCTGAAGCGTGTATCATGGGGATCCAAGCGACCATAGACCACAAAGTTAAGGTGCTAGAGGTATACGGAGACTCGCCTTGTAATATATCACCAAAGGAGAATGGGAAACAAGAGATCCCTAACTGATCAGCTATCAAAAGTTAGTTTTAAAACTAATTGAGGAGTTTGATGATATCACATTCTTTTACCTCCCGCGTGATGAAAACCAGATGGCTGATGCTTTGGCCACTCTAGCTTTTATGATCAAAGTGAATGAACAGGAGGGTATGAAGCCTATCCAAATAAGTATTTACGGGGCTCCGATTCATTGTTTCAATATTGATGAAGAGGAAGAGAGAGATGATCATCCTTGGTACTATGATATTCTGCAATATGTGAAGAGCCGTGAATATCCCGATCAAGCGACTAAAAATAATAAGAGAACATTGAGAAGACTTGCTAGCGACTATGTCCTAGATGGAGAGATCCTGTATAAAAAGAGGAGGGATCAAGTGTTGCTCAGATGTGTGGATGCTGTTGAAGCTAGGAAAATCCTGGAAGAAGTCCATGAGGGTGTCTATGGAACACATGCCAATGGGTTTACGATGGCCAGGCAAATCATGAGATTCGGGTATTACTGGTCCACGATGGAAGAAGACTGCATCCGTTATGCCAAGAAGTGCCATAAGTGCCAGGTTTATGGAGACAAGGTCCATGTGCCTCATTCACCTCTTCATGTTATGACTTCTCCATGGCCTTTCTCAATGTGGGGCATGGATGTCATTGGGCCGATCTCACCGAAAGCTTCTAATGGACATCGTTTCATCTTTGTGGTCAATGATTACTTCACCAAATGGATAGAGGCAGCTTCATATGCCAATATCACGAAGACGGCAATTAGCAAGTTTTTGAAGAAAGAGATCATATATCACTACGGTATGCCAGAAAGGATCGTGTCTGACAATGCACTAAACTTGAACAATAAAGCGAAAGCGGAAGTCTGCAGTCAGTTCAACATTAAGCACCATAACTCGTCGCCATATCGCCCGAAAATGAATGGAGCAGTCGAGGCGGCTAATAAAAATATCAAAAGAATTGTGGGGAAAATGGTTGAGACCTATAAGGACTGGCATGAAAAGTTACCGCTTGCCCTCTACGCCTATCGAACATCGGTTAGAACCTCTATCGGGGCAACTCTTTTCTCGTTAGTTTATGGGATGGAGGCAGTTTTTCCTATTGAAGTTGAGATCCCTTCACTCTGGGTTTTGTCAGAGCTGAAGTTGGAAGAAGTAGAATGGGTTCAATCTTGATATGATCAACTGAATCTAATTGAGAAAAAGAGGCTAAGAGCTATTCGCCATGGTCAATTGTAGCAGAAGCGGATGATGCGAGCTTACAATAAGAAAGTCCGCCCCAGAGTATTCCATGAGGGAGACTTGGTGTTGAAATAGATCCTCCCTATGCAAAAGGACTTTAGAAGAAAGTGGATGCCTAATTGGGAAGGACCTTATGTTGTAAAGAAGGCCTTTTGTGGAGGAGCTTTGATGCTAGCTGAGATGGACGGCAAAAGTCTGCCAAATCCAATTAATGCAGACTCAGTTAAGAAGTACTTCGCTTGAAAGTGGGCCAAGATGAAAGCCCACAAAGGGGCATCTTAAGTTCAAAAAAAAAACGGAGAGGCCAAAGCGAAAACCCGCAAAGGGCGCTTTGAGACTAAAGGGCTTTGAGTTGAAAACCCAAAAAGGCGGCTCAAATTATGATCAACTCGTGAGGGGCATGAGAGTTTCGCTTATACTTGAATTAACAATGAGGAGATATGTTACGCCTTAGGGCATCTACAAAGTACCATGGATCTTCTAGACACATGTTGAACTCAGAGTGGTCTTCAATAAGTACATACAGAAAAGCTCAGACTGTGATATCCAGGGCATCAATACCATTCTTACTCATATTGCACCTTAATGGAATTTGTTTTCCTTGTTCAACCCATTTTCACGGGTTTTATCCCGAATAAATTTCAGTTTTATTCATTTCTATAGTCTTGTTTCAAGCATTTTCTTTGAAATAATGATTCTTGAACTAATAATACTTTCACAAAAGAAGTTTTATGCACTACTCGAAAGTTTCTAAAAATACAAAATCAAACAGACAATTGTTTAGAACTAACCGAGCTTAAAAGGGCTCAAAGACTTGAGATAAGGGTTTAAGCAGTGACGACATCTTCAGATTAGTTGTTAGAAGTATCAGCTAAACAGAGAAGACATACGTCGGGGTCACCTTAATAAGCAAAGAAGCAATAATGTTCAAATGTTAAAAATGGATCATTCTCATGACATTTTGCATCCATTCATAACATTCATGATACATATGGTTAGGAGCATCTTTCATGACATCCTAATCATTTGACATATGCATAGACCCCATGAAATCACTTCTACAGGTAGGTTCCCAGAGGACAATGTAGCAAAGTTAATGGGAGTTACAGAAGAGCATGATCTTATCTCTCTTGAAAGGGAGTAGAGCAGATCAAGATTGAAGCCTTATCTCCATTGAGCAAGAGTGGAGCAGGCTAAAGATAGTAGATCCTATCTCCACTGAGTAGGAGTGGAGCAGATTGAAGATAATAGATCTTATCTCTACTGAGCAGGAGTAGAGCAGATCGAGATTGAAGCCCTATCTCCACTGGAGAGGAGTGGAACAAAGAAGATAGTAGATCCTATCTCCACCGAAAGGTGAGTGGAGCGGATTGAAGATAATAGATCTTATCTCTACTGAGCGGTGAGTAAGCAGATCGAAGATTGAAGCCTTATCTCCACCGAAAGGCAGAGTGGAGCAGCTAAAGATAGTAGATCCTATTACCACCGAAGTGAGTGGAGCGGATTGAAGATGATGATCTTATCTCTACCGAGGTGAGTAGAGCAGATCAAAGATTGAAGCCTTATCTCCACCGAAAGGAGTGGAGCGAGCTAAAGATAGTAGATCCTATCTCCACCGAAGCGAAGAGTGGAGCGGATTGAAGATGATGATCTTATCTCTACCGAAAGAGAGTAGAGCAGATCGAAGATTGAAGCCTTATCTCCACCGAAAGGCGAGTGGAGCAAAGCTAAAGATAGTAGATCCTATCTCCACCGAAAGGAGAGTGGAGCGGATTGAAGATGACATATCTTATCTCTACTAAGCGAGGAGTAAGCAGATCGAGAGATCGAAGCCTTATCTCCACCGAAAGGTGAGGGAGCAGGCTAAAGATAGTAGATCCTATCTCCACTGAGCAGGAGTGGAGCGGATTGAAGATAACAGATCTTATCTCTACTGAGCAGGAGTAGAGCAGATCGAAAGATTGAAGCCTTATCTCCACTGAGCAGGAGTGGAGCAGGCTAAAGATATAGATCCTATCTCCACTGAGCAGGAGTGGAGCGGATTGAAGACAACAGATCTTATCTCTACTGAGCAGGAGTAGAGCAGATCGGAAGTTTATAGCCTTATCTCCACTGAGCAGGAGTGGAGCAGGCTGAAGATACGGATCTTATCCCCATCGAAAGGTGAGTGGAGCAGATCGAAAGTGGCAGGTCTTATCTCCAGGTATTGGCAATGGAGTAGATTGAATAATACAGATCTTATCCCCACTGAGCAGGAGAGGAGCAGATCAAAGATAGCAGATCCTATCTCCACCGAAAGGGAGTGGGAGCAGATCGACACAAAATTTCTATACCTCTGGAATGCAGGGGGTGGAATGAAGCTACATGGAAAAGGAAGCATCAAGAAGTCAAGATCGAACAAGTCGAGGCAAAATTGGTCCTTTAAAGTCTTTGCTCTATTCTCGCTGCACGACAATGAGCAAAGAGGGCGCTTGTAAGGCCCAAGCCAAGACCGGGGCCCAAATCAAAAGAAAAGCGTCAAAAAAAATCAAAACCAAATTTAGCCCAAAACAAAAAACAACAAAGAAGCAAATGAAACCCTAGCGAAGACCAGGTCCTAACTCAAGACGCTGTCACCACGCTGTCCACCCTCCGAGTCGCAGCATGCTTCCAAGACTGTATGAAGAGCCCCACCTCCACGACGTTCACCTACAAATAGAAAAGTAACAACACGATAAAACAGCTAGAGTTTTAGGATTTTGATAAGGCTATAAAAGCCTTCGGGAATCATTGTAAAAAGGGGGTTTTTTTTTTGAGAGATACGAAAGAAAATACACACTTATAACAGAAAAATAGTTCAGATAAATACAGAGAACAAGAGCAAAGGTTCATTTTTTTTCCCTTTTCCGTTTTGTTTATTTTTTTTTCCTTTTTCGAATCTATTTTTGAGGTTTTCTTTTTTTAAAACAATATATAGGAATTTCAAAGGAAATAAAAAAAAAACTTACTTTTTTCAAATTTCGCCATCCATGGCGGATTGTGCACATTGTCATGGACCTTGGCGGAATCCAGTAGAGACGAGAGGATTTGAGAGAGTTTTTGGACTTTTTTTGAAGAGAAAGGATGAAATGAAATTTTTTGGGAGAGTTTTAGCTTTTATAGCTACCCTAAACGGCGCCGTTTTGAGCATCAGGGTCAGGGGCCAAAACGACGTCGCTTTGGGCCTCGACCATGACCCGACCGAGCAGGGCTAGGATCGGCGTTTTGCTAGGGAGGGCTAATTGCGCTTAGCCCTCCGCTTTTTCTCGGTTCTAGAATCAGTTTTTCTTATTCCGATTCTACCCCAAAAGTTCGCTTCTGATTTCAATTAAGTCCTCAGTTGAGCGCTGCGTTTTACAGAGTGGGGTTTATTTCCCTTTTGGTCCTCTAAGTTATGTATTTCAATCTATCTACTTTATCATTATTTATTTTTAAATTCGCCCCAAATATTCTATTTTTAACCCAATTTAGTCCTTTTAATTATTTTTCGCTATTTTATCATTAAATCAATTATTTTTAAATATTTTGGTTACGATATTATTAAACTATATTTTTGCTAGTATCTTTACTATTATTATATATTATTTTACTTACTTTTTTTATTTTTATATTATTATTATATCCATATTCTATCAAATGTTGCCTCTATTTTACATATATTATTATTAATATTATTAAATTGTTTTATCATATTCTATTATATCGTATTACATTTTTTTCCTTTCACTATTACCAATATTTTTATTTATTACGCTTATTATTTTTATATTTTGTTGCATACTACTATTATATCCATTATTATTATTTCTAGTATATTCACTATTATTTTCAATATGGTTACTATTACTTTATTATTATATTTATTATAGGTATATATATATATATATGTCTCTATTATTTTATTTTCATTGCTATGGTTATTATTATTTTATGTTTTCTTTATCAATATTAATATTACTATTTTCGTTATTTCATTACCTTTATCATTTTTATTTTTTGGTAATTTACTATTTAAATTTGTATATTTTGTTCTTATCATTCCATGTCGATCAATGATTTTGAATTACATCTTAACGTTTTTATTTTTTTCTTTTTCCAAAATTCATAAAAAAGGGGTTTTACAAAGGTAACATTACGTGGTTGGAAGTTCGAGAAATCGTGCTCAATCGTGCTGGGCTTCGATTTTTTTTCGTTCGTCCAGATCACTAAATGTCCTTTAAAGATTTCAATCATATTTTTTGAAAATAAGGTAATGTTTCGTGTTTGGAAGTTCAAGAAATTCGTGCCCAATCGTGCTGGGTTTCGATTTTCTGTTCATCTAAACAACTAGATATCCTTCACAGATTTTTTTATCGTATTTCTTAAATAAGGGCAATATTTCATGATTGGAAATCCAAAGAATCGTACCCAATCATGCTGGGTTTCGGTTTTAGTTTAGCCAAATAGTGAAATACCCTTTTCAAATTGCACTACATGTATTTTGGAAATCATAAAATGATCTTGGGATCGAGAGTTTGAAGCATCGTGTCCTATCGTGCTGGACATAATATTTCAGCTTTTCGAAACAAGAGAGTTTTGATATCCAATACGAGTCATCCTTCCATACTTTAAAATATTTTCTAATTTTCGATGTTAAGGACATTAATCAATCAACACGGTACCAATTTTGGGCGTTGCGAGGGTGCTAATCCTTCCTCGTGCATAACCGACTCCCGAGCCCGTTTTCTTAAAATCCGTAGACCAAAATGTTTTCTAAGGTGACCCAATCACACTTCAAAAAAAGATTGGTGGCGACTCCGTTTTTCTTTTTAAAGTCGGCCTGTTTTCCAAACAAAAAATGGTTTCGACAAGGGCATGACACATTTTATTATTAAGTATTTATTTGTTTATAATACTTTAGTGTTTATTGGATGAAATTATTGAAATAAAATACTATTATCGAGGAATTAAAACATCCATTATGAAAATGAATTAGTGAATATTTTTGAAAATTTAAATAAACAAATTTCTTAAATTCCTTATTTGCAAATATTAACCTTGTGGAAATTGATTAATATTAATAGTGTATCAATATAATTGTAAACTATATTCTTAGTGATAATAATGTCTTGTTCTTAGTACGTAATTAGTGATAATTATGTTACACTCTGAATAAATTTGTCAAGTAGCATATTTCAATTAATATAAAATTGCATAAGAAATCATTTCATACAAGTAAATTGAAAAAAATTAAGAGTACATAAATATTCAATGACGAATGGGCTCGATTAAAAGTTTCTCTTAGCAATGTTGATTTTTGCCAATTTACGGTAGAGTTTTTTTGGTTTTGAGATTTATTTTGTACTTTGGAGGTGAAAGTGAAAATAGGAGAATAAAGGCTACTGATATTTTAGCACTCCTATTAAGTTTGAGAGCATGTGGCAAAGAGAGTGATTTTTTAGCAAGTATAGTCAGATATTTCATTCTATATATCTCATTCCCAATCAACTGTTGAAAAAAATTGTCTATCTGAGAATTTTTTTTTTTTTTTGGAGGTTTTAGTTCAATAAACTCCAATTAGAGTGTTTGACTACCCAATCCTCTATTTGTGCCCAAATCAATTAAAAATGCTCAAAACTCTGTTTAGCAAATACCCCCATTAAAATTTTAAAAAAAATATTATCAAGATGAAGAGAAGCAAATGGATGTATATATCGAAGCGGAGGGATCCACTTACACTGATGTAAGACTAAAATAGTTTTACACCATTTCGTATCTCTTTGTACACTCAATATTTTAACGATCCAACTATTGACCTTATCATTCTATTTATATAGATCATGCGTGTCAAATTTGATGCAAATTAAAAATTTATAACTATTTGTTTTAGGTAAAAAAACTTTTAATCGTTCAATAAATATTAATATATAATATTTTAGATCGAATGATAGAGATATCGGATCGGTTTGAAATTTTACATGTATGACAAGCACAATTATATCGATAAATTTAACAGTTGGATCGTTAAAATATTAATCGTACATTAAATATGTAGCTTTTAAATATATCATAATATCATCGGTTGAGTTTTAATTTAATTGTCACCGTTGATATTGCAATAACAAAGATGATGTGGGTTTGAACGTGATTAAACATGTTTTTTTTTCATTTAAAATTTTAATAAAATGTTATAAAAAGTAAATATTATATTCATATAAATATAAATATAAATATAAATATAAATATAAATCCTAGTTATTTAGCTTTCTTTTCCATATTATCAAATTTATTGGCATAATACCATAACTATTAAAGTTCAATCAATCAAAATACTATTATCAAATTTATTTATTTTCCAATTGATCATTTAAAATTATACCTTTTATGTCAAGTCAATTTCATTTGATGATGAACTTTTAATTAACTTCTGTTTTAGGTAATTTTGTGGGTCATTTTCTAATTTTAAAATTCAACATTTTTGTGATGACAAAATTTTGAGAAAATAAAATAAAAATTTATTATGAGGATGATAATTTGGGATTATCATTAAGAATATTCACGAATTTTTAATTACGTTATCGCTTCACATATATATATATATATATATATATATCGTATGTATTCATATATTATAGGATAAATTATTAAAATAATCATTTTTGTTTATATAAGATTACATAGTAATATATTTATTCTTGGTATTAATTATCGTTAATGGTATAACAATAAGTGATGTTAAACATTAAATCATCATTTCAAACAAAAATATTAGGTTAATTTATACAACAGATCCATATATTTTTTATTTTGAGCAATCTAATTTTTATATATTATTTAATTTAATATAACTAGGTATATAAAATTTTATTTTTTAAAATTCTAAAAAATCTATATAAATGTCTACCAATATTGTATAAAATTATTTTAAAAATTATTTCATTTATTTTAAGAATAGTTTAATATAACGTATTTTTTTCCTATTGTTTAAAATTATATAATATTTTTATGAAAAATTTCGTAAAACACTTTATAGACATCTCTACCAAAACTATCAAAGTCTCAACTAATTACTCTTTATTAAAAGTTTTATCCAACTTTTAAGATCTCAATAATAATTAATTTTTAAAAATATAAAATTCAAATCTAAAATGTTTTTTAGCCCACATGGTTGTGTGATAAATTCTAATATTTTTAATTTTTAATATATAATTAATTATATATAAAATATGAGGGTAAATTGCACTCAAAGTCACTAAACCGTTAGTAAGTTTACGTTTCAGTCATTCAACTTTAAAAGTTACAAAATTGTCATTAAACTATTCGAAAGTTTCCATTTAAGTCACTGAGCTCTTAAATCATTGTTATATGGCTTTTTCTGTTTGCACCAACTGCACCAATCGAAAGCTCTTTTTTTTTCATATAACATCTTTGAACATCGCGAATCTATGAACCAAAATTCAAACAGCTTTCTTTTCCATTCTTTAACACAAACTATTAGATCGACTTGGATATAATATGTTATGAATCGTCGAGCTGTCGCTTAGAGCTCACTGATTGAACTTCATTTAAAAAATTAACAGTTTAGTGACTTAAATAAAAACTTTTGAATAGTTAAGTGACTTAAATGAAAAATTTTGAATTGTTCAATGACTTAAATAAAATATTTTGAATAATTTAGTGATCATTTTGTAATTTTTTAAAGCTATATGACCAAAATGTAAATTTATTAATAATTTAATAACATTGAATATAATTTACCCAAAATATTAATGTAATATCCTAAAAGTCATTTTCTTTTTTTTTTTCTTTTTAAAAAGAATTAGTGAAGGTTTGCGATTTATTGAGAGAAAAACAAGTGGGGAGCATCAATTGACCCACACCAGCCACTCAATTCATACCGGATATGACGACGACATGCAATCAACGAAACAACGTTGGAGTGTCCTCATTCCTTAAACGACGTCGTGTTCGGTCGACCCAAATTATAACTGCTTTCTAACCGTTGGTTTATTTGCAAATTGAATTTATATTGTTTTTATATTGTTACTAAATATTATTAATTATAAAATTTAAAAAAAAAAATCAAATTTTAAAAAAATTTAAAAAATTTAAAAATACAAGATTTTAGCAAGCTAACTAAGGATGTTCAGTCGGTTAACCGACCCGAAATAACATTAATCAAATTAATCGACCTTTTAAAATTTTTAACCGTTAACCGAATCGAATTTTTTTGGTTAATTCTGTCGGTTAACCAAATTAACCGAAAATATATATTTTTTATTTTTGTTTAAAATTAAAAATTAACTAAATTAACCAAATTACCCGAATTAACCGAAATGAATCACTACATAATCACTATATAACCGAGTTGGGTTTAGTTTTAGTTTTAGTTTTAGACTTTTATTTTTATTTTTATTTATTAAAATATTTGTAATTTTTATGATTGGGTTGAGTTGGATACTTGGGTTTGAATTGAGTTTAGATGAATAGTGAGCCTATTTATATATTATAATTTTAATTAATTTCTTTGTTAAACTGAAAAAATTCGATTAACCGATCTGGTTTTGAACCGAATTAACCGTTAACTAAAAATTAAAAATAATTAACTTACCCCGACTGAAAATTTTCGCTTAACCGACCGATTAACTGAATTCAGTCAGTTAACAGAATTTTTCGATTTTAACCAAATTTTGCACACCCCTAAAGCTAACCACCTGCCCACTACTAACAGCTCCTGTCATGGGCACCATCGGCACTGTCTTGGCAGCTCTAACACCTCAAACAATATATCTAAATACTACCCATATATCAAATAATACCTCCAAATATTTGTATTTATATTTTCAAAAAAGAAAATTGCATTCATTTTTTATTAATAAAACACTCTAATCTATCATATAAATTCATACATAATCAGTATATTAGATATAAAAAATTAAAATTTTTTGTCTTATTTCTTTCTGATACTTTCTTATCAATTAGTTTAAGTGTAAAATATTTTCTTATGCGAGGATAAGACAAAGAATACCAAAAATATTACGGTTAATGTGATTTTTTTTCTTTTAAAACAACTATGTCCACCTTAATATTTGATTTTTTTCACATTAACTTTTCTCAATTTAATTTCTCAATAATAAACACTAAGATTATGCCACATCATCATGAAAAATTGATGTATAATTAGATAAAGTTGGTATACAATGTCAAGTGATGATGTGGCACAATCTTAATTTGTCACATCATCACACCATAACGAAACGAAATTAAAGTTCAGAAATCAAATAAAAGATTACAAAATTCCAAGACTACTGTGGAGTAAAAAGAAAAGGATTAAATGCCAAAATGAACTTTAATTGATATAGTTAGGAGCCAAATATAACATTAACCCAAATATTGAATACGGCTTTTATCAAGTGAGCTGTTAGAGAGAAGACTGTACAGAAACATACAACATACAATGAACTAGGATTTGAAATATCTATCAAAAACAACCATTACAAAACTTCACCATATACTTTATAGTTGATTCCCTTTGTATCTCTCGTTTCTTTTCCTTTTTCGATACAAAGGCCCAAAACTTGAGACCCCGATTTGCAGGAAATCACTCCTTAAGGATGATTACACTTGTTCTTACATTCTCTTTACTTCTACAAAGTAGTATTAGTTATTACCATCTAATAATGGAACAAACAATTAATGATTATGGATATCACCTTGGTTTCTAGTAAAAAATTATAAAGATGCAAACTACTGGTCTCCTGAATTACCCCAATGCTAATAAAATATCTACTGAGGCCAATGAATAGAAGAATTGAAGGCAGCAAAAGATGGATATGAATGCTGAGTATTAACATGACAAACCGGCAATTCTCTCACTCCTTATGTTGTCCTTCAGTGTCGTTTGTTCCCTTGTCATCTGTGTCCTTGCCGTTCAGTTCCTTCTCAGTTGTGTCCTTGCCGTTTGTTTCCTTGTCATTTGTGTCTTTCTGCTGGATTTCGGTATTCTGACCCTCGTTAGATGGCTTCCCATCATTTGGGCCATCAACATTACCGGGCTTTCCCTGTTTTGTTTATACAACCTTGGATTAATACATTAGATAAAATATTGTTATGGTAAAAATTACAAAATGAAAACTCTCATAATAGCTTTTCCCTTAGCTGCCAATTGTGAGCTAGCCCATCAGTTTAATCCAGCAGAGCAATCATCTGATCATCAAAAAACTTGAAAGACAGTAAATTTGTGAAAAAAACTAACCTTGTTTCTATCACGCCAGCCGAGCCCAAATGGTCGAGAAAGTATGCCAATTTTCCGTGCAGGGATTCCTTGTTGAGGCTCTTGATTGCTGCGCGCTGATGAATCAGGGTGTGATGATCTGCAATCTTATATTTATTAGAAGGGATTTATAATCAAATTGGCAAATGTATATGGCTTCTGAATTGCATTCCAAGCAATGACAAAGGATACAAATCAAAGAAAAACAACTAGTTATTGAGTGATCCCCGAACCCTGAACAGACCCAACTGACTGACTAAAAATATTTCTCCCATGAGTAAAACGATTTCAAATTGGCAAAAGGTTGCTAACGCACCGTGGAGAAGGTTGGACTTTAATTTGTCCAGACTGGTACTGTAAGGTAGCCTCTAACATTGATTCTGCCATTACCACTCTTTTCTCCATTTCAGCAAGTGATGCAGTGGCCTCTTCATACTTTTCCTGTATTTGCATAAATTTTGAATTTTTGTGATATGGTAAAGACATAAGAACATGTTCTCACGCAGGGAAATGCTTCATAAGGAAAAAAGAAAAGAACATGTTCTCGCATATTTTCTACACTGGAGTACATCAACTAACATCGTTTCGAGTAAAGTCCCACTGTTCAATTAATTACAGCTTTCCAAAATATTTTCTTGTTTGCAACGATTTTTAAGCAAAATTAAGATCCGTTGAAGCCATTAGTGCGCTGCCTGCAGCACTGGTGGAAAGATGATTTCTTTACAATGTAATTAAAAAAGACCCATAATTTCCAAACCACAGAAATGAATATTGGCATTCAGTAAAACTCAAGAACCAAGGACTTATCACTGCGAGCATATATTTACTGATGAAAGTTACACAGCAAAACAAGAGTTTGATCATAATGAGTACCTGAAGCACTTGAACAGCATATCTTTGAGCAGCTGCATCTTGTTCAGCAAATCTGCGAGCATCTTCTGTCACCCTTTGATCTTGCTCTACCCGCATTAGGACCTACAAAATGCGAGACAAATGCTATAATAATCAAGACATGTATAACAAAAGAAGAAATCCTCCATTAATTGAACATGAGGAACAAGTCAAACCTGAAGCATTGCGTTTTCTTGTTCCTGCTTCTCAGAAAGTGCCATACGAAGCTCAGCAACCTCTTGCTCTAATTGCTCCACCTAAAGATCAGAAGCAGATATAGCAGATATAGCATATGCAAAATGTTCATCTTAAGAAAACACCTAGCAACTATGAAGTCAACAAAACACCAAACATTCAAAGCATACAAGTTGCAAGCGAACTGCCCAATGTCCTTCATTGATTCAGGCATGAGTCATGACAACCTTCCAATGCAATTTTTTGCAAGTTCTTGTAATAACATTAATCAAATTGTCTACTTTGTGGTAAACAATGATAGAATGAACACATAGAATCCACAAAGAGGCCCAAGGTTCCAGGAAAGCCAAGCAAACAAGTTGCAGGCATTGGAATGATTTTTAGTTCAATAAAGGTCCTAAGAGTAAGTTAGAACATTGGCTGCAAATTCTGGCAAGGGAAAATGGAAAAAATTGCAACAACAACAATCATATATTTCTATTGATGCCAAAGGAACTGCCGCTAATGAAGATTTTCCATTTTACCCTAGCACTTAATTGGCGCCGATTATCCTGCTTTACCATCTCCATCAAGGCCGTTTCCAGCTCCTCAGATCTGATACAAATTAGAATGACGCAAGATTGTTGGTTGCATTCATCAAGCTTCCATAGAATAAAGATTATTTTAAAACAAATAATCCACGAATTCCAACATAAAATAAAAAGATTAAGCATGTGTTCATTTCACTGAAAACTTCCGAAAAATGATTTTTGGAAGATTGATGGATTTTCTAGAAAAACTTAAAGCTTTTTGTGTTTGTATGATTCAACGTAAAATAATTTTTTTGAAAGTTGTTCCCAATGAAACAAACACAACATAAATTACATTTGTTACAAAATATTGTCGAAGCATTAATTTGACAATAAAAATTTATCTTATAATAATCAATGCATAAGTTTTTAAATTTGAGATTACATGAATGAGAGTGAAAAGTAGTACATTCGAGCAGGAAAGGATAATTGAAATTAAGCAAGATTTAAACAAATATTCATATTTTGTATTATAATATATTTATTACTAAAAGTATTTATAAATTATAATCTATATCCATTATTATAGTATTAATGTAAATATTTTTCAATAAAATATTTTGAATGTTAAAAGTATTATTAATGTTAAAATTTAGTATTAAAATAAAATTGTAATATCAAATAATTTTATTAAAATAATAAATTACATTAATTATATATATTTAATTTATTATATATTATTTTAAATATAAATATTTATTTTTAAAAGTATTAAAATAATTATATTTACAATCGATATTTTAATAGGTTTAAAATTAGAATAAAAAATTATTATTAATATAATTTGGCACGATTCAAGTTAATTTTCATCTAAAATCATATTACTCACATGGGAACTCTTGTCCAGAAATTGACTTACCGGAAGACAATTTCATAAAAAGAATTATTTTCCGTTAACCAGTAAAAGTCATTTTCATTGGCCAAGCTATCTTCCATTAAACAAACACAAAAAAATTGCAGAAATTACTTTCTATAAATCATTTTCCATAAAATAAAAACATCCTAAGTAGGTAGGCATGTCCAGTTTATAAGCCATTGTGATGTAGCTTAGATATGTCCATGTATAAGAAAGGTTAGGAGGCAAGTTAGTAATAGATCTTAAACCAAAAACACAAATCTCGCTCTCTATTACACGGCATATAGCAAAACATGCAAACCATAGAGATGATATAAAATTTAACCTGAGGACAGCTGATCTTTTCTCTTCTAGCAACCTGCACAACTCAACTTTTAACCACACAACCTGCACACAATTATTTATAACAAATTAAGAATATGAGAACATCACAAGAGGCCAATAAAATCTCACAATACAAGGGTTTAGGTTTAGGGATTATGGTTTAGGGGTGATAAATTAGGGTTATTGATCAATTAATGTTTATGATTAGGGTTTACAGTTTGGGTTGACAAATTAGGGATTATAAAATAGGGATTTTGTGTCATGAATTAGGCTTTATGCTAATATAAATTAGGGCTTATAGTTTAGGAAATAGGGTTATGAATTAGGGCTTAGCCTCCCATGTCTTTTTGCAGCTACATATAAATCCAACAAGCAACATCCTTTCAAAAACTTTTGTTAGGTCCACAGAATCAGTGTACTCAATGAAACAAATCCACTCAGGCAGATCAATAGATCTAATCATTGATAATGATTTAATAAAAATGATATCTATATCGCTCTAAGAAATTGACACTAGAAAGAGAGTTCATGTCACAATCTCACATATGCATGCAATATGGAAATTTTCAACTAACCCCTAAATCCGAACACGTGACTGGACATGAATCCTTCTGAAATATCTTTTGTTAAATCTAGCATCACTCTAGCCATTGCATTAAACCAGAAAAAAACTCAGGACATAAGATTAGAATAAATTACGCTATTCAAATTATATATTATATTTCCACTTTACAGGGCAAACAGCACATGCAATTGATCATGTATATATTGTATTTTGTCTACAGGCCAAGGAACAAAGACTCATCAACTCACAGAGGAAATGCAACATTAAACAATTGCATATAGTGTTCACAGAAAGGGTAAATGTATATGCTACCTGCTCTTGAAGATCTGGAACAGCACCTGTGTCAGCATCTCCAGTCAGACTAATAAGAACTTCGTCAGAGTTTGTGGAACCAGACCCAGAATGAGAGAGATCCCCATTTGCTTTTGTCTTATTTGTTTCCATAATCATGGACTTAGGATCCTGCTTAAAATTATATAGCTTAGAAGCTAGGCCCTGAGAATCCCTCCAAGCTTGAAGCCCCTTTGATCTTTCCTCAACTGCAGCTATTACAGCTGATCGATGCTTCTCTCTTAAATCATGTAATCTTTTCTCATTTACATTTTGATAACCCATACAAGCTGTCAATACAAGTTGGCTGCTGTCGAATGTTGAGCCAGCCAATGACTGTAACAAGGTAACAGCATCTCCTGCATCCTTAGTTGTAACCAGTGCAGGGCCTGTAAGAAAATTAAGTTACATTGTGTAGTTTAAAACAGCTTATTTGTCACTTTGGACTTCAGGTACCATAAAGATATCATTGAAGTCAAAATACTCGTGTCTTTCACCCCATACCATATAACTCCATTAAAGCAAGTGCTGTCCTAAAAAGCATGACACGATTTCCTTCATAGAGGAGCACATCCCAGACTCGAAGCACTGTAATGAAAAAGTACAGCGGGAAGCTGTAATTAAGCACTGGTGATACCAATTATTAAATGAGTGCAGCATCAGTAAATAAGAAACAAAAGCACCAATTATGACAGAAAATTCCAATGATAAACTGTTCGACTGATAGAAGACACAGCATGAAACCTAACCACTTTCCCATGGAAGCATGTTCATAAAAATGGAAAGGAACCACGGTCCGGTAACCCATGCCACCTGCACTCCCAGATAATCAAGATGATTGACTGCAGAAACATAAAAATGTAAATTATAAACAGCCAAAAAAGCAATGGAAAGATAACATATATGAAATTTCAAACATAAAAGAACAAATATTGAAAAAACAGACCCAGTTTGGGAAATCTCTCGCGCACCAACTCCTCAAAAACAAGTTGGTCAACCTAACAAAAGGCCACGAGTTACCAGGACAGTTATCTAAAGCATAATTATTCCATCAATCATTTAACATTCTCATTTAGGAGAAAGTAGATAGCATAAATCAACTAACAAGGAGAAAAAGAGTTGGACAAAATATTACCTGAGACTCAATCATTTCCTCTGAGTAATAGCCATCAAAATAGTCATCAATAATGCCCATCAAAGTCCTGAAATGTATACCACAACTTAGAAAATAGAAACCCAACAGTGCACTTACTATAAGATTAAATGCTATGTTTGCCCATAAAACTTAGAGGATCCCACCAAATAAACATAAGAAAGCATGTAAATAATGTTTCTCCAACAAAATATGCTCAGATCTGTAACCTTAGGAAAAAAAATTCAACAGATAGAAAGAGGAATAATAGATCCGCAAGGAAATTCTCAACCGTCTCCAAACCTACCAGAAGGCATTCTCTTCGGGCATCAGTAATAGTAACAAGGCAGCAAAGAAATTCATGGCCTGCATGAGAAAAATACTTATTCCAAACAAGCCAAAACACATGAAGCATAACTGTAACTAACATATTTCAGAGCCTAATACCTGACAGTAGCCAACTGAGGGATTATGTCGAGCATAAGCTGTAAGCAACCGTCTCAAAGCATTTCTACCATCATCATCAAGGGCAGGGTGACCTGGGAATGTTCGAGGCAAATCCTGTTTTTAGAACCACTAATCGATTAGGAGACTCAAATTAATAACACAAAACAAACAGGTAGCACCAGTGGCAGAAGAAACTAAAACTAGAATTGAAAAAACTGCCGATGAAACAACCTTCTCAATCTGCCCCTTCCACTTCTCAGGCCCACCTATGGACTCAGTAGTTGAACCTTTACTGTCTGATTGCAAGCTCTGTTGTTCGGTGTTGTTGCCACAGTTAGTTTCATTAGCTAGTAGATCCTGGTAATAGTTCTCCACTCTGCGTGCCCTCACACCAACAAAGGCTTGCCAAAGCTGAAATGTCCATATTCATGAGAAAGGAAGGTAGAAAATAATGTGGAAGTTAAAGAGAGAATGACAGTAGATCAAATAAAGTACCTCTCCCCTAAGGGCCATTGGTACTCCACCACGAACAAGAACTTCCAACTCTTCCTTCCAGGGATATAAAGATTCTGTAGGAGCTGCATCATCAGCACCACCACCCGTTCTGGTACTTCCGCTGCCACTTGTAGGGGAATCCTGAACTGGGTCAGATCTCTCTGCATCATAAAATTCATCATCAGAATCCTCCTCTGATGCTCCCTTTGGGGATCTAGCATCTTCAGTAGGAGTTAACGGCTTTCCTTGACTGGTTTTTTGCTCATCTTTTGATAGAATGCCTTTCTTCTTTACACGAACTCTCATCATATCTTCAATGGCCCGAAGCAACGGTCTAATTTCAGTCCATATTTGGATCCGATGAACTTTTTTCTCTGGTGCTGACTGAACCTTCTCCTTTTCTGTATCATTCTCAGACAGATTATCAGAACCAGACTTCCTTTCACATAAATCATCTCTTTCAGTGCACTTCTTTACTTCACTGTCCCCATCCTCAGCAGCATGTGAGGTCTCCTTGCCTTCCTCTGAAGGTCTCCCATTGACTGGCAATTGAGCAGACTTAGCTTGACGCTCCAAGAAATCATTCCACCTATCTGATCTTTCCTCCTCTTCTTCCTAAAGTCATGGGAATAGACAGGATCTAAACATTTAATTCATCTCAGGTGAACTTATTTCCATTGATCATCAGTCGGTTTATCAGAAACTAGTTAAAGCAACTAAATCAAAGACCTGAACTATTGAGCTTGTTGTCATTCAAGGCCCATAAGAATGTGGGAGAGAGTTAGGGAAAAAGAGGTACTACAGGAAATATGTTCAGTCTTAACAGAATTTAATTGTTTAAGGTATTTTCAGTTTCAGAAAATAACTCTGCAACACATCAACCATTTCTAACTAAGTCAGAGAGTGAGACAAATTATTTGATATCCACCATGATATATGAGTTGGCATTTTATCATACTTTCCCTTTTATGCAGCGGCTGAAAATAGATGATGATTTAAAATAAGAAGGCATAAAATCAGGAGACTGAGTCAAGAAAATACCTTGTAGATATTAGCATATTCTCTGTACCTTTGCATATGCTGAGGTCTCACCGCAAATCCATATGCATCCCTGTCAGTAATAAACTCTTCAGTAACCTCCAATTTTTTTTTAAAAAACCTTCACAGTTCACACTAACAACATATCATTCCAATACACACACAAACAAATTATAGAAAAAATTCCAGTTAAGCAAAAACAAAGAAAAAAACCCTAAAACTACTTCCGATCAGCCTCCAACAATCACATTCCCACACTGATTACCACAACATTCTAAAACAAAGACTAGCTTAAACTTATCTGTAAGGTTATCAAATTCAAATCGAGATAACTTATTGAGAAAGGAGCATAAACATAAAACCAAAAGTGAAATAGCGCATAATTTTAACCAAATACAGCTCAAATAACCCGTAACCCTTCTCCAACCTTACCCAGTTACACCAGTGGCCAGTGGTCACACAACAAAATATAGTCAAAACTAAACTTCTCTACTTTCCAATGTCATTCAATTTACACCAATTTGCTCAAAAAATCAAGCTACAATACATGAAAAAGAAAAGATATCAATAAAAGATCATGGACTCCAACAACGTTCTCAGCAAAAGCTAACATAAATTACTAGCGACCAGCCACCACATTCCTCGATTACTAAACCAAATTGTGACCAGTTCAATAAGATCTTGAATTCACCTGCAATCGGCACCCAAAGATTGCGGAGTTTACACAAGCAAAGAATACATGTAACTATTTTTCCATCCAAATTTGTTCATAAAAACTAAATCACATTTCAGATCATCAAATCCAAATCAAGAAGAACGGATAAAAGATTCGCGGTCAAAAAGAAGTCCAAAAAGTTTGACTTAAAAAAAAAAGAAAAAGAAAGATCTAATCAAAAGATTCAAAACTATAACGGATCAGATAAAGAGAGAAATCTAAGGGACAGTTGGCGAAAAGAGCATACCTCTTGTGTTCGAATGCTATAACGGGGTTTACGCCTTTGTTGGTAGTTGAAATGGTGGCGGCGGCGGCAGCGGTGGAGGAGGAGGATCTCATTGCTTCCTGCTGACGTGGATCGATTTGATTGGTCCGTGAGAGAAATTAAAGGAGCGTTGTCGGTGACGAACGAGTGGAATTTTCGGACTTCTGCTTGAAATTCTGCTAACGTTAAAAAGGATAAAAGAAAAAGTGGAATTCAAGTTTGGCTGTTTGGGAGGAAAGAATGCGAGGGAGAGTGACGATGGTGGAAATATATATAAAAAAAAAAAAGGGCAGGCGAGAGATTAATATTAGAGATGGAAGAAGAGGGACAAAGAAGGCTTTGATTGATTTGGGTAATTCTTTCTTTGAAAATTATAAAAATTAATTAAAAATAGAAAATTTAATGAGTTGAATTGAAGCTTGGGAAAATGAGTAAAACGGAAACATTTGTTTAGGTGGTAAGGTAAAACCAACATGCGACGAGCGGTTTGTAAACAATGGTTGCTATTGGTCTATTCAGTAAGTTTATCATACAATTTAAAACAAAATTTTTGGCCAACGTGGCCTTACTTTGGTTCCATTTTTTTTGAGTTTCATCATATATAATTATTGTTAATTATTTTTATTATTAGTGAAATTTTAAAAAATATATATTTAATTTTATTCGTCTTGAGAATCAACAAATGAAAACACGAGAAGTAGAAAGTGGTTGTGATAAGGAGGCCGATTCAATTATAATAGGCGGAGAGCTAGAATAGAAAGGAGAGGAAGAGGAGGCTATAGAATGCTTAGGGTAAAAGGCTTAAGGGAGGTCGGAGAGGAAAAGGTGAAAAAGATCCTTTCTATATTGTGTGCTGAGAGCTTTACTTGATGGTGTCTGATTATGTGGTTGACCAAGTGGTAGTTCTATTATATCTTGTGATAATAGAATGTTTATAATGATAATATATTACGAAAAAAAAAAGAAAAATAGAACACACATGTAAAGGAGAGACAATTATGTCTATTTATAAGTTTGTAAAACTATATTCTAATCAAAATCAAATAGAAGTAATGTAGTAAGGTTAACAAGAATTTGTCGATTATCGTCAAGTGTAGTACCATATAGACCAGCTTTAACATTCTATTTCCTAAGCTAGTACGAGATTGATATGATTCAGTGATCCTTTAGTGATCTCCTTGAGGGATACAAGCAAACCACTAAAATGAATGGCCTTAGAGTGAGTTCAATGAGTAGCCCAATGAAAAGTCCAATGATATCCAATCGATTGGTACAAGGTAAAGAACTATCTATAGATATCTCTTAAACTACTTTTCATGTTGACGTATTACTTAACCAAAGTAGAATATAACAAATTTATAACTACCAAGCTTCCACAAATGTCCAACTAATATATAATATTTGAGTAACAATCAATCCAATCCAACACAAATAGTACTTACATAGGTCTAGTGTGGGACTAACAATATGGTTGAAGACACACTTAAGGACATCTCTCAACCCGATCACATGCAATGAAATGTGGTCTTTTGCTATCAACGGCCTAAAAAATTAAATTTCTCTTAATATAACCCCTTATCCCATGAAAATATATAAGGTTAAATTGTATTATTAGTCCCTATATTTTTTAAAATTAAAGATTTAATCATTATACTCTAAAAGTTAAAAATTCAATCGTCATATTTTTACAATTTAAAAATTTTAATTCAATCATCATCATTGTTGGTAGTTTCCGTCAAAATTTATCAATTTAATATGTTTATTACTTATATATATATATATATATAGTCTTATAAACTCTATTTTAGTAGATAATATATTTCTTATTTATTTGATAAGTTTATTGTAATTTATTTGTGATTTTTTAGGATGAGTAAGGGTGTGTTTAGGGTTAAATTTCAAAAACATTTTCCAAATAATTCAAATTTTTAAACAATAAGTTATACTAAATAAATAGTTTTTCAAAACAAATTATAAGAAAATTAAATTTTCTAATTTTCAACTTTTAAAAACTAGTTTAAATATTAAATTATAAATTTACCCTAGTTTTATATTAACAACAATTTATGTATTTTAATTAAATTTTACAAATAATTTATATTAATTACATAAAAATATTTAAACATTATACTTTATATATCATAATATTAACAACAAATTTCATAAATTATTATTTATATATTTGTGTCAAAATAATACTAACATGGCATCATTGTAATAACAGTAAAGGCGCACAAAAATATTTTGCATTTAAGTCAATTAATCCATCAATTATGAATTTTTATTAATTTACGAGTGTTATCTACACGTATTTATTGTTAGCGTGACATTATTTTATTTTATATTTCACTTTTAAAATGAATTAAAAATTTAAATTATAAAATATAATATTAAAATATTTAAAAAACATTATATAAAAAGTTATTGAAAGATTAATAAAGATATAAAAAATTATAATGACATAAAGTAAGGGCATGAAAAGTTGCGGTAGCTGAGCGAATGATGTGAATCAGAAACAAAGGTTGAGGTGAGCGTTCGATCAAATTAAGTTGATTGAGTGAAAAAATTTTGAGTTGACCAGTTTTATTTTATCATTCTAATTAGATTTGAATTTTTTCGAATAAAATAGAGTAAAATTGTTCGAGTTAAATATGTCAAATTAAAATATTGTTACAATATATGTAATTCCATGTTAGAACACATAAATTTGAAGACATATATATTTAAAAACTCTTTCAAAATAAAATAAGAAAAAAAGACTTTAGTATGATAAGTTTTATTTATTTAGGTTCCAAAATTATTATTTTAGAAATTTTAATTTTTTATATATTCTTTAGATTTTTGTTATAAAATATAAATTTTGAAATTTTATAAACATTTTGAATTTTAAAAATTATTTTATAGTTTTGAGAAACCAATTTTCATTTTCAAAATTAACTGTGACCAAAAATGTATTTACACTAATATATTATTTGAGTTATTATTCGAGTTATTCAAATTATAAAATTTAAACCAACTCGAACTACTCATTCAAATTAATTTAAAAAATTAAATAATTTAATTCGATTAACTCAAAATTTTAAAGTGATCTTAACCGATTATAAACCAAAAATCAAATTTGGTTGATTAGATTTAAATTTTCCTTCTATTAATCCATAAAAACCAAGTCTCAAGAAGAAAATATGGCTGCAAATAACAAGAGAATTTTCTTGTATCATTGAAGCACGTATAATCACTAATTAAGTTTCACATTCACGTATCAAAATCTTTTTTCTCATATCACAAACATAACATAAACAATTATTTCACGTGTTTCGTTTAACATTGAATTCATTATGTATTATTGAAACACATATATCACTATAATACTTTTACTTTCACATATCAATTTTGCAATCCTAAGTAAATCTCAGAAGAGTTCAATAATTTTGATACATTGCAAAGATCCGGCCAAACACAAACTCTCGGCCTATAACGAAACTCTAATAATGAGAACTTCAGAAAAATATACAAGAACTCCAATAAACACATCACATAACCCGATACTCCTTTCCTAATTCCCTCTAGACCCCTTTATCACCAGACCCCCGTCCGTACTTCTAGCCCTTCTCAACTCCAAAATCATTTTATTATCATATATCATATTTACTCTAAGTTCACCGAGACATTTATTCATATATCACTTTCATATAACATAGTTTATACATCACACATATATCACTTTGAATCACATAAACACGTTCACTATATTTTTATTTCACATATCCACTTTACTCACAATTCACAAAAATATAAACATAACATATATTCACGGACTTCAAAGACTTTGATTTCAATTCATTATCGTTAAGCACCTTACTTTCTTATAACACTTAAATATTTTATTTTACTATTTTAGCACACATAGTAACTTTTGAACATTTTATAATTTAGTCCTTAAATTCATAAAAATTCAATAATTATTATATCACTTCACACTTTATTTACTACCACTTAACACTTCATTTAATCCATTTATTATAATATTTATTCACATATCAAAATTTTACACACTATTCAATTTAGTCCTATACACAACATGTAACACCCCTAACCCGTATCCGTCGCCGGATTAGGGTTACTAGGTGTTTTTCAACTAACCACCAAGTTCATTCAGTCACATGATCCATAAAGCTTAAGATATGATATTATAAAAATCAAATCATCCCAAATATGAAAATTATAGCCATTTTCGCATGGCATCTTCATACAAACATATTTATCCATTTAAAACATTTTAACAAGTAATTTAGTCTATACATGCCATGGACCTTGGGTTCGAAAACAAAAAGGTACCAAAAGAGATGATAATGTGATTGACTTCGACGACGATCCCTGAGCTCAAGCTTCAACTTCAAAATCTAATGAACAATGCATCAAACACACCAAGTAAGCTATTATAGCTTAGTAAGTTTTAAGCATTAGAAAAATATACAAATAATCAATATAAAATTTTAATCAACCAACATGATCATTAACTACTCCATAAACACAAATAAGCATATCTTGCTACCATTCATTAATTCGCCATTTCTAATAGATCTCGAACCGAACATTCACACGCCATAATCCATTTCGAATCAAGCTCAAAAATAAATAATTATGTTACATTTCTATAATTTCATATACAAGAATAACTCACATCGATAGTACTAATTTATTCATTTGTCATATATTACTTACCTGTATACTATTTCTCGATTTCTATCATTCAATTATCAAGGTCTCTAGTCGATTCAACCACCCGCACATGTAGGACAAATCTTTACGTAACGTATCACACATTTAGTGCCGTTACTTGCAATGTATCGCACACTTAGTGCCATTGCTTGCAATGTATCGCACACTTAGTGCCATTGCTTAGATAAGGAGCACACTTAGTACAAATCTTTACGTAACATATCGCACACTTAGTGCCGTTACTTGCAATGTGTCGCACACTTAGTGCCATTGCTTGCAATGTATCGCACACTTAGTGCCATTGCTTATTTTCCGCACATTTCGTGCCAATCGACCGATTTCGCACACACAGTGCTCGGTAATAGAATTCGCACACATAGTGCCCTTAGCCGATCATTTCCTCAATCATATAGACACATAATTTCACTATCATTATCATCTATACACCATTTAAAAACACATGTTAATCATAATTCATTCCTCCATCTCAACACCATCACATTCGGCAATCACTAATACACATAAAAATACATATTCAATATTCGAACATTATTATTTACCCTAATTTCTTTACATATAAACTCATTCAAATCAAGTATCAATACTTGTATCAAATCATATACTAACCAATGTACTTTCAACCCATCCATACTAAAAAAGGAATTCATTATACCTTGACCATATGAAATAAAACATAATTACATTTAACACATGTATATCAATATAGGTTAAATTTCAATTCTTTCCAATTGCTTAAAACTTACCTCGGAAATCGACGGATTAAACTTCCCGGCTAGTCGTTGAATTTCGCCTTCCCCGATCCAAACTCTTTTCTTTTGTTCTTGATCTAAATAAATTCAAATTAAGCTCATTCATCACTTTTCTCATTCAATTTAATCCGAAAACATATGATTGAGCAATTTACAATTTATCTTTAATTTGTCTAAATTAATTGGACAGCAAAATACAACATTAACACACAGTATTTAATCAACAATAGCAAGAAACATAATCAATATGTCCTGATTTGTAGAGCATAAACACATTAACAATACATCATAGATAAGGCTCTTAAACAACATAAACGACAGCGCATTAGATTAAGTTCAGACACAATTACTCAGCTTAGATTGGGGTAATTTGGACACAATAAACTCCAACCATCATACACCATTACTTGTAACATTTAACCCTCATAAACTCTTTAAATTTTCACATGTAAACATTTTAAATGGCATTTTCGAACAGCAACATTTTCATTCATTTAGACAACATTATTTACATTCAATTAACTTATTAATGCAGCATATATTAATTACCAATTACATTCCTCAGCAACTTAATTTGGCATCAATTCAGACATCATTAATTAACATTATTGTAACCATTTCTCCTGTTGTAATTAATTGTCCAACAGCAGCCCAAACAACATAAATATACAGCTATTGAACACCATTTAACCAGCACATTAACTGACACTTAGACATAAATTATGCAACATTTACTTTGCTTTTATTCTCATCCAACAGCTTCATAAATGGCTGCTTTAACCCCTTTAACAATCAGGTTTAGACACCATAAATTGCAACTAAATAAACATCATTAATTTGGCACATCAAATGGCATTCGGTCATACATCTACAACATTGAATTAGTCTTCTATTATCATCCCGGCTGCATTAATGGTAGCATTAAACACTCCCATTCACAGGTTTCAGACATAATAAATACATCACTATTTATTCATTTCCATCCATACCAGTTGAACCACACAAGAAAGTAAAAAAAAAAAAAACATTATCAGCAAAAATAATATCAAGGCTCTTGCTACCACATTTAAGAAATTCATGCACTAATAATCCATGCATCTAAGCAATTTAACATTTTCAGCCAAGCTTTACCGTCCATCATCCATCAAAATTTCCTTGAAAAGCAACTATGATCCAGAGAAGAGCTTTGAGAAATTACCAGATCATTTGAAGAATATGCTCCTAGACGAGCTAAAATTAAAATTTATCTCCACATGCAATCGGTTTTGAGGTCTCTCCCTCCCTTCGAAAACACCAAGGGAAGAAAAATAGAAGAAATGAATCCCCTCTCTATTTTTTCTTTTGTTTTCGATGACGAAGAAGATAATGGGATGAAATAACATGTTTTCTTTATTTTATTATTATATCACATATATTATAATATAACATGTTTTTTAGCTTAATTATGTAATATATAAAACATGTTATCATGAAATTAAGAACCACATGCCGTGCACTACGTAATAGATGGTAAATTTACCACTTAAGTCCACATATAAAAGAGATTAAAACAATTAAACCACTCAATTAATAAAAGGCTACTTTTTACCACTTATGTAATTTGATCCTTTTTCTTAAATTAAACATACAAACAGTCAAATAAATTCACTAAATTTTAACACATGCTCAATCATATATTTTTAACACGAAAAATAATATTAAAATATTTTTCAGCTCGAATTCGTGGTCCCGAAACCACATTTCTAATCAGGGCTAAAATCGGGCTGTTACACAACAATTTCACTACACTACATCGATTCACTTTGTAATTAAAAATGAATTGATATCTTCACTTCACTTCACTTCAATCAACTTCGTATTAAATTCGTACTCAAACATCTTAATTAAAATAAACAAACTTGAATTCAATTAAGTTCTCACTTGCTTTTTTACTTTCCTATGCTTTCATTCACTTTCTCCTTCAACAGAGTGATTTCCATGGTAGAAAATGATCTCATAACACTCTAGGATATGAATTACGCTATGGTTTTAAGTAAAACTCAAGAAAAATGCATGAAATTTCTTTCTTTCTTTCTTTCCCATATGTTTAGAAAATTCTAAACTTTTCTTTTTATCTCAATTTATTCCATATTTCATCAACCAATCAAATTTCACCACATTTCAACATTAATTCCTACAAACTCTCTCTCTCTCTCATTTACACCTCAACACTTAGATATTCTAATCTCATGATTATCTCTCCAAATATCAATTAAAAATGGAATATTTTCATTTAGGTCCCTCCATGAAATGGGAAAATTACAATTTAGTCCTTATAATTTTTCACTTTGTTCAATTTAGTCCTTATCTCAATTTTCCAACTTCACATAACAATATATCCCCATGTCACATTCATAAAAAAATATTTCTTAATTTTTAGCCTTTTCCAAAATATTAAATTTACACTTTTAGTCCTTCAACTTTTAATTTTTGCAATTTAATCATTTCTAAATTTCATTATTCATGCTTTCTTTCTGAATAATTAATTCACCTTTAAAATACTTAGAAACCAAAATTTTGGGCTATTACAAGTTATATGTATGATTTTATTGTAAAATTAACTCTATTTCCAAGTGAAATAAAAATAATAAATTTTAGTTAATAGCATCTTTTTGTCTTAAATTTTAGTAAAACTAATTCTATTTTCAAGTAAAATAAAAATAATATAATTTAGTTGAGATATTATTTAAATAAAAATTTTAAATTTTATTTAAATAATAAAATGCCATCTACTAAAAACCCATTCACCAATGCTACATATTTCAATTTTCTTGTCGCTTCGTCACATGAGAGACGAAATGTATGAGTTTTGAGTCCCCATCGCTCAACCAAAACATATTTGAAAAACGATACGAAAGTAATTGTTTCCCCTCAACTAACGCGAGGCTTGTATTACTTGATGAGTGATTTTGTTGTCAAGCAGATCTAAAATTGGGAAGTCAAGTCACAATCAAGGGCGAAGTCAGGATAATTTTTTAGAGGGCCGGACGAAATTTTAATTTTTTATAGTTTATATTTTTATAATTTATAAAGAATTAAATCAAATTTTTATAATTTTAGGAAAGCCAAAGTGTAATTTTACCTTAACAAAATTAAAATTTTTAAAAAATTTTAAAGGTCTAAACAAAAATATTACATTTTAAGGGGGGCCGAGGCCCATGCCAACCCCCTGGCTTCGCCTCTAACCACAATAGGATACTTCAAAGTTGTTGCATTCTCAGCAATATGTCCTTGTTCGGATTTCCATAAACAGAAAGCAATCACTTTATGCTTTGAAATTAGAATTTTGAGATACTTGAGTATGTAGGGTAAAGTAAAATGTAGAAGACTTGTTTTGCTTTTATATGAAGCAGGATTTCCTATTTATAGGTCTTGAAATTAGGGTTCTAAAATTCTTTTAAAAATAGTTTTAAGGTTAAATTTAGGGTTTAGCTTCATTGGATATTATACTATTCGTAATGGGGAAAGGACGGTATGAAACAGTGACGCCACGTCATCTGTATCCCTTTTTTAATAAATTTACGCTACATCAATATTTTCATCCTGAAAAAAATCAAATCCAAATTAAAATTCTGAAATTCAGGATAAGAATACTGATGTGGCATAAAACTATTGGAAATGGATAATATCACTATTTCATACGATCTTTTCTCCTCATAATGTAGTCCTTTAAAAAAAGCAGCATCTAAAAAGCTATAAAATTCCAATTTCGTCCTCTACAACTTTTTTCTTTATTCCTTCTCTTGAACACTGACATTAAACCTTTTTCAATATTAAAGGAATCAATTCGGATGTTAAAAATTAAAAGAATAAATTTATTAATTAAAATTCATAAATATTTTTAATATATATTAAAAAATCAAAAATCGAAATAAACAAAAATTCAAAATTGTTTATTAAAAATAAAAATTCTAACTATTTTGATTATATGTCACTTGTTGAACTTTCGATTTTTAATTCAACTGACCAGTTCGGTTTGGTTTTGTCAAAACATAAATCTCGATTTAGTAATACCTTAGAATTCATCAAAAGCGAATGGACTTTGTAGATAAAACCTAGTTCAAAAATAGTTACTAAGAATATTGAAAAACAAAGTTGGTCGAACTAGTCACGCCATTGATTCGGTAGTCTAACTGATCCAACCAATTCGATTAGTCCATCCGTTTTATTCAATTAAATAAATTATTAAAAATTTATAAATAAAAATAAAAATCTGATTCAACAAACCAATTCAATCGGTCTATACTAATTCCTAGATCAACCGATCTAATCCCTTTCTCTGAATCGATACCCAATCAATTTCTAATCCAACCTGACTGGTCCAGTCGAATTCAAACAACCATAAAAAGAAACCAACTAATTTTCTAATATTCCCGAAACAAAAGCTCGAAGAAACACCTCAATATCGACCATGGTTCAGTGACTGGATCAGCAGTGCTTTTAACCAACTACAGTTTCGGAGAGCTGAGAATATGAAAACCTTCTTAACTACTAAAAGGTGCCTATGTTTAATATTAACTTCTGCAACAATCCTTATTGTGCATTCATCTGATATTGTCATTCGGGTTCGGATAAAAGCCGGATCTCCGTAGTATTCGATGTTCAGAGATAAGACAAACCCAGAAGAGATAACATTTCTTGCACTCAAAGTCACACGAAACAATCGATAATACTATATATGTTAATGAAATTATATATTTTCAATTATCATGTATAGCTGAGTGAACTTTCAGAGGAATTATCTGAAAGGCACTCTCTAACTGGTAACTGACTTCTATCGATAGTTCTATTATGTATTTGTGTAAACAAGTTGTTAAATTGCGTGACTATACATCGGAAAAAAGCAACAAAAAAAAAAAAAAAAATCATTTCGATTTCTTCAAAAGAGTGTTTGTTAATACAAAAGGGAGATAATGGGGGAGCAAATGATAAAAGTTTAGGACCTGTCGCACTAGCAAATGCCGTGTCCGGAGACTCCAACACCACCACGGATTGAAACCAAGGGTCCCTGCCAGTAGCTCTGGCTTATCAGATGGAAATCCAGAAACAAAACTATAACTGTTATATCGTCGTGAAAATGTCTCCTCACTCCACGGTCGATCTTTTTCAAGTCCGAGTATCTCATTTCTCTCTTCTTAGATGCTTCGCGTAGAGCGGCTTTGACAAGCTTTCTGGCAATACCCTGTGTAGTAGGCATCTCTGATAAGTATATCCCGAAGCAATTCGATCATCAAAAGGAAGGTTACTTGGAAGTTACAAGAAAATTCAACATGGAACTCTAAAAAGACTAAAAAAGGCAAACCTTTAGAAATGTTACATTTTAGTAAAATGTTAACAATTACATTAACTAAATAATGTCGATTTTACTTGGACTCGGATTTGAGTGTTCAAAAGGGTACAGTCTTACTAGGGTATGTTCATATTTTTCCAAAATTTTCACGTATCTGGATGGTCCTTGGAGGATCATATCCCGATGGTCTGGATATGCCTCAGATATCAATTTCGAGCACCGGAACTTCAAGAAAAATGAAAAGTCGGAGTAATATAGTTCTAGTTTGACAAAAAGAGAATCACGAAAAGAAATCTTACATTTCGTGGACAGGTGTTGACAATATCGACTGCATCTTGACTGCTAAGGTGTTCCCATAGACCATCTGATGCAAATATAAGAAACTGATCTTCAGGGTCAAGTTTCTGTACTAATGTTTCTGGCTTGGCACTAAGGATTGGCTTATCGAATGGTTCGGGAACTCTAAACTTCGGCAATAGAGGATCTCTGTTGAACTCCGCGCTCTTTAGATAAGCATCACCAATGGATCTCGAAATCTGTCACGTAGCGAACTTTGGTTAACAGACTATAAGTTTGCACGTGCCTGTTGTGTAGATTGTGCTAATTCTCTTTGTCGGATTGATAGTAACTCAAACGGCAATTACCCTTAAAAGTTCCTAAAGCTCTCCAGGTGGAACTATTCAACGCATAAAATAAGCATGGGGACAATTCGGGCTTCTATGATGGTTTTTTTTTTTTTTTTATATGAAAATAAGCATACAAATGGATAACAACTTGGGTACTAATGCTCCTATGGAAACTTCCAAATTCCGGAACCTAGAAATGAAGATGACTAACACTTGTATTGTTAATCTTCAAAACTTCATATTCAAAAGTCATAAGATTCGGAACGAGAAGGTAATCGACCAATTTTCATCAATTTTAAGTAGTTACTTCAACTCAAGAAAACAATTGTTTATGGAAGTAAACCTATGTTACTCGAACTTGGATGTGACTGTTGGACACAGGTATGTTCAAATTTTTTTCTAAGTTTTTCCACGTATTTGGTGGGTCCTTGGAGGGTCATATCCTGATAACCTTGTCCAAATATATGTCGGACACGGATACTTCAAGTAGAATGATGAGTCGGAGCAACATAAATGAAAATGACAAAAAACTACCTGTATAATACCCTTCACACGCCATACTGTGTGCTTGAGGACCACAATTTGTGGATCATCCGGATGTAATGATCGTAACTCTTCCCGTACAGATTCAACACTTGCATTGTGCTCTGATGATAATGGAACTGCCTTGACCTCTTTATACGTATTATCCAATCTTCCTAAGACCACTCGAGAATCTCCTGCATTTGCAATATATAGCATTCCGCTACAAACTATTCCTACCAAACAACACGAACCGACAGAAGCCATATGCGGGTCATTTAGCCATTGCTTCCTCACGAGAGCAAGAAAATCCTCCTCAGTTGCCAAAAATGCTTTGTTGATTACATCTGCCGACATTCCACCATTCTCAGTTGTAAACTCTGCACCATAATAGCTGTCAAGTCAGTAAACATATGCATTAGCTATCGGAAATTGGAAACTTTAACCAGTCGAGCGGGAAATAATCATTTTTCTTTAAGTATCAGAGTTTGACATTTTCAAATACGGGGTATAGGGATACGACCTTCCAAGGAATGACTTGAGACTACAGAACAAACTCAAGAAAACATATGGATGACTTGACTTTTGAAACTCTAAAGATCTTTGCAGTGAGGTGGTAAGACTCAAGACTACAGCACAAACTTCAGGAACATAAAGTTCGGAAATCCGAGTTCTAAGTTCCTGAATCCACACGAAAACTAAATTATCATCCTTTATGCGGAAAGAATAAAGTAGCACATGTTTTTTCGAAGATTACTCCCAACATGTTCTACAATGTGCAATATCATCTCTATGTATGTCATCAATGGTAACAAAACCTGATTCCAAGTCAAGACTTTTAAAGACCACAATAAAAATATTACTAAATTACGACGTTCCGGCTTTTTTATATATATGACTGTCAAATACAAAGTTTCCGAATTCAGCATAGTGACGAAAGAACAACATACTCTTGATATAACCGAAAAGGTGTTCATTTATAAACCTAGCAGTAGCCGGACCACCATGACCATCGTAAATTCCAACAAATGTCCCGTGAGGCCCCGATTCATATAAGCTCAATGGACCTGATTCGAGTTGGCTATGGTCTTCCAATAGATTGTTTGCTTGAATTACTGCCATCGAAAATTCACCGGTAACATGGTCTCCTAAATCTTTGTACCACAATAGTCCGTCAACCCTACCATTAGCATCATCATCTCTACTCGAATCTTCACCCTCGACAGAAGGTCTCCAGCAGGCGGCATCATTCGCATTAATGATCCTGATACCATAACTTACATATTCTACCCCAAATGACCCAACAACCAAGTTTTTCATAAAATCAATACCAAAACTCTATTCAACCTAAGAATTCACCCCGGTTTCTGCTCGATTTCCAAATCCACAATCGAAGATTTGGATTTCAATCACGCATAGATCAATGCAGACATCATTAATCTGCATAATATCAATAAAAGACATTATAAAACCTTCATTTTAACATGATAAATTCTACATAAATCTGAAAACAGGCATTATTCACATAAATCCATCAACCTGTTTATGCTTTTGGGGATTATCTACATAAATTCAGACAATAAAACTTTTTTCAGACAATCATCAATCTATGTCTTAAAAAAACATGAACTTGAAAGCCATGACAGAAACTCCACGACCAATCTCCACATGCATTAAAATGGAAAAACAATTCATTTTACATCATCTATGGGCTTTAAACTGAGATTAAAATCCCATATTGTCACCTGTTTATATATATATATATATATATATATAAACTTTGGAACAAAATTAGAAACTTTCAGACACCAATCAATCTGTAACATTAAAGCATTAAAAAAATGACAAATTCCACATTGTGAATCTTTTACAAGCATTCAAATAGAAATTACAAAAAAGAAAACAGACAAACACCCATCACCTTAAAAACATCAAAAAAGAAACAGAGATATTCTTCTTACATACCTTATGAAACAATGAAGAAATTTTGCATATCTAAGAAGATTCAAAAAGACCCATCATTTTGTTTTAAGACAAAACAATAAAAAAAAATAAGGTTGTAAGAAGGGTGGAGACTTAGAGAGAGATTTTGACAAAAGAATAAGAAGAAGAAGAAAAAAAAATTTAACAAAACAAAGCTTGTGCTTTGGAAACCACCATAATAAGGTGGCTTTTTTTTCCCCCCTCTCTCTCTCTCTCTCTCTCTCTCTCTCTCTCTCTCTTTTCTGTGGGTTTTGGGTTATGGTTTTTGGTTGGATTTTTTTTTATATTTTTCAACTATAATTTTATAATAATCCATTGGTTGAAGGGGGTTTTGACTTTTGACCTGTTTGGCTTCAACAATGAACAAACCAAAAATTTAGGCAAGTTTTACTCATCTCTCTTTCTCCTGTTTTTAGCAAACAACTGCAATTTATATCAACTTTCTCCCTTTTGCCTTGCCTTGCTCCTTTCCAGTATTATTTCTAATTTTTCTTCATGATTTGGTGCATCCTATGTGTCTTTTTTTGTTTCCTTTTTATTTTAGGTTAAAGTATCCCATAAGGCTTTTCTATTTTTAAAATTTTAGAATTTGGCCTTGTATTTTATTTTCAATAATTTAATTTTAAAATTTTTCAAAATTCATGTATAATTATTAACCTTGTTAAAAAATTGTTAAATTTATTAGTATAGCATTTTGAAATTAAAAAATACTCACTTAGTCTGGTAGCAATGTAATTCAAAATTTTGGCATTGTAATAAACCTAAAATTTTATTAAATGTAGCGATTAGACCTTAATTCTGAAACCTAAAAGCAATAGGACTAAATTTTAAAATTTTGAAAAATATAAAGATTTATGGCATATTTTAAGCCTTTCTTTTATCGTATATTTAAATAAACTTTTTAATTAAGGATAAAGAATGTCAATTGAAAACTTAAATGTAAGTCCTTTATTGTTACATTTGTGGGTTCACAATGTTGTAAAAATGAGATTGGTGGACGAATGGGTCAGACCATCGACTTTCAATTTAATCGGTTGAATCGTTAATTCAATAATAATTAAAAAAAAGTATTAACTAATTAAATTGTCGATTTATTTTTATCACGGTTTGTATTTTTATCGGTTCAGAGTGATATGTTCTATTGTCAGTTATATACCATAGTTTGAACGAACGATTTTTTTTATTTAACTGATCAATCCAATTCAATTCTTATAATTATCCTTATTTGGATTTATAACTGCTCCTCCCAGTAATATCGTCTCCAAAATTTAAACATGTATCCTTTTCTTGGAAGTGCGATATATTGAATCATCGTACTCAATACCTATTAACATATCATATAAATTTTAATATCATCAAATTTTAATTGCAAAATAGTCATTTTCCTAATAAATAAAAAAGCCAAGACTCTTGAATTTTGATTTAACCTATAAACTATAAACATTTTCCAACTTTAGTATTTTATCTGTCTTTTTAGTTTATTCTATAATTAAAATAAATTATTAAAATAGTCATTTTATTTGCTTGAGTTACATTTTAGTTATTTGTATTTGAAATGTTATGTTTTAGTCACTTATGTTATCGTGTTGTAACATTTTAGTCCTTTGGTAGTTAATTACCATTAACGATTATAACGATAGTGACATGGCATATTAAATCATCATTTCAAATGAAAATTTAAGGTTAAATTCTATAATTAGTCCCTATATTATTTTTATTTTGAGCAATTTAATTTTTTCTTTTATGTTCTTTTAACTTTTTTTTTCTTTATTTTCCATTTTCTTCTGCTTCTCAATTTGTTTTCCTCCTTCTTCATTTCTTTTAACGTAGTTTGCCTATGTTTTTTTGTTTATTAAAACTAGTCCACAAGCTTGCCTCACTCGAAAAAATTAAACATTCAAAAAATATATAAAAGTATAGGGATTAGTTTTAACAAATGGCAAACGTATGAAAACTACGTTGAAAGAAATGGAGAAGGGAGGAAAATAAAGGGAGAAGCGAAGAGAATGGAAAATAAAGAAGAAAATTAAATTGCGTAAAATGAAAAAATATAGGACCGATTATATAAATTAACCTAAAATTTTTGTTTGAAATGATGATTTAACGTGCCATGTCAGCTTACCGTTATACCGTTAATAGCAATTAACAGCTCAATAACTAAAATGTTACAACGTGATAACATAAGCAACTACAAAGTACTATTTCAAATATAAATAACTAAAATAAAACCTAAAATAAACAAAAAGTCACTGTTTAATAGTTTACGCTTAATTTTAAGAAACTATGACAACTTTTTAAAATAAAAATAAGACGAAAATAATAATTTAAATGTTAAAATAAAAAAATTAAATATTAAAATAAAAAAGTATTATAAATAAAGAACTAAGCTAATTCGAGGATTTTCTTCTTCTTCTTTTCCTTTTTAAGGTTTCGTAATCCCATTGTTGTGTATACTGCAAACCTCATGGATTCACAAGTAACTTCTGCCATCATCTTATCTTAAGCAATTTTTTTTTATATGTAATTCGAAACTATAAGGACTTAGAATAGTCCGATTAAAGAATATAATTGTATATATGTTACAATATTAGTAATTGAATTTAACTAAATAGATTTAACTGTTGCTATTTTGATCAGTATTAAAATTTTAAATTTTGAAAAGTACAATAACTAAAATTGAGCAATTCAAAAATATAAATACTAAATTTGATCAAATTAAAGTATAAAGACCTAATCCACAACAGGATTAATAGTAGAATGTAACCAATAAAACTTTAGATCAATGGAAATTGACCTACTTAAAGTGATTATTTTTACATTTTATCTCTTTTTAGGTATTTTTATTTTGGAAAATATTTGATACACTACTAATGAAATTTACAAATTCCACAAGTAGAGTTGAAACTGATGATAAATGTATATAATATATATAGTGAAATTTTAAAAATAAATACATATCAAAGAAATGGGACACGCAAGAAGATTATGACTAGATTTGATAATGGGCGAACATGAAGGCTTGCCGAAAAGTAGAAGGATTTGGATAAAAATATAAACCGAAAAATAGGTTTAGGCACAAATAAGACCCATTTATTAATCGAATTGAGCCTCTAGTAAGTCTTTTTTTTTTTTTGCCTAGGCCTAAATTTGTAAAAAGATAAATTTGTTATTGTTTTTCACTATTTTGTTGCAACTTCACTATTATATTGTTACTATTTTATTGTTATTGTTTAAATATTATGTAATTCTTGTTTTATTGTTAATTTTGCTACTATTTTAGAGGCATTTACTTGTTAAGTTGCACCTATCTTAGTGTTATTTAAGTATAATGACTTTTTAAATATTATTTTCAATTTGTTGAGAAACATTTATTTTAATATTTTTAGTATATTTGATGTATTACATATATATATATATATTAAATTTATTTTTATATAAAAATTTATCTACGGAAGGGCAGGCTCGGGTTTTAACTTTTTATCCGAGTTAGGTTTGGATAAAAATTTAAGTCCATTTTAGCCCTTCAAAGTATTAACATTTGGCCCTTAACCTTTATTAAAAAAAAGTCATTTTAGCTCTTAAATATACGTTGTTTGTCAAATTATCCTAAAATAGATGGAAACATTAACATTTGTTAACTTACTGGCGTGGATGACCATGTGGATGCCACATCAACGACTACTTAATTATTTAAAATTTAAAATTTAAAAAAATAAAACTAAATTTTATTAAAATATATAAAAAGGTATTTTTTTAAAATTTTGAAAATAATTAATTGCTCACGTGGTCAATAAAGCTAACAAACCTTAACATTTTCATCCATTTAGGTGATTTGACAAACAATACAAGTTTAAAATATAAAAGTGATGAAAATTAAAATAAAAAGCTAAAATAACTCTTCTTATAAAATTAGAGGATAAAAAAGTTACTATGGTAATTAATAATTTTTTATGAATTACAAGAGGAGAAAAAACCTAATAACAATGCAATAAGTACAACTCGAACCTAAATCATATCGAGATAATAAACACCGAATCATCAAGTCAAGACTCGAGTTAATAATTACCTACTTTACTAAAATATAGATATCCAATTACCATACATAATTGTAAGATTACTTTTAGTGAAGCGAGAATAATTTTAGGCAATTGGATAAAATTTTAATTTTTATAGTGTATATCTTTAAAACTTGTAAATGATTAAATTGAATTTTTATAATTTTAAGGGGGGCCAAAGTGTAATTTTACTTTTACTAATTTAAAATTTTAAAAAAAATTCTAAAGGCCTAAATAACAATTTTACATTTTAGGGAAATTGACTGTAACACCCCAAACCCTACCACGAGTCTGCCGGATCCGGTATGTCACGGGTAAAATATTTTGAATCATTTTGAGTGTCTGGTGAAAACTTGTTAAAATGTGGCTAAAGTATTAAAATGGTGTTTGAAAACTCAGTTGGGCTTTTATAAACATGGTTGGGTTGATAAACCTTTTTGAAAACGGTTGATCATGTAATATTTTAAAATCGTCACGGTTATAGTTGACTTGGTTTATTTTTGTTACCCGATGGTAACATCTTTGAAAAACTCGTAGAAGTTACTTAGTTGAAAAAGTTGCTTTTAACCGGTTCACTTAATATTTATAAGATTCCATTTGTAATATAACATGAGTAAAATAAAGCAATAAAGTAAACATCCAAACAATAATTAGCGGCCTTCTTACAACCCAAAATAAAAACTTAGAAAATAAATAATATTAACTTTAATAAAATGAATTTAAATCCAACGACAAGCATGGCCGCCTCGAGTCCTCTCCGGCTCCATCTCTGCATTCTACTCATCTGCAAAATGTTAAGGAAGGGGTGAGTCACCAAGACTCAGTGTGTAAATCCCCTACCCGGAAATGTAACTCATACACAATTTATTAATAAGCATGCAAGTATGCAACCCAACCTACCCATCCATACTCCTTGACTACCCCGTGTGGTCAAAACCACTGGTGGTCAAAACCACTGGTGACTAAAGTCACAAATCAAATGATGGGGCCAACCTATCGTGTGGTCAAAACCACTGATGACCATAGGTCACAATTTATCAAGTGTGGTCAAAACCACTGGTAGTACCAAACCACTGGGACTTAGTCGCAATTTATCAATCGATGTGGTCAAAACCACGATGACCATAGGTCACAAATAATCGATGGGGCCAACCCATCTTGTGGTCAAAACCATGGCGGCGATCCATAAAATCATCCCTCCACTCATCAATCCCACCATCATCATGCTTACATAACAATATCATAATCCCATATATATCATGCATTATGTACAACATATCATTTAACAGCATATGATGGCAACTCAATCATATATCATAGATCACAAGTTAGGGGACTTACCCGGAAACCATGATTTTGCCACAAGCTAATCACTACCAAAATTATTAACAAGGCAACAATTTAGCAAAGTCTACTAATAAAGTGTGTAAAGAGTTTACACACTTTTTCTCACCGAAATTCCTAGATCCAGAAGATTCGATCTACGATGCTAGATCTCTTGACCTATAATCGACCAACAATAGGGTTAGGGACTTTACTGAGGTATTTTGGTAATTTACAAGTTGGGGTATTTTGGTCATTTTTCAAATTGAGGGTATTTTGGTCTTTTTCCTTTTTTAAAACAAGGTTTTAATTACTTCAAAAACAAATGGCTAGTCCCTTTCGGGTTTTAGTTATCGAGTTTAGCTTTGTAAGTGTGTCGCTCATAGGATGAATCAATTACTGCACTGGTAGGATTCGAGTGAGTAGGAGGTGAGTCACGAGGATCGCTTAAATACCAAAGCGCCACGAATCCAATCCTAGACATGCGATAACGATTGCCACATCTTTTGCTTAGTGACAACTCACGTGGTTGTTTAAGTAATTATTAAATCTTATGCATAGTTGAGGTATGCTAGCCTAGGTTCAACAGTTTCTACTCTAGTAGTCTACGTTCTCAATTTACCCTTCTACCCCTCATCAAATATTCACAAAATGGATAGAAGTACTTATGGGCGGATAGGTGCAAGACTCAGCCATGTTGTTCAAGCCAAATCGTTCTCAAAACATCATAATAAGGCCTACTAACAAAAACCAAACATTTTGGGCCTTGGGCCCCCCCACAGCCGAGTTTTGAGGTAAGGAATGGACATAAAAATCAGATTGGTAAAGTGGTAACCGAACGCCACTTAAGAGCTAGAGGAGAGAATGGGCGCAGGTCACGGGTTCGAGTGGCTAGAGGGGCGTTTTGCGTTTTATTTTTATATGCGGTGACGGGATTAAGTAGGGAAGCTTTAAAAATTAAAAGATGAGGGTGCATGACATGAAAGTCGGGTTGGAAGAGATGGCAAGGGGCGTTGTAGGGGGCTGCATTAGAGAGGTTCCAGGTTCGAACCATAGGAACAGCATATGGTTGTTATTTTTTTTATTTTTGCTGCTGGCATGTATGGGAGAATTGGCTGCATTTTGGACTCTTATTTTGATAAGGAGAGCTATTTTTTGCTCATATTCTTGGAAGGGGTTATTAGTAGTTTATTTGCTATTAAAGTGTTGAAAGTGATTAGGAGATTAAATGTAAGATAAGTCTTGCATTATCTTTGATAAATAAAAGTGGAAATTTATCACCAAAAGAGGTGATGGTGAAATAGGGACTCCTGAGTCGTCCATATCAATTTTGTACGAAAGAAGTGCCAAAAATCCATCAATTTCTTTTCTTCTTTTCTCTATTCATTGTCTCAAATTCTCCCTTAAACCATAGCCAAAATTGTTCAAAATTTCCAGCTTTTTCTTGTTCCTTTTAGTCGAATCTACCTTCTCTTTTAAGAGGAAAATTCCACCCTTTTCATCTTGTGATTAGTGATTTCTCTAAGGTAAGTTCTTGTTTGGTTCTTTTCTTTTCATTGAAGATAGCGAATCCCTCACAACACCAAGTGGTGCTGATTTGTGGAGTTTAAGGTGAAACAATTATCAAGGTAAGGGGTAATCACCTCTTTAGGTTCAAGGTTATAGCCGAATGGCCTAAGTTTCTTACTAATATGATCAAACCAATTGTAGGGAGCCATAGTCGATTAAAGGGAGCTTTGGATTTGTTCTCTTAAGGTAAAGAGGTAAGTGACATTCGACCATAGGCCTTGATTATGTGTGATTATACAAGTCGATTCTTAACTAGCGTTTTGGTAGGGATCTCGACAAATCAAGTGACGTTTAGATTTGTTTGGAAATCAAATCCGTTTAAGGTAAGAGCCTTTGGTATTAAGTTGTTATGGCGAATAGGCCTTTGGTATTACTTCGACAATTGGCGAATGTAGGGTCAAGATTTAGCATCATAGATCGGCTTTTCGGGATCTAGGAATTTCGTAGTAAGTGTGTAACAATTCACTACACACTTTATTAATAACATGACTATTTTGTTGCCTTGTTAATAAATATGATAGTGATCTATGATATATGCTTGTGGGCTTAAGCATGGACTCGGTAAGTCCCCTAACTTGTGATCTTTGATATATGTTTTGCATGCCATCACATTGTTAAATGCCATGACTAAATACATGATTAAATGATATGTTGTACATAAAGCATGATGATGGTGGGATTAATGAGAGGAGGGGGATGATTTTATGGACTGTTGCCAGTGGTTTTGACCACAAGATGGGTTGGCCCCATCAAATTATTTGCGACCTATGGTCATCAGTGGTTTTGACCACAAGATGGGTTGGCCCCATCAGATTATTTGTGACCTATGGTCATCAGTGGTTTTGACCACACCGATTGATAAATATGACTAAGTCCCGGTGGTTTGGTACCACCAATGGTTTTGACCACACTTGATTATTTGTGACCTATGGTCATCGATGGTTTTGACCACACGATGGGTTGGCCCCATCATTGATTTGTGACTCTAAGTCATCGTGGTTTTGACCACCGTGGTTTTGACCACACGGGTAGTTAAGGAGTATGGATGGTTAGGTTGGGTTGCATGTGCATGTTTATTAATGACTTGTGTATGAGTTGCTTTACGGGTGGGGATTACACCGAGTCTTGGTGACTCACCCTTTCCTTAACATTTTGCGATGAGTAGAACGCGGAGATGGAGTCGGAGAGGACTCGAGGCCATGCTTGTCGATGGATTTAAATTCATTTTATTAAAGTTAATATTATCTACTTTCTAAGTTTTTATTTTGGGATTGTAATAAGGCCGCTATTATTATTTTGGATTTTTATTTTACTGTTTTATTTTACTTATGTTATATTACAAATGGAATTTTATAAACATTAATTGAACCGGTTAAAAGTAACTTTTCAAACTTAATAAACTTTTACGGGTTTTCAAAGATGTTACCATCGGGTAACAAAAATTAAACTAAGTCAACTATAACTTTGACGGACTTTAAAATGCTACATGATCAACCGTTTTTAAAAAGGGTTTATCAACCCAACTATACTTATAAAAAGCCCAACTAAGTTTTCAAACCCCGTTTTCACACCTTAGCTAAATTTTATCAATAGTTTCACCAAATCCTTCAAAATGATTCAAATTATTTTACTCGTGACATACCGATCCGTCAGACTCATGGGCGGGTTTGGGTGTTAGACCATTGCTTGCAATGTATCACACACTTAGTGCCATTGCTTAGATAAGGAGCACACTTAGTACAAATCTTTACGTAACGTATCGCACACTTAGTGCTTATTGCAATGTATCGCACACTTAGTGCCATTGCTTGCAATGTATCGCACACTTAGTGCCATTGCTTATTTTCCGACATTTCGTGCAATCGATCGATTTCGCTACAAAGGTTTCGGTAATAGAATTCGCACACATAGTGCCCTTAGCCGATCATTTCCTCAATCATATAAACACATAATTTCACTATCATTATCATCTATACACCATTTAAAAACACATGTTAATCATAATTCATTCCTCCATCTCAACACCATCACATTCGGCAATCACTAATACACATAAAAATACATATTCAATATTCGAACATTATTATTTACCCTAATTGCTTTACATATAAACTCATTCAAATCAAGTATCAATACTTGTATCAAATCATATACTAACCAATGTACTTTCAACCCATCTATACTAAAAAAAAGGAATTCATTATACCTTGGCCATATGAAATAAAACATACTTAATTACATTTAACACATGTATATCAATATAGGTTAAATTTCAATTCTTTCCAACTGCTTAAAACTTACCTCGGAAATCGACGGATTAAACTTCCCGGCTAGTCGTTCAATTTCTCCTTCCCCCGATCCAAACTCTTTTCTTTTTGTTCTTGATCTAAATAAATTCAAATTAAGCTCATTCATCACTTTTCTCATTCAATTTAATCCGAAAACATATAATTGAGCAATTTACAATTTATCTTTGATTTGTCTAAATTAATTGGGCAGCAAAATACAACATTAACACACAGTATTTAATCAACAACAGCAAGAAACATAATCAATATGTCCTGATTTGTAGAGCATAAACACATTAACAATACATCATAGATAAGGCTCTTAAACAACATAAACGACAGCGCATTAGATTAAGTTCGACACAATTACTCAGCTTAGATTGGGGTAATTTGGACACAATAAACTCAACCATCATACACCATTACTTGTAACATTTAACCCTCATAAACTCTTTAAATTTTCACATGTAAACATTTTAAATGGCATTTTCAACAGCAACATTTTCATTCATTTAGACAACATTATTTACATTCAATTAACTTATTAATGCAGCATATATTAATTACCAATTACATTCCTCAGCAACTTAATTTGGCATCAATTCAGACATCATTAATTAACATTTTTGTAACCATTTCTCCTGTTGTAATTAATTGTCCAACAGCAGCCCAAACAACATAAATATACAGCTATTGAACACCATTTAACCAGCACATTAACTGACACTTAGACATAAATTATGCAACATTTACTTTGCTTCTATTCTCATCCAACAGCTTCATAAATGGCTGCTTTAACCCCTTTAACAATCAGATTTAGACACCATAAATTGCAACTAAATAAACATCATTAATGTGGCACATCAAATGGCATTCGGTCATACATCTACAACATTGAATTAGTCTTCTATTATCATCCCGGCTGCATTAATGGTAGCATTAAACACTCCCATTCACAGGTTTCAGACATAATAAATACATCACTATTTAGTCATTTCCATCCATACCAGTTGAACCACACAAGAAAGTAAAAAAAAAACAAAAAACATTATCAGCAAAAATAATATCAAGGCTCTTGCTACCACATTTAAGAAATTCATGCACTAATAATCCATGCATCTAAGCAATTTAACATTTTCAGCCAAGCTTTACCGTCCATCATCCATCAAAATTTCCTTGAAAAGCAACTATGATCCAGAGAAGAGCTTTGAGAAATTACCAGATCATTTGAAGAATATGCTCCTAGACGAGCTAAAATTAATATCTCCACATGCAATCGGTTTTGAGGTCTCTCCCTCCCTTCGAAAACACCAAGGGAAGAAAAATAGAGGAAATGAATCCCCTCTCTATTTTTCTTTTGTTTTCGATGATGAAGAAGATAATGGGATGAAATAACATGTTTTCTTTATTTTATTATTTTATCACATATATTATAATATAACATGTTTTTTTACTTAATTATATAATATATAAAACATGTTATCATGAAATTAAGAACCACATGCCGTCCACTACATAATAGATGGTAAATTTACCACTTAAGTCCACATATAAAAGAGATCAAAACAATTAAACCACTCAATTAATAAAAGGCTACTTTTTACCACTTATATAATTTGATCCTTTTCTTAAATTAAACATACAAACAATCAAATAAATTCAAAATTTTAACACATGCTCAATCATATATTTTTAACACGAAAAATAATATTAAAATATTTTTTCAATAATTGTGGTCCCAAACCACATTTCGATCGGCTAAAATCGACTGTTACACAACAATTTCACTACACTACATCGATTCACTTTGTAATTAAAAATGAATTGATATCTTCACTTCACTTCACTTCAATCAACTTCGTATTAAATTCGTACTCAAACATCTTAATTAAAATAAACAAACTTGAATTCAATTAAGTTCTCACCTGCTTTTTTACTTTCCTATGCTTTCATTCACTTTCTCCTTCAACGGAGTGATTTCCATGGTAGAAAATGATCTCATAACACTCTAGGATATTATTACGCTATGGTTTTAAGTAAAACTCAAGAAAAATGCATGAAATTTTTTCTTTCTTTCTTTCCCATATGTTTAGAAAATTCTAAACTTTTCTTTTTATCTCAATTTATTCCATATTTCATCAACCAATCAAATTTCACCACATTTCAACATTAATTCCTACAAGCTCTCTCTCTCTCTCTCTCTCTCTCATTTACACCTCAACACTTAGATATTCTAATCTCATGATTATCTCTCCAAATATCAATTAAAATGGAATATTTTCATTTAGGTCCCTCTTCCATAAAATGGGAAAATTACAATTTAGTCCTTATAATTTTCACTTTATTCAATTTAGTCCTTATCTCAATTTTCCGACTTCACATAACAATATATCCCCATGTCACATTCATAAAAAAATATTTCTTAATTTTTCGCCTTTTCCAAAATGTTAAATTTACACTTTTAGCCCTTCAACTTTTAATTTTTGCAATTTAATCATTTCTAAATTTCATTATTCATACTTTCTTTCTGAATAATTAATTCACCTTTAAAATACTTTTCCTTTCTTAGAAACCAAAAATTTGGGTTATTACAAGTCATATGTATGATTTTATTGTAAAATTAACTCTATTTCCAAGTGAAATAAAAATAATAAATTTTAGTTAATAACATCTTTTGTCTTAAATTTTAGTAAAATTAATTCTATTTTCAAGTAAAATAAAAATAATATAATTTAGTTGAGATATTATTTAAATAAAATTTTAAATTTTATTAAAATAATAAAATGCCATCTACTAAAACCCATTCACCAATTCTACATATTTCAATTTTCTTGTCACTGTCACATGAGAGAAAATGTATGAGTTTTGAGTCCCCATCGCCAACCAAAACATATTTGAAAAACGACTGAAGTAATTGTTTCCCTCAACTAACGCGAGGCTTGTATTACTTGATGAGTGATTTTGTTGTCAAGGATCTAAAATTGGGAAGTCAAGTCACAATCAAGGGCTAAGCCGAGATAATTTTTAGAGCGGATGAAATTTTAATTTTTATAGTTTATATCTTTATAATTTGTAAATGATTAAATTAAATTTTATAATTTTGAGAAGCCAAAGTGTAATTTTACCTTAACAAAATTAAAATTTTTAAAAAATTTTAAAGATCTAAACAAAAATATTACATTTTAAAAGGCCGAGGCCCATGCTAACCCCTTGGCTTCGCCTCTAACCACAATAGGATACTTCAAAGTTGTTGCATTCTCAGCAATATGTCCTTGTTCGGATTTCCATAAACAAAGCAATCACGTTATGCTTTGAAGTTAGAATTTTGAGATACCTAAGTATGTAGGGTAAAGTAGAATGTAGAAGACTTGTTTTGCTTTTATATGAAGCAGGATTTCCTATTTATAGGTCTTGAAATTAGGGTTCTAAAATTATTTTAAAAACAGTTTTAAGGCTGAATTTAGGGTTTAGCTTCATTGGATATTATACTATTTGTAATGGGAAAGGACGATATAAAATAGTGACGTCACATCATCAGTATCCTTTTTTCAATAAATTTATGCTACATCAAGATTTTCATCTTGAAAAAATTAAATTTAAATTAAAATCTTGAAATTCGGGATAAGAATCTTGAGTGGTATAAAATTATTAGAAATAAATAATATCTCTATTTCATACAATCTTTTCTCCTCATAATATAGTCCTTAAAAAAGGCAGCATCTAAAAGCTATAAAATTCCAATTTCGTCCTCTACAACTTTTTTCTTTATTCCTTATCTTGAACATTGACATTAAACCTTTTTCAATATTAAAGGAATCAATTCGATGTTAAAAATTAAAAGAATAAATTTATTAATTAAAATTCATAAATATTTTTAATATATATTAAAAAATCAAAATCGAAATAAACAAAATTCAAAATTGTTTATTAAAAATAAAAATTCTAACTATTTTGATTATATGTCACTTGTTGAACTTTCAATTTTAATTCAACTGACCAGTTCAGTTTGATTTTGTCAAAACATAAATCTCGATTTAGTAATACCTTAGAATTCATCAAAAGCGAATGGAATTTGTAGATAAAACCTAGTTCAAAAGAGTTACTAAGAATATTGAAAAACAAAGTTGGTCGAACTAGTCACGCCATTGATTCGCTAGTCTAACTGATCCAACCAATTCGATTAGTCCATCCGTTTTATTCAATTAAATAAATTATTAAAATTTATAAATAAAATAAAATCTGATTCAACAAACCAATTCAATCGGTCTATACTCATTCCTAGATCAACCGATCTAATCCCTTTCTCTAATCGATACCCAATCAATTTCTAATCCAACCTGACTGGTCCAGTCCAATTCAAACAACCAAAAAGAAACCAACTAATTTTCTAATATTCCCAAACAAGCGATCCAAATAATGGACATAGGTACTCCATGCAACCGTATTATCTCTGCGATGTACAACTTGGCTAATCTTTGAAGTGAATAGTCAACCTCATCGGTATGAAATGAGTGACTTAGTCAACCGGTCCACTACCACCCAAATCGCATCTTTCTTTGGGCGTAGAGGAAGCCACTTACGAAATCCATAGTAATCTCCTCCCACTTCCATGGGATCTTTCTACCGTAATGTGACCCGATGGCAATTGATGCTCGGCCTTAACTTGCGGCATGTCGATACTTGCCTACCAACTCGGCCACTTCCGCTTTGCACCCTACCACCAAAATTGCTCGTTAAATCCGATACATCTTCGCTTCTTCGGGTGCATAGCGACGACTACTATGAGCTTCTTTAAGAATTTGTCAGCTCAATTCATCATCCTTGGCATGCATACTCCCCGAAAGTATATCACCTTATTACTACCAAGTTGAAACCTTCTACTCACCATTCAGACTTGCAACCTCCGAGTACCCAAAGCTTCGTCGGTCAACTGTCTCTCTTTGACCTCATCAACCCAAGAAGGCTTCACTTGTAATTCCGCCAAAAGGCTCCCATCCTCATAAAGACTTAGATGGGTAAACATTGCTCGCAAATCCGCTACCACCTTTAGGCTCAATGCATCAGCTACCATATTAGCCTTCCCCGGATGATATTCGATTGAGTAGTCGTAGTCCTTCAACAACTCAATCCACCTCTGTTTTCGATTTAAATCTTTCGAGTCGAGGTACTTCTGACTCTTGTGATTTGTGTACACTCATCGACTTCTCCCCATACAGATAGTGCCTCCAGATCTTCAAGGCAAATACCACGTTAACCCAATTCAAGTCATGTGTCGGGTAGTTACTTTCATGAGGCCTCAATCGCCGGACGATAAGCGACCACCTTCCTTCTTGCATCAAGATACACCCTAAACCGAAGATGTGATGCATCGCAATATACAAGAAACTCCTTCCCACCGTCAATTAAGACCTGCTTCGCCGAATCCTCTTCACTTATCAAAACTCTCCTGCTGCTTCTCAGACCACACAAACGGAACCCCTTTCCTCAACAGCTTAGTCAATGGCGCTACAATCAAAGAGAAATTTTCCACGAATCTCCTGTAATATCCTGCCAACCCCAGAAAACTTTGAATTTCTGTAACCGACTTCGGTGGCTTCCACTCCAACACTGCCTCAATCTTACGGGGATCCACTCTGATGCGCTCAGCTGAAACTACATGCCCTAGAAAAGTTACCTCCTTGAGCCAGAACTCACACTTGCTGAACTTGACGTACAACTGTTTCTCCCTTAGAACTTGTAGAACCACCTGAAGATGTGCGTCATGCTCCTCCTCAGACTTTGAGTACACCAAAATGTCGTCTATGAAGACCACGACGAACCGATCCAGATAGGGTTGGAAAACTCGATTCATCATGTCCATAAATACTACCGGTGTATTCGTTAAACCAAAAGGCATTACCAGAAACTCGTAGTGTCCATACCGAGTACGGAATGCCATCTTATGGACATCAGCCTCCTTCACCTTAAGCTGATGGTATCCTGACCTAAGGTCAATCTTAGAAAACACCGATGCCCATTTGAGTTGATCGAACAGATCGTCAATCCTAGGCAAAGGATATCGGTTCTTTATTGTTAACTTGTTCAGCTGCCGATAATCTATGCACATCCTCATTGTCCCATCCTTCTTCTTGACAAAAAGCACTGGAGCTCCCCAAGGCGATACACTTGGTCGGATGAATCCTCTATCCAACAACTCTTGGATCTGCGCCTTCAACTCCATCAATTCCTTCGGCGCCATCCGATACGGAGCTATAGATACGGGCGCGGTTCCGGGTAACAAGTCTATACCAAATTCAACCTCACGGTCCGAGGTAGACCGAAAGTTCCTCCGAAACACATCTATATAGTCCCTTACGTCCGGACATCTCTCACAAAGAACATCCTTAGCTTACAAAGCACAAACATGAACCACATATGCTTCACAACCCTTCTTCACCATCTTTTCCGCCTTTAATGCAAAAACCAAATTAGACAGGTAATCCTTCCTTTTACCTATCATCACCACCTCATCACCTTCCACCGTTTTTAAAACCATGCGCTTAGTCACAAGAATCAAAGCTAGCCTCGATACTTCACTAGCCAATCCATCCAGAATTAGGTCAAACTCTAACGGTAGTTCCATCAAATCACCAAGAATACGACCCCTGGAGTTCTATGGGCACGTCCCATAGAGTTTACTTACTTCTACAGAGTGACCTAAAGGGCTTAATACAACCATCTTCCTGAAGTAAGCTCGAGTCTAGATGCGAGTTTCCACCACGCTATTAGCAATGTACGAGTGGGTTGAGCCAATGTCAATCAAAGTATTATAGGCACACCAAAGATCGGGAACATACAGGTTATGACGTCCAGGTCGTTTCTCCTCTCGACTCTCATGGCAGATGACTGACACCAGTTGTTCAGCCTCAGCACCACCGTACCTCCCCTCGTTGCTCCACGATCTCCGCCACACCATTACCTCCTCTTCCCGCACCACGACCTCTTGAACTCATTCTAACGATTACGTTTATTTGTTTAAGAATTTTATGTATTAGTATCTTATTTCACTTGATTATCCGTGAAGAAATTTTATGATAGAAGTTTTAGGAGTGGTTCTTTCGTAATCATACATGCACACAGTTTTCCATTCATTCATTCAAAAAGATGTTGTAGTTTTCATTGTGATTGTTTTTCCACTACCCAGGGGTATTTTCGTAATTTGTCCTACAGGGGTATTTTTGTAATTTTCCAAAAATAAAAATTTTCGGATGATTTTGTCAAAAAGCATTTTGAAACTCTTAAATTCCTAGGGTATTTTGAAAAATTTTAAAAATCTGGGGGTATTTCGATAATTTTGGACCTCGGAGGTATTTCGATAATTTTTTACAAATCAAGGTGAATTTGCAAAATTTGATGAATCAGGGATATTTCAAAAGTTGTAAAACTTTGATGGTTGCTTTTTGAGAATTGCCTTTTCCAAAATAGTTATGTTGCAAAATTTTGAAAATCAGGGTCGTTCTGGTAATTTTGTTGATTAGGGGCAATTTTTGTAATTTCACCACTAGGGGTATTTTAGTAATTTTTCATAAAAAGATTTCCAAAATTTGGTTCTAGTTGATTTCACAAAAGAAAGGTATTTTGAAAATTTTCTATTTGGAAATTTTTCATACGGAGGGTATTTTGGTAATTTACAAGCCAGGGGTATTTTGGTCATTTTTTTAAAATAAGGTTTTTATTACTTCAAAAACAAAACAGCTAGTCCCTTTCGGGTTTTAGTTATCGAGTTTAGCCTGTGAGTGTGTCGTCTCACTAGGATGAACCGTTACTACGCACTGGTAGGATTCAAGTGAGTAGGAGGTGAGTCACGAGGATCGCTTAAATACCGGTGTAACACCCCTACCCGTATTCGTTTTTAATAGGGTATGAGGCATTACCTAAGTTTAACGAGTTAATACTATTTTTATTATGAATTCAATATAGCCCTTTTATAAATATCCAATCTTCCCGAAATTTTAAAACCAAACAATCTCGCCCATTTCAATCCAATTTGATACCAAATCATACTTCTACTATAATTATATTATTTAGCATATTTATCACGAGTTTACTTTAATACATACTCATTAAACAAGTTTTAGTATTTATATAATCATCAAACATATACATGCCATATAAATCAAAAGGAAATTTACAAAAGCTACGGAGATAATCTTGATAGTGTGATCTCGGTGTTGATCCGATCCTCCGTATTTTTACACGCCAATCTACATGAGACATTGAATACACTCAAGTAAGTTTATAGAAACTTAGTAAGTTCATAGGCATAAAATATAAATCTTACCAAATATTCATACACTTATACATTATGTACAATTACTAAGTTCACTGTCAACCACAATTTGGTGAGTGCTTTCAGATAATCTCACTACCATTTATCCATTTACTTTAACTATTTTGGGCCCTTTTTGTCACTTACCATTCTTAATCAAATTAGGGAACGGTTACGGAAAATTGAGTACTTCACTTCCACTTTTCACTGATCAGGTAGCCGAAGCTACCACTTTTCACTGATCAGATAGTCGAAGCTACCACTTTTCACTGATCAGGTAGCCGAAGCTACCACTTTTCACTGATCAGGTAGCCGAAACTACCACTTTTCACTTTCACTTGCCACTGATCAGAAGTACTCAAATCCGATGTTCCGCTCAATTTGATCATTTAATCACTTTTCGCATTGTCATTTTATCCTTAACTTATCGACAAATATATCTCATCATACATGATATAATTCATAGGATTTACATTTAATCATTAAATTTCAGCCATATGAACTTACCTGAGTCGATTTGCAGAATTTGAGAAAATTCAGGGGCTATTCAGCTACTTTTTCTTTTCCTCGACTTGCTTCGGGTTCTTGATCTATCATTGTAAAATCATTCACTTATCAGTATTGATTTCACCTTTACTCTATTTCATATCCTTAAGGATTACAACCCACATATAAGTAACATGGTCTATAATTTAACTATTTACTTGTATGGATATTCAAGCTGTCCATCCGTGTCACAGTCACTAAATTATTTTATCTTGAGCTACAGAACTCCAAATTAAGATCCGTTAATTTTCCTTGAAACTAGACTCGCATATCTTATTACCATAAAATTTTTAGAATTTTTGATTTGGCCAATAAGTACAGTTTATTCTTTAAAGTCACCCCTGTTCTGCTGTCTGACAGTTCCGACCCATCTTCACTAAAAATTAATTATCTCCTTTTATAGGATTCGGATGATGTTAACGTTTGTTTCTATTGAAAATAGACTCACTCAGGATTTTAATGATATAAATTTAATACCCCAATTATTTTTATACAATTTTTGATGATTTTTCAAAGACAGAACAGGGGAACCCGAAATCAATCTGACCTTATCTCATAAAACCTATTATATCTCATTATTTACAAATCTATTGCTTAAATCGTTTCTTCTATAAGAAACTAGACTCAATAAGCTTTAATTTCATATTTTATTAATCCTATAATTCGATTTCTACAATTTTTGGTGATTTTTCAAAGTTAGACTACTGCTGCTGTCCAAAACTGTTTCAGTGCAAAGTGTTGATTTCCATTTTGCCCCAAATTTCAGAGTTCATACAATTCAGTCCTTGATCAATTACCCCTCAATTAAGCTAATTTTTGTAAATTAATACTTTACCTAATCATTACGAGTTATTTCAAACCTATTGGAATTCAGAATTTCCACATAAAAACCCTAACTTCAAATTCTTTTCAAATTAGGTCTCAAACATTCACTTTCTATTCAATTCTTTCAATAAAATCAGCATATAAACCATTTAAAGTTATAATTCCATGCTAAATCATCATATACTTCCAGAACATATTCATAGCAACTTCCAACTTCATTCATAAAATCTAAAACTAATGAATTCAACAAGTGGGCCTAGTTGTAAAAGTCACAAAACACATAAATTTCAAGAAATAATCAAGAATTGAACTTACTTGCAGTAAAAATATGAAAACCAGCTTAGGAAAACCCTTCTATGGTGTTTTGCTGATGAGAATGCAGAAAAATAAAGAGAAATCTAGATAATTCCACTTTAGTCCTAGCTTTATTAAGTAAATTTTGCAATATTCCAATTTTACCCTTAATTCTCCTTATTTTCTGTCTGATTCCATGCCCTTGCCGTCCAGCCCAAATAGACCTTAGGTATATTTGCCTTTTAAACCCTCCTTCTTTTATTATTTAAGCTATTTAATCATTTCTTATAACTTTGCATTTGTTACAACTTAGTCCTTTTGTTCAATTAACTATCGGAACTTTAAAATTTCTTGACAAAACTTTAATACTAACCTATTAACACTTCATAAATATTTGTAAAACATTTATGACTAGATTAAAATCTCGAGGTCTCGATACCTCGTTTTCGATTCTAATTATTATTATTATTTTTTTAACTTCACATTTAACTTATACTCACTAAATTAATAATATTTTCTACTCACTTGTCGGATTTAGTGACCTCGAATCACCATTCCGACACCACTGAAAATTTAGGCTATTACACGTGCCCCCATCGAATCCAATTCTAGACATGATGATAACGATTGCCACATCCCTTGCTCATTGACAACTCACAGGGTTGTTTAGGAAATTATTAAATCTTATGCATTGTTGGGGTATGCTAGCCCTAGGGTTCAACAATTTCTATTCTAATATTCTACGTTCCCAATTTACCCTTCTACCCCTCATCAAATATTCACAAAAATGGATAGAATTACTTACAGGCGGATTGGCTTGGAGACTCTGGCCATGTCGTTCAAGCCACAAACAATTTTCCAAAACATTTCAAAAGGCCTACTAACAATAACAAAACATTTTGGGCCTTGGGCCCCATATAGTTGAAGTTTTGAACCGGGCTCTGATACCAAAAATGTAACACCCCAAACCCGACCCATGAGTCCTGACCGGATTTGGTATGTCACGGGGTAAAATATTTTGAATCATTTTGAGTGTCTGGTGAAAACTTGTTAAAATGTGGATAAAGTATTAAAACGGTGTTTGAAAACTCAGTTGGGCTTTTATAAACATGGTTGGGTTGATAAACCCTTTTGAAAACGGTTGATCATGTAATATTTTAAAATCGTCAAGGTTATAGTTGACTTGGTTTATTTTTGTTACCCGATGGTAACATCTTTGAAAAACTCGTAGAAGTTACTTAGTTGAAAAAGTTACTTTTAACCGGTTCACTTAATATTTATAAGATTCCATTTGTAATATAACATGAGTAAAATAAAGCAATAAAGTAAACATCCAAAAATAATTAGCGCCTTATTACAACCCAAAATAAAAACTTAGAAAATAAATAATATTAACTTTCCTTATCTCAATTTTCCGACTTCACATAACAATATATCCCCATGTCACATTCATAAAAAATATTTCTTAATTTTTCGCTTTTCCAAAATGTTAAATTTACACTTTTAGCCCTTCAACTTTTAATTTTTGCAATTTAATCATTTCTAAATTTCATTATTCATACTTTCTTTCTGAATAATTAATTCACCTTTAAAATACTTTTCCTTTCTTAGAAACCAAAATTTGGGTTATTACAAGTCATATGTATGATTTTATTGTAAAATTAACTCTATTTCCAAGTGAAATAAAAATAATAAATTTTAGTTAATAACATCTTTTGTCTTAAATTTTAGTAAAATTAATTCTATTTTCAAGTAAAATAAAAATAATATAATTTAGTTGAGATATTATTTAAATAAAATTTTAAATTTTATTAAAATAATAAAATGCCATCTACTAAAACCCATTCACCAATTCTACATATTTCAATTTTCTTGTCACTTCGTCACATGAGAGACGAAATGTATGAGTTTTGAGTCCCCATCGCTCAACCAAAACATATTTGAAAAACGATACGAAAGTAATTGTTTCCCCTCAACTAACGCGAGGCTTGTATTACTTGATGAGTGATTTTGTTGTCAAGCAGATCTAAAATTGGGAAGTCAAGTCACAATCAAAATGAAGCCGAGATAATTTTTAGAGGCGGATGAAATTTTAATTTTTATAGTTTATATCTTTATAATTTGTAAATGATTAAATTAAATTTTATAATTTTAGAGAAGCCAAAGTGTAATTTTACCTTAACAAAATTAAAATTTTTAAAAAATTTTAAAGATCTAAACAAAAATATTACATTTTAAAAGGGCCGAGGCCCATGCTAACCCCTTGGCTTCGCCTCTAACCACAATAGGATACTTCAAAGTTGTTGCATTCTCAGCAATATGTCCTTGTTCGGATTTCCATAAACAGAAAGCAATCACGTTATGCTTTGAAGTTAGAATTTTGAGATACCTAAGTATGTAGGGTAAAGTAGAATGTAGAAGACTTGTTTTGCTTTTATATGAAGCAGGATTTCCTATTTATAGGTCTTGAAATTAGGGTTCTAAAATTATTTTAAAAACAGTTTTAAGGCTGAATTTAGGGTTTAGCTTCATTGGATATTATACTATTTGTAATGGGGAAAGGACGATATAAAATAGTGACGTCACATCATCTGTATCCTTTTTTTCAATAAATTTATGCTACATCAGCATTTTCATCTTGAAAAAAATTAAATTTAAATTAAAATCTTGAAATTCGGGATAAGAATCTTGATGTGGTATAAAATTATTAGAAATAAATAATATCTCTATTTCATACAATCTTTTCTCCTCATAATATAGTCCTTAAAAAAGGCAGCATCTAAAAGCTATAAAATTCCAATTTCGTCCTCTACAACTTTTTCTTTATTCCTTATCTTGAACATTGACATTAAACCTTTTTCAATATTAAAGGAATCAATTCGGATGTTAAAAATTAAAAGAATAAATTTATTAATTAAAATTCATAAATATTTTTAATATATATTAAAAAATCAAAAATCGAAATAAACAAAATTCAAAATTGTTTATTAAAAATAAAAAATTCTAACTATTTTGATTATATGTCACTTGTTGAACTTTCAATTTTAATTCAACTGACCAGTTCAGTTTGATTTTGTCAAAACATAAATCTCGATTTAGTAATACCTTAGAATTCATCAAAAGCGAATGGAATTTGTAGATAAAACCTAGTTCAAAAGAGTTACTAAGAATATTGAAAAACAAAGTTGGTCGAACTAGTCACGCCATTGATTCGCTAGTCTAACTGATCCAACCAATTCGATTAGTCCATCCGTTTTATTCAATTAAATAAATTATTAAAATTTATAAATAAAATAAAATCTGATTCAACAAACCAATTCAATCGGTCTATACTCATTCCTAGATCAACCGATCTAATCCCTTTCTCTGAATCGATACCCAATCAATTTCTAATCCAACCTGACTGGTCCAGTCCAATTCAAACAACCATAAAAAGAAACCAACTAATTTTCTAATATTCCCGAAACAAGAGCTCGAAGAAACACCTCAATATCGACCATGGTTCAGTGACTGGATCAGCAGTGCCTTTAACCAACTACAGTTTCGGAGAGCTGAGAATATGAAAACCTTCTTAACTACTAAGAGGTGCCTATGTTTAATATTAACTTCTGCAACAATCCTTGTTGTGCATTCATCTGATATTGTCATTCGGGTTCGGATAAAAGCCGGATCTCCGTAGTATTCGATGTTCAGAGATAAGACAAACACAGAAGAGATAACATTTCTTGCACTCAAAGTCACACGAAACAATCGATAATACTATATATGTTAATGAAATTATATATTTTCAATTATCATGTATAGCTGAGTGAACTTTCAGAGGAATTATCTGAAAGGCACTCTCTAACTGGTAGCTGACTTCTATCGATAGTTCTATTATGTATTCGTGTTGCTAAATTGCGTGACTATACATCGGAAAAAAGCAACAAAAAAAAAAAAATCATTTCGATTTCTTCAAAAGAGTGTTAATACAAAAGAGAGATAATGGGAGAGCAAATGATAAAAGTTTAGGACCTGTCGCACTAGCAAATGCCGTGTCCGGAGACTCCAACACCACCACGGATTGAAACCAAGGGTCCCTGCCAGTAGCTCTGGCTTATCAGATGGAAATCCAGAAACAAAACTATAACTGTTATATCGTCGTGAAAATGTCTCCTCACTCCACGGTCGATCTTTTTCAAGTCCGAGTATCTCATTTCTCTCTTCTTAGATGCTTCGCGTAGAGCGGCTTTGACAAGCTTTCTGGCAATACCCTGTGTAGTAGGCATCTCTGATAAGTATATCCCGAAGCAATTCGATCATCAAAAGAAAGGTTACTTGGAAGTTACAAGAAAATTCAACATGGATCTCTAAAAAGACTAAAAAAGGCAAACCTTTAGAAATGTTACATTCTAGTAAAATGTTAACAATTACATTAACTAAATAATGTCGATTTTACTTGGACTCGGATTTGAGTGTTCAAAAGGGAACAGTCTTACTGGGGTATGTTCATATTTTTCCAAGATTTTCACGTATCTGGATGGTCCTTGGAGGATCATATCCCGATGGTCTGGATATGCCTCAGATATCAATTTCGAGCACCGGAACTTCAAGAAAAATGAAAAGTCGGAGCAATATAGTTCTAGTTTGACAAAAAGAGAATCATGAAAAGAAATCTTACATTTCGTGGACAGGTGTTGACAATATCGACTGCATCTTGACTGCTAAGGTGTTCCCATAGACCATCTGATGCAAATATAAGAAACTGATCTTCAGGGTCAAGTTTCTGTACTAATGTTTCTGGCTTGGCACTAAGGATTGGCTTATCAAATGGTTCGGGAACTCTAAACTTCGGCAAGAGAGGATCTCTGTTGAACTCTGCGCTCTTTAGATAAGCATCACCAATGGATCTCGAAATCTGTCACGTAGCGAACTTTGGTTAACAGACTATAAGTTTGCACGTGCCTGTTGTGTAGATTGTGCTAATTCTCTTTGTCGGATTGATAGTAACTCAAACGGCAATTACCCTTAAAAGTTCCTAAAGCTGGTTCTCCAGGTGGAACTATTCAACGCATAAAATAAGCATGGGGACAATTCGGGCTTCTATGATGGTTTTTTATTTTATTTTATGAAAATAAGCATACAAATGGATAACAACTTGGGTACTAATGCTCCTATGGAAACTTCCAAATTCCGGAACCTAGAAATGAAGATGACTAACACTTGTATTGTTAATCTTCGAAACTTCATATTCAAAAGTCATAAGATTCGGAACGAGAAGGTAATCGACCAATTTTCATCAATTTTAAGTAGTTACTTCAACTCAAGAAAACAATTGTTTATGGAAGTAAACCTATGTTACTCAAACTTGGATGTGACTGTTGGACACAGGTATGTTCAAATTTTTTTCTAAGTTTTTCCACGTATTTGGTGGGTCCTTGGAGGGTCATATCCTGATAACCTTGTCCAAATATATGTCGGACACGGATACTTCAAGTAGAATGATGAGTCGGAGCAACATAAATGAAAATGACAAAAAACAACCTGTATAATACCCTTCACACGCCATACTGTGTGCTTGAGGACCACAATTTGTGGATCATCGGGATGTAACGATCGTAACTCTTCCCGTACAGATTCAACACTTGCATTGTGCTCTGATGATAATGGAACTGCCTTGACCTCTCTATACGTATTATCCAATCTTCCTAAGACCACTCGAGAATCTCCTGCATTTGCAATATATAGCATTCCGCTACAAACTATTCCTACCAAACAACACGAACCGACAGAAGCCATATCGGGTCATTTAGCCATTGCTTCCTCACGAGAGCAAGAAAATCCTCCTCAGTTGCCAAAAATGCTTTGTTGATTACATCTGCCGACATTCCACCATTCTCAGTTGTAAACTCTGCACCATAATAGCTGTCAAGTCAGTAAACATATGCATTAGCTATCGGAAATTGGAAACTTTAACCAGTCGAGCGGAAATAATCATTTTCTTTAAGTATCAGAGTTTGACATTTTCAAACACGGGGTATAGGGATACGACCTTCCAAGGAATGACTTGAGACTACAGAACAAACTCAAGAAAACATATGGATGACTTGACTTTTGAAACTCTAAAGATCTTTGCAGTGAGGTGGTAAGACTCAAGACTACAGCACAAACTTCAGGAACATAAAGTTCGGAAATCCGAGTTCTAAGTTCCTGAATCCACACGAAAACTAAATTATCATCCTTTATGCAGAAAGAATAAAGTAGCACACGTTTTTTCGAAGATTACTCCCAACATGTTCTACAATGTGCAATATCATCTCTATGTATGTCATCAATGGTAACAAAACCTGATTCCAAGTCAAGACTTTTAAAGACCACAATAAAAATATTACTAAATTACGATGTTCCGGCTTTTTTATATATATGACTGTCAAATACAAAGTTTCGAATTCAGCATAGTGACGAAGAACAACATACTCTTGATATAGCCGAAAAGGTGTTCATTTATAAACCTAGCAGTAGCCGGACCACCATGACCATCGTAAATTCCAACAAATGTCCCGTGAGGCCCCGATTCATATAAGCTCAATGGACCTGATTCGAGTTGGCTATGGTCTTCCAATAGATTGTTTGCTTGAATTACCGCCATCGAAAACTCACCGGTAACATGGTCTCCTAAATCTTTGTACCACAATAGTCCGTCAACCCTACCATTAGCATCATCATCTCTACTCGAATCTTCACCCTCGACAGAAGGTCTCCAGCAGGGCGGCATCATTCGCATTAATGATCCTGATACCATAACTTACATATTCTACCCCAAATGACCCAACAACCAAGTTTTTCATAAAATCAATACCAAAAACTCTATTCAACCTAAGAATTCACCCCCGGTTTCTGCTCGATTTCCAAATCCACAATCGAAGATTTGGATTTCAATCACGCATAGATCAATGCAGACATCATTAATCTGCATAATATCAATAAAAAGACATTATAAAACCTTCATTTTAACATGATAAATTCTACATAAATCTTAAAACAGGCATTATTCACATAAATCCATCAACCTGTTTATGCTTTTGGGGATTATCTACATAAATTCAGACAATAAAACTTTTTTTCAGACAATCATCAATCTATGTCTTAAAAAAAAAACATGAACTTGAAAGCCATGACAGAAACTCCACACGACCAATCTCCACATGCATTAAAATGGAAAAACAATTCATTTTTACATCATCTATGGGCTTTAAACTGAGATTAAAATCCCATATTGTCACCTGTTTATATATATATATATAAACTTTGGAACAAAATTAGAAACTTTCAGACACCAATCAATCTGTAACATTAAAGCATTAAAAAAATGACAAATTCCACATTGTGAATCTTTTACAAGCATTCAAATAGAAATTACAAAAAGAAAACAGACAAACACCCATCACCTTAAAACATCAAAAAGAAACAGAGATATTCTTCTTACATACCTTATGAAACAATGAAGAAATTTTGCATATCTAAGAAGATTCAAAAGACCCATCATTTTGTTTTAAGACAAAACAATAAAAAAAATAAGGTTGTAAGAAGGGTGGAGACTTAGAGAGATTTTGACAAAAGAATTAAGAAGAAGAAGAAGAAAAATTTAACAAAACAAAGCTTGTGCTTTGGAAACCACCATAATAAGGTGGCTTTTTCTCTCTCTCTCTCTCTCTCTCTCTCTCTCTCTTCTGTGGTTTTTGGGTTATGGTTTTGGTTGATTTTTTTATATTTTCAATTTTAATTTTATAATAATCCATTGGTTGAAGGGGTTTTGACTTTTGACCTGTTTGGCTTCAACAATGAACAAACCAAAAATTTAGGCAAGTTTTACTCATCTCTCTTTCTCCTGTTTTTAGCAAACAACTGCAATTTATATCAACTTTCTCCTTTTGCCTTGCCTTGCTCCTTTCCAGTATTATTTCTAATTTTTCTTCATGATTTGGTGCATCCTATGTGTCTTTTTTGTTTCCTTTTTATTTTAGGTTAAAGTATCCCATAAGGCTTTTCTACTTTTTAAAATTTTAGAATTTGGCCTTGTATTTTTATTTTCAATAATTTAATTTTAAATTTTTTAAAATTCATGTCTAATTATTAACTTTGTTAAAAAATTGTTAAATTTATTAGTATAACATTTTGAAATTAAAAAAATACTCACTCAGTACTGGTAGCAATGTAATTCAAAATTTTGGCATTGTAATAAACCTGAAAATTTTATTAAATGTAGCAGTTGGACCTTAATTCTGAAACCTAAAAGCAATAGGACTAAATTTTAAAATTTTGAAAAATATAAAGACTTATGGCATATTTTAAGCCTTTCTTTTATCGTATATTTAAATAAACTTTTTAATTAAGGATAAAGAATGTCAATTGAAAACTTAAATGTAAGTCTTTTATTGTTACATTTGTGGGTTCACAATGTTGTAAAAATTAGATTGGTGGACGAATGGGTTAAACTATCGACTTTCAATTTAATCTGTTGAATCGTTAATTCAATAATAATTAAAAAAAAGTATTAACCAATTAAATTGTCGATTTATTTTTATCACGGTTTGTATTTTTATCGGTTCAGAGTGATTTGTTTTATTGTCAGTTATATATCATAGTTTGAACGAACGATTTTTTTTATTTAACTGATCAATCCAATTCAATTCTTATAATTATCTTTATTTGGATTTATAACTGCTCCTCCCAGTAATATCGTCTCCAAAATTTAAACATGTATCCTTTTCTTGGAAGTGCGATATATTTTATCATCGTACTCAATACGTATTAACATATCATATAAATTTTAATATCATCAAATTTTAATTGCAAAATAGTCATTTTTCCCTAATAAATAAAAAAGCCAAACTCTTGAATTTTGATTTAACCTATAAACTATAAACATTGTCCAACTTTAGTATTTTATCTGTCTTTTTAGTTTATTCTATAATTAAAATAAATTATTAAAATAGTCACTTTTGTTTGCTTGAGTTACATTTTAGTTATTTGTATTTGAAATGTTATGTTTTAGTCACTTATGTTATCGTGTTGTAACATTTTAGTCACTGCGCCGTTAATTACCATTAACAGTATAACGATAAGCTGACATGGCACATTAAATCATCATTTCAAATGAAAATTTAAGGTTAAATTCTATAATTAGTCCCTATATTATTTTTATTTTGAGCAATTTATTTTTTTCTTTTATGTTCTTTTAACTTTCTTTTTTTTTCTTTAATTTCCATTTTCTTCTGCTTCTCCATTTGTTTTCCTCCCTTCTTCATTTTTTTTAACGTAGTTTGCCTATATTTTTTTTGTTTATTAAAACTAGTCCACAAGCTTGCCTCACTCGAAAAAATTAAACTGTTCAAAAAAATATATAAAAGTATAGGGATTAGTTTTAACATATGGAAAATGTATGAAAACTACGTTGAAAGAAATGGAGAAGGGAGGAAAACAAAGGGAGAAGCAGAAGAGAATGGAAAATAAAGAAGAAAATCAAATTGCGTAAAATGAAAAAATATAGGGACCGATTATATAAATTAACCTAAAATTTTTATTTGAAATGATGATTTAACGTGCCACGTCAGCTTACCGTTATACCGTTAATAGCAATTAACAGCTCAATGACTAAAATGTTACAACGTGATAACGTAAACAACTAAAACATACTATTTCAAACATAAGTAATTAAAATATAACCTAAAATAAACAAAAAGTCACTGTTTTAATAGTTTACGCTTAATTTTAAGAAACTATGACAACTTTTTTAAAATAAAAATAAGACGAAAATAATAATTTAAATGTTAAAATAAAAAATTAAATATTAAAATAAAAAAGTATTATAAATAAAGAACTAAGCTAATTCGAGGATTTTCTTCTTCTTATTTTCCTTTTTTAAGGTTTCGTAATCCCATTGTTGTGTGTACTGCAAACCTCATGGATTCACAAGTACCTTCTGCCATCATCTTATCTTAAGCAATTTTTTTTATATGTAATTGAAACTATAAGGACTTAGAATAGTCCGATGAAAGAATATAATTGTATATATGTTACAATATTAGTAATTGAATTTAATTAAATGGATTTAACTGTTGCTATTTTGATTAGTATTAAAATTTCAAATTTTGAAAAGTACAATAACTAAAATTGAGCAATTCAAAAGTATAAATACAAAATTTGATCAAATTAAAGTATAAAGACCTGATCCACAACAGGGATTAATAGTAGAATTTAACTAATAAAACTTTAGATCAATGGAAATTGACCTACTTAAAGTGATTATTTTTACATTTTATCTCTTTTTTTAGGTATTTTATTTTGAAAATATTTGATACACTACTAATGAAATTTACAAATTCCACAAGTAGAGTTGGAACTGATGATAAATGTATATAATATATATAGTGAAAATTTAAAAAATAAATACATATCAAAAGAAATGGGACACGCAAGAAGATTATGACTAGATTTGATAATGAGCGAACTGCAAGGCTGCTAGAAAAATAAAAAGATTTGGAGAAAAATATAAACCTGAAAAATAGGTTTAGGCACAAATAAGACCCATTTATTAATCGGGTCGAGCTTTTAGTAAGTCTTTTTTTTTTTTGCCTAGGCCAGCCCAAATTTGTAAAAGATAAATTTGTTATTGTTTTTCACTATTTTGTTGTAACTTCACTATTATATTGTTACTATTTTATTATTATTGTTTAGATATTGTGTAATTCTTATTTTATTGTTAATTTTGCTACTATTTTAGAGGCATTTACTTGTTAAGTTGCACCTATCTTAGTGTTATTTAAGTATAATAACTTTTTAAATATTATTTTCAATTTATTGAGAAACATTTATTTTAATATTTTTAGTATATTTGATGTATTACATATATATATTTTTAAATTTATTTTATATAAAAATTTAAACGGAAGGGCCAGCTCGGTTTTAGCTTTTTATCCTAGTTAAGTTTGGACAAAATTTAGGTCCATTTTAGCCCTTCAAAGTATTAACATTTGGCCCTTAACCTTTATAAAAAAAGTCATTTTAGCTCTTAAATATAGGTTGTTTGTCAAATTATCCTAAAATAGATGGAAACATTAACATTTGTTAACTTATCGACGTGGATGACCATGTGGATGCCACATCAACGACTACTTAATTATTTAAAATTTAAAAATTCAAAAATTAAAAACTAAATTTTATTAAAATATATAAAAAAGTATTTTTTAATTTGAAAATAATTAATTGCTTACGTGGTCAAAAGCTAACAAACCTTAACATTTTCATCCATTTAGGTGATTTGACAAACAATACAAGTTTAAAATATAAAAGTGACGAAAATTTAAATAAAAGCTAAAATAACTCTTCTTATAAAATTAGAGGATAAAAAAGTTACTATGCTAATTAATAATTTTTTTATGAATTACAAGAGGAGAAAAAAACCCTAATAACAATGCGGTAAGTACAACTCGAACCTAAATCATATCTGTGATAACAAACACCCTGATCATCAAGTCAAGACTCGAGTTAATAATTACCTACTTTACTAAAATATAGATATCCAATTACCATACATAATTGTAAGATTACTTTTCAGGGGCGAAGCCAGAATAATTTTTTAGACGGGCCGGATAAAATTTTAATTTTTTATAGTTTATATCTTTATAACTTGTAAATGATTAAATTGAATTTTTATAATTTTAAGGAGGGCCAAAGTGTAATTTTATTTTTACTAATTTAAAATTTAAAAAAAATTCTAAAGGCCTAAATAGCAATTTTATATTTTAAGGAGGCCGGGCCCATGCCAGCCCCCTGGCTTTTCCTTTATTTCCATTAATCATTACCATGCACTCATGATTAAGTTACGATACGGGCTTCGGCCACAACGGGACGTAGAATGAACCATGTGCTATCATCATCATCATCATTTTCTCATGCTTTTATAACATTAATTTTAATAAATTTCCTTTTTTGTCATCCAAGTATGAAAAATTATAAATTAGTCACTTAACTATTCAATCTTGTCTTTTGTGTCTATCGACTTGTTAACGTTAATAACTTTTAAAATTAGTATAATAGTAACTTTAACCTCAATATTTATACATTATATCAATTTAGTCTTGATTCAAAAAATCTAACCCTCTACGTTTACATGTTATGTAATTTGATATTTTCTCCTGTTTTACTTTATTTGTGACCATTTTATCTAAAAAAATAGATTTATTAGCTAAATTTGATTGAAATATATATATATATATATATATATATATATATAGAGAGAGAGAGAGAGAGAGAGAGAGAGAAATACCAAAAATCCAAGATCACAATTTTCATCTTTTTTCATTCTTTTAAAATTTAACCCTCGATTTACAAAAAAAAAAAGAGAATCTAAAAAAAAACCAATTTACACAATGTGTAAATTTTTTAGAATAAAGACTAAATTAATAAAATCTATGAATATTAAGAATTAAAATTAATATTATGTAAATTTTAAAACTGCCATCATTTATCAACTCGTGACAAAAAACATTACTAATAATTAGATAATTACTATTGCATTTTACTCTAATTTTATTTCACCAATGAAACAATTATCCAATTATCATTTTTAAAAGCACATAGTAAAGAAAATAATAATTATGGAGAATTCACTTTTAATCATATTAGTTTATCCTAAATCACCTAACCTCATTATGACATTTTGGAACTTAATGCCCAACTTGTATTTGCTAACTTTAATGAATAAAATTATATTTAATGTTATAAGTTGTTTAATCTTTTACCTTTACTATCATCTAGACTTGTTTATGGGCTAGGTTACTCGTCTAAGTTCGAAGATTTGTTTAAAATTTAAGAGAATTTGGGTAAAAATATTAAACCCAAAAATGAGTTTGGACAAAAAAATTAGGCCTGTTTAAAATATGGATCGAATTTAGACAAACATAAAATATGTCAACATCATGCTTAGGTCCGACCCGACCCAACCCATGAGTACCTCTACTGTCACCTAGACTAATTATCAAAGTATTATATTTACTTTAGAGGTGTTCATAGGCCAGGCCAGTCTAAGCATGATATTAACATACTTTATGCTTACTCAAGCTCGACCCAACCCGAAATATGGGCTTAAAATTTTGCCTAAACTTACCTATATTTGTAAAAGACTTATCCAAGCCCATTTTAAGCTCGCCCATATTATTTTTTAATTTTTTTAAATATTTATATTATATTATTTTAATATTTAACAATTATATATATTTTTTATTTATTGAATTTTTTTATATAGTCATCTTAACATTATTTTAATGTTTGCATTAGAGTAATATTTTCTATTTAGTATAGGTTTATTTTTTTAATATGTTCTAAATTACATAATATATAAAAATAATATAATATAAAATATTATAAACTTAAAAACAAACTAAGTTAGGCTCGGGGCTTGAATGTTTAAGCTTGAGCCCGACCCATATTTTAAATAAGCCTACTTTTTTTGCCCAAGTCCATTTTTTGGACTTATTATTTTTACTCAAATCTTCCTAAATTTCGAGCAAACATTTAAACATTGACAGATAATCGACCCATAAATAGGACTAAATTACTTTGCCAAATTACTATATTTTGTTGCCTTACAATTTTATACTCAAATTACCATACATTAGCAAATCTTATCATTAAAACCATTTACCACCAAAATCACTAATATCTAATTACCTTATTAATGCATCTTAGTGATTAATGATAATAAGGACTAAATCCTTTACCCTTTTTATCATCAATCGTCTTTCCACCCTCTTTTCTAACTTTTGAATAGCTCTTATTTACTGGTTTTCATCATTTTGTTCCTAAATATTATTTGTTTAATATAGTCAATTTTATAATCATTATTTTATCAAAAACAGTAACTAACCCTCTTTAACTTTGAATATTAATGATTTAATTAAAGGTTAAATTATGTCATAAGTCTTTATATTATTCTTAAATTTGAAATTCAATTTTTATATTTTATTTATAAAATTTAATTTGTATACTTTTCAAATCTCAAAGTTCGATTAAACTGTTAACACTACGATTATTTTTTTAATTCAAATTCATTACAATATTATTTTTAGTTACATTATTATTAAGTGAATATTAATTTTTTTTAATTCTAAAATGTTACGCCAATAAATTTTACAGTATTAATAATTAAACATGAATTTTAATATCTAAAAAATAGAGAGACTAAATTATTGAAAATAAAAGTATAAAAACTAAATTCTAAATTTATAAAAAGTATAAGGGCTAATAGTATATTTTAACCATTAATCAAACATGGAATACCTATAATTTACCCTCTTTGGTTTTAGCTTCTCAGGTTTAGACAATAATATTAAGTCTAAAAAATAAGTTTAGGCTTGAAAATTTAAAGCCTAATCTTCATTTTACCTGACTTATTGTTTATATTTGTAATATATTATAGGAAGTTATATATTGTATGTAGGGACGAAGTCAGGGGGTTGGCATGGGCCCCGGCCTCCTTAAAATATAAAATTATTATTTAGGTCTTTAAAATTTTTTAAAAATTTTAAATTAGTAAAGATAAAATTATATTTTATCTCCTAAAATTATAAAAATTCGATTTAATCCTTTACAAATTATAAAGATATAAAGTATAAAAAATTAAAATTTCATCCGCCCCTAAAAAATTGTTCTAGCTTCGCCCTTGATTGTATGTGGAGTTTTTTAAACTCTACAAATGGGTTTAAGGTATAACAAATGTGTTGTAGAGGTGTAGTAAAATAAAATAAGTAAACATATAAATAAACGTGATTTGTGAAGTCTAAAAAATTCTACAAACATTGTATACGAAATAGTTACCCTATATTATATCATAATATTTTTTATATATTATTTAATTTATAATACATAAAATTTAAATTAATCTATAATATTATAGTGTAATAATTAAAATTGTTAAATGCTTATGTATAAAATTTTAATAAATGACAAAAATATAAATGTATTAAATATTAAATTAAAATAATATATATATATATTTTAAAAATAGTATAAGTATGTCTAAATGTACTTAGATTAACAATTTTCAAATACATATAAATCTAAACAAAATTTAAACTTATATTTAAATGATTTAATCATTTTTACCGTCTTTCATAAAATTATGGCATAATGATTTATTTGACCTCCAACTTTACAAATTATGGCATAAAGTTGTGGCTATTCATTTAATTTTTTGTCTCTTTTAATTATGAACTTACGTTTTTTTTTTTTATTATCAAATCACCCCAAAATAAATTGAGGAACATGTTATTCATGCGGCGATCTACGTGTATGCCATATCAAGAAAGTTAACAAATATTAATTTTTATTCATTTTAGGATAATTTGACAAAAAAATTAAAAGCTAAAAGAAGCCACAAATTAAATAAAGAACTAAAATAATTTTTATATAAAATTATAAGGCTAAAAAGCCATTATACCTAATATTATTCACATACAAGTCTCTCTACTATTTTCTCACCATTAATTATACCATCTCAAGATAATTTAAGCATAAATATTTTGGAATTTATTATTTACCTTGAAATTTATTATTCATGTTTCAGAATTTTACTATTACTGTTATCAAAATTTTGAAGGCCTTACACTTTAGTTTTTATTTTATAATTTTAATTTTGAACTTAACCTGTTAAATTTATTAATTAAATAAAATATTATTATAAATATTCTAGGAAAATATCAAGTTGATAGGAAAAAATATTCAATCCACCACCAATAGTGCTATTTAAACTCCTTAAGCAGGTTAATGATTTGATATATTAAAAAGCGGGAAAGGATTTTATGAAACAGTGACGCTACGTCATCTGTATCCATTTTCTAATAATTTTATGTCACATCAGTATTTTTATCCTGAATTTCAACATTTTTATCCAGAAAAAAAATCAAATCTAAATTAAAATCCTAAAATTCAAGATAAAAATACTGATGTGGCATAAAACTATTGGAAAGGGATTATATTCTTATTTCATACAATCATTTCTCATTATAAAGCATAGTAAAAGGATAAGAGTTTGACAAATATATTATAAGGTGTAGTAAAAGTTAAAAAAAATATTAATTACATAAATAAATGTGACAATTGTCACACCTTCAATAGGGACGTAGCTAGGGGAGGTTGGCAAGGGCATTGACTCCCCCTAAAATTAAAAATTTTTATTTAGATCATTTAAAATTTTTAAAAATTTAAATTAGTAAAGATAAATTTGCACTTTGGCCCCTAAAAATAATAAAATTTTGATTTAATCTTTTAAATTTTATAAAGATATATGCTATTCAAATGGTGAAATTACATTTTAACTATCATAAAAATTACAATTTAAATTCGCCCCCCTAAAATTTTTTTCTAGTTTCGCCCTTGAACTTCAACCTGCTTGTGGAGTCTAAAAACCTCAACTGGACATATATCAAATAATTATCCATTACATAGATAATAATATGTTTGTCACTTAAGATTTTGAAAATAATAATATCTTAATAAAATTAATATTACCATTTACATAGGACTAAATTTTGAAATAAAAATATTGAATCAAAATATAAAGATTAGGTCAGTCCCTAAACTTTGCATAGAGTGTGGATTTAGTACTACTTTAATTTGATTAGTTTTAGTCCTTATGTTTTTTGAATTAGTAATGTTTTATCTCTATACTTTTCGAACTTTGAAATTTTAATCTTGACTAGACAGTAGCAGTAAAATCTATTTCGTTAAATTTTGTTACTAGTCCTATATTATGAGTAAAGTTGTAGATTTAATCCATGTTTTTCAATTGGATCATTTTTAATTACTATATTTTCCATATTTCAAATTTTTAGTATTAATACAAAAGACAATCGTTGAACCGATTAACAATATTTTAAGTAATACATGAAAATAGTAAGTTGACATAATATTACATATGCATAATACGTTTGTCGCATCAAAATTAAAAATAGCATAACTCAACTTAATGAATTTAATAATTACTATTTGGCCACGACTTAAATATTAAAATTTGAAAAGTACAAAAATTAAAAGGATAAAATTAAAATATAGAGAGTAACTTCACAACTTACATATAATTTAACCTAAAGACTAAAATCGTAACTAAATCTATTCATGGATTGGATAATCCATCTGGCTCAGTTAGCCCGATTTAACTTAGGTCTTACTTGAGTAAAGAGTTTTATATCTCAACTCAATTCAAATTCAATTTAAATAATAAAAATTTTAATTTAAAATTAAGTATAAAATATTAATATAAAAATACATATTCAATATTTTATTATTTTTTGAATAATAATACTTAATGTGGGTCGATGACTCGACCCGATCCGACCCGGCATTAACAGCTCTAACCGCAACTTTGACCATTAACAAAACCTAAAAGGAAAATTTACCTTTTTAAGTTTTGATAATAATTATCGGATTCAAAAAAAAAAAAAAATCTATGTTAAATTGCTGTCTCCATTTCTGTCTCAGTGGTGCTCGTCTTCCTCGTCCGCTCAGATCAAGCGACGTCAACTCGTACTCTAACTTTTCAGCGGTCCGGTCAAGCGCCGACTCAGCCATGGCAGCACTCAACTCAGTCCGAGTAGCCGCGGTTCAGATGACCTCCGTCAACGATCTCGCCTCCAATTTCTCCACTTGTTCTCGCCTCGTCAAAGTAAAAACAATACCTTCGTTTTTAGCATTATGTAATCTGAATTTGATGATGAAAATTTATAATTTTCTTCGTTGATCAACCCTGAAAAAGAAACGGATTTGAATTCAAGAATTTTTTTAAAAAAAAGGACATTTGATAATCACGGTTGAATAGTTATTCGCTCATTTTAAGAAATTAGGGATTTAATTAAAAATTTAAAGAAATTAGTATTAATTTGCTCATTTTTATCAAAAGCATTAATTTAGTTATTGATAAATACATTTTACTTTATAGTTTATATTCACCTTTAAAGAAGCAAAAAATGTAAATTAGTATAGGTATTGATGTTTAAATATATAATATTTGTGGGTTTGTTTAATTTTGAAGGAAGCAGCTTCAGCTGGGGCAAAACTGATTTGTTTCCCTGAAAGTTTCTCCTTTTTGGGTCCCAAGTCTGAGGATAGTCTTTTGGTTGCAGAAGCTTTAGAGGGACCAATTATGCAAAAATATTGCTCTTTAGCAAGGTGCTAATTTTGATTGTTCTTATTTTCCTTGGTTTGTTTCATTGTATATACCGTTATTTTATTTTATTTTATTAGCTTATGTTACTCGGATTTGGGTGAGGGTTGCATATGGGTATATGACCAATATAAGTTTACTTATTTTCTGAAAACAATATATATATATACATGGAGAATCATACCTTTATACTCATGTTTGGATATGTGTAGAACACATGAACTTTTCGAATAATGAAAAGTCCAAGTAATGTTAGCTATGTTGCTCGTTCTTTGTTTTTCTTGAAGTACTAGAGTTATATAGGAATTAAGACATATACTTGTATCCAACACTAATACCTGAGTTTGAGTAACATTTCATAGCATGTAGCAGTTCATCACTGTTTGCTTACTGATTACACTTTAGATTAATGTTATTGCTTCTTGAGAGAAGGAAAAAAGAAAGAATCAATGAATCGTTGTTGCCAATAGGATCCCTCTTCACTTCTTTTAATTTCATCTAACGAATTTGACTGGGTTATGGTATTGGTATCTGCACGTAATGAACATGTTTGAGTTATTGTGATTGACCTTTACATGGACTTTATGAATGCAGAGATTATAGCATTTGGTTGTCCCTTGGAGGTTTCCAAGAGAAAGGACACGATGCACACTTGCGAAACACGCATGTTATAGTTGATGATGCTGGCAACATTAGAAGCACTTACAGTAAGATACACTTGTAAGATGCTTAAATTTCTGAGTTATAATGTTTTTTTTCTTTATTTTAAACTGGTCGACTTAGAAAATTTACCAAGTTAGAAAAGGCTTCCGTGATTCATTGGCTATTGAAATGAAAATAACTAGTTTGACATTGTTTCAGAGTGATGTGGTCTGTATGCATATCTTATTAAGTAGGCTTTCTTTAATTTGATATGAAATATTTCTCCTGTTGGCTATTGAAATGAAAATAACGTGTTTGACATTGTTTGAGTGACGTGGTCTGCATGCATATCTTATTAAGTAGGCTTTCTTTAATTTGATATGAAATATGTCTCCTGTTATCTTGTTAATCCGGGTTTATTGACGTGATACTTTCGATACATTGGAAGGTTTGATGTGGATGTTCCTGGAGGATCAACATACAGGGAAAGCAGCTTTACTGAACCAGGTGATCTTCTCATATTGTTTTACGCTATTGGTCTGGTCTGATTTTTTATTCCGTAATTCTTGCTACGGCTTGAGTGTATAACTAATTCAATCGATTTGTCTTGTGATATCTTGTAAAATCACCAAAAGGGTATACAAATAATTTCGCTTAAAATGCGACAATAGCATGTTCCTGCACTACTAATGTATGCAATGCAAGTAGAACAAGCCATTTGCATTTGCAAGAGAAGGCTCTTTCTTAAGCTATATCTAATTAATCTTAAATTTCCGTGTTTCTAGGGAAGGATATTGCTGCAGTAGACAGTCCTATTGGACGTTTGGGATTGACGATCTGCTATGATTTGAGATTCCCAGAAATTTACCAGCAGTTACGGTTCAATCATGATGCACAGGTGGGTTCAGACCTCACGTTGTACACCTTCCAGTATGGTTGTTTTCCATGTCATTAAAATCTCTCCATGGAATATGTTTTATAGGTCATATTGGTACCTTCAGCTTTTACCCCGGTTACTGGTCAGGCACATTGGGAGATTCTTCTTCGTGCTCGTGCAATCGAGACTCAGTGTTACGTATGGAATCCATTTCCATTTTCCACCATTCTTTTTCTTAAATCTGTTTCTCTATATTGATAAATTTAGTTCATTGATGAGCCAATCTGCCAAGAATTCATTATTAGGTCATTGCTTCCGCTCAAGCTGGAAAGCACAACGAGAAAAGAGAAAGCTACGGTGACACACTAATAATTGATCCATGGGGCACAGTAGTTGGCCGATTACCAGGTTAGACGGAGTTTCCCTTTTGGTAATTGAACTCTTGTGTGGTTATTTCTTATGTTACACGAAATCAGGTATGATTATCGGATACGGTTATGTGTCCGATATGGGTATATTCAATTTGTCTTAGTTTCTTCATGTATTTGGAGTGGTCTTGGAGGGTTATATCTTCATACCTGTATTGGAAAATATGTTGAATTTGGAATAAGTAGTCCCTTTCCTCCTGCAGGAACAGAATGTGAACTTAGTAATGAATTGAATTTCTTTCCATTACTTCGGTGCTCATAGTGGCAATTTAAGTGACATTAAAATCCTCACTTATTTTTCCTGTTTCAGATCGATTATCAACTGGTATCACCGTAGCTGATATTGATTTGTCATTGATAGATTCAGTGAGGAAAAAGATGCCAATTGCTGAGGTTAATTCCTAACTATTTCTTCAAGGCTACCTTAGACATCACATGTTGTTTATCTGAAACATAAAATAGATCTAGTATCGTCCTTTTTGGGTGTCGTTGAAAAACCGACGGACACTCAAGGTTTTGTCCTCCGACTCTAAAGAGAGCCCAGGGATGCCTCATGAAGCCGCTATAAAGCATGAATCATACCATTGAAGAGTCAACCGTGGTGGAAATTGAACCCCTGACCTCTACATCCTATACGTCTGGGGTTCAATCCTTGCCTTGCCCTCTTCAACGCCATGGGTTTCCACCATGCATCAATTCTTCAGTGGAGTGGTCTCTACACTAGAGAGGCTTCCAGAGGCATCCCTAGACAAAACCTTGAAGGTTTGTCGGTTCTTTCCCCCTAAAAATGATTAATTCCTGTTAATCTCATTATCCTGTTATAATTAATCATCCAGCAACGGAAACCATTTGACTTCTGGAGAGCTGCATCCTTATAGTTCTCGAAGATGATGGCCTGTTACCTTCATTCATATATGTAAGTCAAAGCCACTTTGAATCCCTAATGCACACTCAAAGGAAGGCATGTTAGTTGATTAATAAGGATTGTTCTTACAGCTCTCTTGCCTCACTGTATCATTTGGACACTGTTATGTAATAAACATGCATGAAAAGCTTTAAAACAAACCTTGTCAATATCTAGTCTTGCAAGTCTATTTTTCATCATGCTATTATCTTGTGATGCATATAATTTAAGGTAGAAAATCGTAAATAAAATGATTAATCATTTTGTATAAAATGCTTAATCATTTTGTAATTTGCAACTTTAAATTTTATTATTCTTTAACATGAAAAAGTATTACTTCAAAATTGATCGCCTTGTTTTCATAACAAGGGTAAACTAATAAAATAGTTACTTTTGTTTGCCTCGGGTTACATTTTAGTCACTTATGTTATCGTTTTATTACGAAATGATCACTTTTGTTGCATTATTTTTGCACTCAATTTTGACTGTAATTCATGTTTGGATCCTCTATTGAATCGATCTTTTGTTCTTCCATTTTGAATAAAAAATTCAACCGATTAATAGAGCATTCATTTTGATTTCTACTATTCCAATTCAACAAATATGGTTATAAAATGGATGGTTTTTTAGTCTTAATAGAAATGAAAATTAAAAGAAAAAAGAGATCAATGTTTTTTTTTTCAGTTCAAGGATTAATCTAATGCATTTAGGGCTTAGACTTGTTTTGATTATTTTAGGAAACCAAATTAATATTTCTCTTTAATTAATTTAAAATTCAATTAATTAAATTTATTTAATTAAAAATTAATTAATTTACTTGATTGGACATTCATGTTGGCATTTAAAATTTATTTTAATTCACATTAGACTGTTATTTAGGAGGTAACAAATTTTAACGATAAAGTGACCATTTCGTAATAAAACGATAACATAAGTAACAAATGTAACACTTAAAACATAAATAGTTAAAATGTAACTTGAAGCAAATAAAATGATCATTTTGATAATTTACACGAAGCGTAAATAAATATCATAAAACACTAACTGTGCAGTGCTAGATTTTATTAACACCTGATCTACTCAACGCTGTCCAATTATCATCATCATTCAATACCCAAACATTAAAACTTTTTTCAAATCTATACATCATACGACTATCCCAGATCGAGATGTAATCATGTAGAGGAAGTACCCTCCCAAATGTTTCAGGACAAAGAGATTGTATCAATTGAGAAATTTCATTGACCAGATGAAATGCAAAGATCTTAAGAGTTAGCATTTCAATAGCAAACACCATTTATACGTGTATTGTTTTCGTTGGAATCAATAGCTAGGCGTTTAGCCACTTGTATATCTTTGTAATTCAAAACCTTACTCATACTTCGCATATTATTTTTTTGCACGCTTTATAATTATTCGACAATCTGTTCAACCTAAATCCAAATAGATATGAAAATTTGCATAAATTAATAGAATATTTTCATTAATTTTAGGAAAATATTAAATTCTTTTGTAGCCAGATTACATAAAGTTAAATAAAAACTTTCTTGATTATATAAACAAAATAATCTACTATCAACGCAAAACATAAAATAAACGTAACCGGAGATTTATAAGAAAATAGAAAATTATAAACTTAGAGAGAGAATTACCGTCGGTAGATAAAAAATTACACACTTTTAATTCTTCCCCTTTGTAGAATATCACATAAAGATGGATTGAACCAATTGGTAAAATCATCTTGGAACTCAAGAAAGAGAAATGCACCTATATTACAACAATCTATTAAAAAGTTAAAATGAACTAGTATGACTTTATAATAAAGAAAAAGAAGATATGTAAAATTATTTTAATTAAACCGGTCGGTCCAACCAGTAATACATCTAATAAGAGGCCTTAACAATTTGATCTTTTTGCTTGAACGAAGAAATGCATCTATATTTGCCTATACATATAGGATGACACAACAATCAAATTCCAAACATATACTAAAAAGATAGGAATTTCATCTGGTTTTATGAGATGAAAACCAACTACATACAATTTGTATGACCTTTATAACAAAAGAAAATTTGTCCCCTTTTTTCACTTCTCTGCTCACCCAAGAACTTCAACAATGTAAAAACAAAGAAAAGAACAAAAAACAGCCTCAAAGAGCACGAATTCAAAAAAGTATAAAAAGACCTATATAAATCTATGAACAATATGTTCAGCCACCCATAAAACTGAAAACCAACCTTTTTAGCCGATCATTCCAGGAGGAATTCTCGAGTCAAATCGGGACTACCAAGAAGGTTAAAACTTTTGTTGTTGCTTAAGGTGTCTTTCAAGATTGTAATTTGGCCTTCTTTTAAAAGTATATCCTCATCCAAAGTTTCTATCTTCTTTTTTAACACCTCAATCTCTGAGTTTAATAACATGTTCTTCTCACTATATTGCTTCACCTCTTCCCACATCAAGTCTCTTTCTTCGGAAACCTTAGGTAGTATACCCCTCAAGATAGATAGTTCCTTCATTGATTCTTGTAAATCGTTCTGGAGACGGCTTATGTTGTCATCTTTCTTTAGCATCTGTTCGTATTGAAACCAAATAATTAGACAAATATGAAGAAGGGTGTCTTATTGTGAAAGGTAAGGCAGCAACGCAACAGTGACGACAAGTGATAAAGATAACAAAGGTTCAAACTTCAGAATATTGAAAACACAGAAAATGGAGTAGCAAAACATCAAGCAACTACATGTATGCCCTTATATCCGACCTATGTTTCTTAGTCTCTTCATTTTTCTTGGAGTACCCGTGTCAGATGCGTAATTTGGACATGAGTATGGAGTTAGGCCCTCCAAGGATTATCCAAATACATGGGAAGCTTAGGGAAAAATAAACATAACCGTGTTGGACAGGGATACCCGAAACTTGCACCGAAGTTCAAGTCAAATAGATTTCAGCTACCAACCCTAGTTTTTGTCAATTATAAGCAAGCTTTGGTTGGTAGAGTGGAAAGAAAATTGGAAGAATAGAAAATTGAAGGGGTAGAAAATTGAATGGAAAACATTATTTGTCTTTCCATAGGAGTGCTTGGTAGGAAAGATGGAAAAGTGGAAAGAAAAATTACTTTTCTTTCCATCCATTGCTTGGAAGGGTTGAAAAAGGAAAGGAAAGAAAGAAAACATTTGAAAATGCAGAATTTTGAACATACACCTCTTTCTCATTTTCTCTCCTCTCCTCATTCCAATTTGAAGGATTGATTTTTATGCATTAGGATGGAAAATGATCATCTTTCCTATTTTCTTTCCTCACTTTTCTTCCCTACCAAGCACACTCAAAGTTTATTTGCTTTCTACTTTTCCATTCCCTCCTCCCATCCCTCCACTTTTCCACCCAACCAAGCAAAGCCTAAATGATTTGCAAATGTGCAAATATAGCATAAACAAATGCAAAAAACTAAATATCAGAAACCCAAAGAAACCTGAATAGCTGGATAGTTACTGGTTTATACCTGCTACTCACTCACATGCAATATACAAAGGAAGATTTTCATGCACAGATACAGAAAACTTATAACATTTAAGGACCAAATGCTACCTGCAGTTCAAGATCCTTCAATCTGTGGGTGAGGCAGGAAATGTTGTCCATTGCATTCTGTAATTCACATCGAAGGATATCATTACCTCTCACACCTGCTGCCACCTCAGCTTGCAACTGTTCGACTTCAAGCTCTTTAGAATACAGCTTTTCTCTCAACAAATTTGTCAGCAATGTTTCTGATTTAAGTTCCGTTCTTAGAATCTCCTAAAAAGTTTAACAAAAGCAGTGAGTATGAATTTAAAAGAAAATAAATAACCATGCTTGAAAGTAAGAACCAAGTTTCATGAATAAACATTCTTAAACAGGTGATGAGCAGTGAAACCTCTGATTCGATATATATTAATGTCAACCCTAGGCTTTATCAAGAACTTACTTCTGAAGATTGGTTATTGAGTTTTGTAGATTCCGAGTCAGACTCTGAGGCAACTGGATTGGATTTCTCCAGCAGCAAAGCGGAAATTGTCTGCAAACTCCTTGTTAAGCTTTCAATTCCACGTTTAAAGCATTGCACCTTTACATCAGATTCAACAATAAATTGACTATCTAAACCCTGCTGAGTTTCTTGAAGCTGACTGGTTTTTCCTTTGATGAACTCAATTAACTTGGAAGACAAATGAGCGCTCTCATTAAGCATAGATAGTCCTTGATCCTGCAAATGGTATACACGATTCCGCATTTCCTTGTCAAGCTTGAAGGTTAAGGCTCCAACGTCTTTTCCATTACCTTTTAAACGATTCAGTAATTCGATATTCTCATGTCGAAGAGAATCAACTTCATGCCTACAAGACTCCACTTCCCTTCTTAATGCCAATTCTACACCAGTCAACCTCATTTGCTCCATTTGCAAATTTTTCACCCAAACTTCATTCTTTTCCATGGAATGCTTCTTCTCGATCTCCTGATTATATCCTTCTCGCAACCCTTCAATTGTTTTCTCTTGCTCTTTGCAGGTTCGAAATAATTTCGCAATGGACTTATGCAACTCCTTGCACTCCTTATCTTTCTCTTCAAAATTTCTTCTAATGCAATCAATATCTTCAATTGCAGCTTGATGCTTCTCTTGCGACTGAGAGAGATTTTGTCTTAGAACTTCATTCTCATCATTCAGCTTTTCGACCCTTCTAGTCAACTCTTTAAGTTGTTCGGCAGAAGAAGTCATCATGCTTCTGCTTTCTGTTTCCTTTTCATTGAAGGAAGAGACTTCTCTCTGAAGTGAAACATTTTGTTCCGCTAGCTCTCGAACTCGTTCGCGAAGCCTTTGCTCTTCTAACCGATGCTTCTCAAGCTTAGACGACCAGTCACTTGACCTTCTATCTAACTCCTTTTCCAATCCCAATTGTATCTCATGTTTCTCTGTCTCTATTTTTTTTGTCTGTGACTCTAATTCTGCCCTTGCCATTCTCAGTTCATCCCTAGCATGCACTCTCTCCGCAATTCTAGACTGTAGAAGTTCTGAAACCTCAAGTGCCAGGTTTAATTTGTCCTCTGATAGGTGTCTAATGGTCTCAATGAGAGACGAAACATTAAACCCAACGTCACGAAGAAAGGTTTCCTGCCCAAGAGCTCCGGAAAGAAGCAAAACTCTCTCCTCTGCTTCTTTCAATCTTCTTTGTAACTCCATATCTATATCCTCTTCTGTTTGGGAAGAGTTCAAACCATCAGAACATCCCCAAAGAAACAATGTTGCTTCTCCAAGCCAGAGAAATCCTCATGATATCCAATATCATTTTCATAAGGCTCGTCTGTTACACAACCTTTTTGGGCCAACATATCCAATTTGGACTCGGGGCATCTATTCAAGTATCCACCATATACATCTTCAGTGGTGATCGGAATACGAAGATCAAATTCTTTTGAACTTGATCTTGGGATATGAGTCTGAGAAAGCCTTTCAACCACATTCTTTGCAATCATCCGGGGTGACTCATGCCCGAATCCATTTTCCACCCAATCTCTAGACGAAAAATGATGACGCGTGCCTTTAGCTTCCCTAAATGAATGAAACTTTTTTTCTCTTTGACACTATCTGTTGGAGACGAAGGAGCTGTATACTGAACTCGTGGAGGAAGCCTCCCACCACCATTTCCAAGATTATTTATTTTTGAACTGTTCTTGGACTTGCTACTTTCCTGCAGATGTTCTCCATCAATATAGCGGTCCACAACTTTACTTGACACATTGCTAGAGCATGAGGAAGAGCTTCCGGATGAATCATGGCGCATCCTCGAAGAACCAATAGCAGCCATTTCACATCGTTTAGCCTTAGACTTTTTCTCGGGAGTAACAGCTCTTCTTCTGGAAAAAACCACAAGAACACGAATGGTATACCTTTAGATTAGTACAAGTAAAAGAACAAGGAATGATCAACAGTTTTGATAATCCATACATTAACAAACACATCAAATTCCTTACCGTGATGACTGATCATACTGCTGGTGTGGAGTAATATTAGGAGACCTATTTTGATCATTTGAGGAAGGAAAATCTTGTTGTTCTAGACCATCAACAAGAAAGGCTGCTGATGACAAAGAATGACTCCTTCGAAGAACTGGACTGTCACAAAAGCTAGGGCTATCAGGTATTTTCTTTCGAGATTTTCCAAAAAAACGTACAGGACTGAGAAAACCGTATTCAGCCTTATCACTGTGTTGATCATTCAACCCACATTCCAATGTGTTTTCCCAGAAAACTTGCTTGTCTGCTGATGGTGAAGGAACAGCAGCATTGCCATTACTACTGCTAGAGGAAGATTTGAAGAAAAACAGCTTCTTCATCTCTATATATCATCAACAAGAACAACCAGTTTTATCTCACAGAATTTCTGATACAAAATCCAAATCCTTTTATAACACAACCTTGGGGCCTCAATTAACCTGGAGATATAATACATAAACCCTAAAAGTTAATCAAAAAGGAAAAAGGGGATCAAACAAACACACAAAAACATCATCAAAATCACTAGAGACAGTGGGGACAATCTATAAAGCAAGTACCAGAGAAATAAATCTTGGTTAAGAAAACAAATACATAAAATACAACTCATATCAACTTCACAGTATAAGAATTATATATCATATAGAAGAAAAAGAAAGCATATGCAACATTGAGATACCAATCATGAAACAAAAAGGTACCTGATACATAGAAATATGGACTGGAAAAGCAATGAATATGAAACTGAGGTTTATGATTCATTTAGTTGGAAAAGCAAAGCAAGACAGCAAAATCGATAGATATTATGTTATCCGAACTTATCATTTTTTTATAGAAGTACATGTGTTCGACATTTGAACCGACCCATTTCGGACATGAAGATGAGGTATGATACTCTAAATATAAGAAAATATTAAAGCATATATGCATGTAGAACAATGTTATGCAATTTTAAAAGAACTAAAATTAGAAATTACAAAGCAAAAGTTAGTAATTAAGATTCACAGCAAAAAGAAAAGGAGAACCTGCAAACAGTTACAATAACTATAACAAAAGAGCTAGGATTGTAGAAATCAAACTACAAGAATCAGGTTTACCTATAAATTAATAAAACTAGAAAATGCAAAAATATATACATATACCTACATATATACACTGATATGTACTGATTAATTATTACAAAGCTTTACTTTTATAATTTCTGCAACTTTCAGTAGCTTGCAAAAGGTTTTTTTTTTCCCATTTAACAAACAAAACTATTTTTATAAAACAGATAATCTGTCAGAGCTGAGCTTGAGATTCAATCTAAAATTAACTAAATCACCACCAACCCCTCAAGGTAGATTTATCAAAAAGACCAAATTACCCTGATTCACCATTTTCAACTACTGAAAAACCTCTCAAAAACCCCTTTCAGAAGAATAAAAAATGAAAATAATTTCAGAAAGTTCTGATGAAATAGAAGAATATCAAGAGTGAAGATCACCAAATAAATTTTAATTCAATTATGGGTTAAAAATGAAAACGAATAGAAATGAAATCAATCTGTTGGAAATTGACTTACAAGAAAATCAGAAGAAAAAGATTATAACTTTTGTAACGGATCATGAGAAAATAATCAGTGAAAACATTATTTTCCACTGCACTTTAACTTTCTCAGCAACCAAACAGACCCAAGTGAAAAAGAAAATAAACAGAGAGAGACACAAAATCCCCCCTCCCCATCTCAGCTTTCTCTTCAAACGGTCAAAAAGAAAGACGCCCAAAACATACTAAATTTAAACTAAAACCAAGATAATAAAATCATGGATTCAACGCAAAGAAAGAATTAACCTTAAAACATCAGGAAAAGAATAAAAGATTAAATCTTTGCATTTAATTACTTACCATTAAATGAGTGATATACGGTATTATTTTTTTCTCAGGAAAATTCAAAATTCGAAAATTTAAAAAAAAAAAAAAAGAAAATACAAAACTTCCCCGAAATTTAAGGGTTTTAAACAGGATTATCAAAGACAAAGTGAAAAAAAAAAAGTGTGCCAAAAGCAAGAGATTGACAAAAAGGAGCGGAGTCAACGGCGTTAAAGAACAGACGGAAATTCAGGATTTAACGGTGACGGAACATGTCGGCCGTTCAGAGCAAAATGATGAGAATGAGTGAGTGAAGGAGAGAAAGAGAAAGAGAGGCGGCCAATGGCAAGAGCAAAAGGAACGTTTCCTTTCTTCGTTGGGTGGGGAAAATATGAGAAAAGGTTGAGGGTATTTTCGTCATTGAGAGAATCTTTTGAATTCTGTTTCGTTAAGGGCGCGGGGGGCTAGGTTTTGATTGGGTGGAGCCGGGTGTAGAGAAATTTCGTGTGGGTCCCACGGTGGGAGGATGAAGCTGGAGCGTTATTGGTGGGGTCAGGTTTTGACCGTTATTCCTAAATCTAAAAGCTTTCACTAATCATATAAAACAAATTATGATGATTTTTCTAATTAATTTAGAGGAAAAAAATTCTTTGATGAATTTGGATTTAAATTTTTAAATTTGAAATATTATATTTGATAATTCAATTTTTTTATGAAAAATAAATTAGGTCGTGCCTACAAAATAGTAAATTTAGTGTCTTCTACTATTTTTCATCATTGTTTGACAGATATCTTTCTCCAATGATCTCTCATGAAATGTGATGGATCATTAAGAATAACCAAATGATCTTATCTGTCTTCATTTACCTAAGCTAAATGATAATCCAAAATTTAGTTTAGATTATTTAAATCATTAGTATTTGATGTCATTAAGGCTTTGGTTATGTCATTAAAGCGACGATATTGAGATTTTGAGCATCTAATTCGTTTTTTTATATAGTTCTTTGATTTATTCAAATATTGTTTTAAGACTGGACTAGTTTATTAGGGCTCCTTTAGGTGGCTATGTGTTTATTTACGGTTAGTGTAAAAATAATAGTAATAGTGAGATTAGATATTGTAACAATACTGTAGCGCGTTAAGACTCAATCCATAAATAGAAGGATAATGCGACTTTAGTGCACTCGAACCCACATTCACCTACAGATAAAAATATTTAAAAAATTAATAACAAAATTTCTTAAAATAAAATATTTAAAAAAATAAAAATCACTTGTGTTTCTTCTTATTTTTTCTATAGACTAGTCAAAAAAGTGATGTCAATTACATCACAAAATCTTAAAGAAAAATCAAATAATACTAAAATAACATTTCAATCAAAATCTATGGAATTAATTTAAATTTTAAACCTTTATTTATCTTTTCATGTAAGAAAAAAATCACAAACTTATAAAGGAGTACTTCCAAGGACCAATTCTTGCAAGCTAATAAAAACAATATATGGCAAATCAAAGCAATATATATATATATATATATAATCTCATTTTTATTTTATTTTTAATAATTTGTATAAAAAATTCAAATATACATTTTAGGGACAAACAATTTTTTATTTTAATACTATAATGTAAAATATATAAAAGGTTTGGAGGATAGTGAAGGGTAAGAACCCTTAACAAGTTACAACCCATTTTTCCTCTTTTTACCTTTGAATGCAAGATACAGATGACAAATTTTACAATGCAAGGTAGTGTATAGCCTTGCTCAAGTTTCTACATTAATTTGTTAAAGCTAATATGTGACCAAGCACCAACTTTTTTTTTTGTATAATGACCCTTTTAGTCCTCCATTTAATTTTTTAGTTTTTAGTCCTAAAATCTTTTTGTCAAATCACTTCGAAGTGAACGAAAAGTTAGCATTTTTTAACTTTATTGGTATTGCATAAATGCAGATTACCACGTAAATGACATGCAAGTATTTAATTAACTTTTTAAAATTTTAAAATAATTTTAATTAAATACTTGTATGTCATTTACGCAGATATCTCGTCAAGAAATTAACAAAATTAAAATTTTATTTATTTTAAAGTGATTTAATAAAAAATGCAAGTTCAAAATTAAAAGATCAAAAATAAAAATAATTAAATAATTAAAATAATTTTTTTATAAAATTTGATGGTCAAAAATAATTATGCTTATTTTTTGGGGGGTAAATATTAATTTTAAATTGGTAAAAAATATATAAATGAAGGAATTGTTAACATCAATCATTTATTACAAATTAAAGTAGGATACATTATGTGATGTAGATGTTAGGCACTGAAAACAGGACATGTGGCTCTTTTTTAGGGGTGGAGTGAAAGGAGAAAGGGATAGGGAAAGAGGAAGAAAAAGGAAAACAAGAAAAGTTGTTGATGTTTAATATATATTATAATATCTTATGATGTAAAATAAATATTATATGTTTAAATTGGTGAAAATAAATTTAAAATATAATATAAGATTTATTTTAAAAATATATAAAATTATTGATTTTTTATTTACTTAAAAGAAATAAAAAATTTGTGAAAAAAAGCTGATAAATTATTAAATAATATCCAAAAATCATAAAATAAAGTAAAATTTGTTAAAATAAAGTCTAAACATCCAAATCACAAAATAAATATGGGAAAATCGAGAATTGAGTGAATTATGGTAGAGGTTTGAAAAATAGAAGAAAGAAAATCAATAATTATACCAAACCAAATTTGACCCTACCCTCAACCCTAAGTTTGTGTATTTCCATGGGCAATTTACCATATGTGGGTCTTTAATTTGTCATTGTCGTTAGTAGGTTTTTTTCTAATTTTTTGTTTGTTTGTGCTTTTACATTTATTTAATTCTACTTTGTATTTATAGACATATGGTTATAATTATACCTATAATTATTTTGTATTTATATTTATAAATTCTAAAAAATCATGAATAGCTCATCATTTAATATAAATAATAAATGAGATTTCGGTTAAATGGTAAACTATAAATATTGAAAACTTTTGATATTTGAGTTTAAATATTATTATATGCATTTATATTTCTATTTTTTATATAAAATATATAAAATAATAAAAATATTATAACTTATTTAAGGTGTCTATTGACATTTCAAAAGCCAGGTTGAATCTCTAATTACATCCCTCTTAAAATTGTAATATAGAAAAATAAAATTCATTAATACATTAACCTTATTTTTGATTAACATGGTTCTTGCCTACGTTTGAGTTAGATTAATTATTTGTTTGGGTTAAAATATACTTCATATTTTAGGAATTTAATTCTTTACTTTTTGAATTTAAAATTCAAGTATAATTCTTACCATCATTAAAATCATGGTGAGAAATTTCAAAATTTTAAAAAATATTCAATTGATAGTCTTGTAACAATTAAAATAACATTGAAAACACTTATTGGGATATTTTTTCTTAAAATAATCATTCAAAACGTCATGATAAAATAAATTATTTTTGTTAGAATAGTGTTCTTGAGAAAATTTAACGTCGGTATTTTGATTGAAATGGTTAACAATATTAACTATTTGGACTAACTACATTATAAAAGTAGAGGGACCAAGTTATGTCAAAAAAATATATAAAATTAAATTTCAAGTTTCAGCATAGTTTAGGGTCCAAAATTGAAATTTGACCATTGTCTTATAATGTAAAAAAAAAAGAGCAACACCAGCCTAAAAGAAATGAGAATCAATGTGTCACTCTCTAAGACTTTTAGGATATTCAAATTATATATAATCACGTAATATTTTTATTGAAAGTTTAATGATATTATCTTTTAGACTAATTAATAGCATTATAAAAATATAGAGATCAAGTTATGTTAGAAATTAAAGTATAGATATTAAATCTCAAATCGGCATATTAGAGGGATCCTATTATCACCCATGGCGATAGATTAATTTTATTTTACAAAATCATAGAGTAAAATTTGAAAGTTAAAATATACTTCAAGCCTCTATACTCTTTGTACATTTAAAATTTAATTTTCATACTTTTATTTTAAGTATTTAGTTCATTTATTTTAAAATTTAAAAATTAGGTCAATTTGTTAACACGCTTAAATTCTCTTGATAAATTAACTTGAGTGATATTTTGAAATAAAAAAAAATCACATGATAACCATGTAACAAAATAAGAGATTGTAACGGAGTGAAATTAATAGATAATTTTAATAGTTATAACAACTCTTAAAAAGCCCGTCATCATTTTAATCATAATAAAGTATATGATCTAATCAATCACATTGTAAAAGTTGAAGCACCAAATTACGTCAAAAAGTTGAAATCTAAAGATTAAATCTCAATTCTGAATGTAGTCTAGTGACCAATTTTGAAATTCGACCATAACTATATAATCTGTAGAAAAAATACGATCCATGCCACTTTGCCATGTTGATAGTCTCTCTCTCTTTTTTTTTACCAAAACATGAAAAATTCAGTTTTGACCTTTTGACTACAATTAACTTTTTTTTTCTTATTCTTGATATAGGATAAAGTAAAATAATCACATATAAAGATGTAAATTCTTTGGACTAACTAATACTATTGTAAAAGTAGATGACCAATTTATATTAAATTAAAATAAAAAGACAAAATATCAAATGTGAGTATGGTGGAAAAATCGAAACAACAATTTTTCTATTATCTTATAATGAGTAAAAAAAATTAATGTCATTAATTAATCTAAATAATTATCACCATTAATAATTTTGATAGTTTATTTGAATTTTTTGAAAGAATATATTCTTTCCCATTATGCCAAAATATATTTTTTTGTAATAATCTGATGTAAACATTATAAAAAATAAGGATTAAATTGTTGTATAAATTTAAGTATAAAGATTAAACTTTAATTTTGACATAGTAGAGGGACTAAATGATATTTAACCATATTTCTATAAAATGAAAAAGAAAAAGAAGAATGGTTGAGACACATGGCTATTCGAGAAGGTACCTTGGACCTTAGGTTCTAAATTTTATATAAAATATCACATCTCAATTATTTATTTAATATAATTATAATAATCTATAAAATATATGAAACAAAAGTTTGGGAGTAATTTTTTTACCATTAATCTATATAATATTTTTTTATCATATTTATTTTTTTATACAATATCTAGAATTACTTATAGTTTCTCCCTAAACTTTAAATAAGAGGATAATACGCTTCAGTGTAGTCGGACTCACGTCCTCCTACACTGACAACAATATCGATATCAATTGAACTAAAACTCAATCGACTTATATATATTTTTCTACACACTTCCGCTAAATGAAATTTAATAAAAGTTGTTGCTTCGTCAAACATTTAAAAGAATGGTAAATTACACTCATGGTTATTAAACTATTAGTAAGTTAATGTTTCGGCTACTGAACTTTAAAAAGTTATAACATTGTCACTAAGCTATTCAAAAGTTTTTAAAATCACTCTTGTATGGTATTCTTTGTTTGCAACACCTGTACCAATTGAAAGCTCTCATTCTCTTTTTCTTTTACAGGTCAATTTTTTTATGAAATAGTTTTGAAAGTCATGAATCTATAAACCAAAATCCAAACAACTTTTGTCTCCAATATTCAACACTGACTGTCAGATTGACTTGGTTTTAAGGTATATTCTTTTATTTGTTGATAGATACTAATCTACCATATCAATCTTTGAATTGTTGCTTGGAGTTGGATAGTTGAACTTCAAAAAAAAAAAAACATAATTAACTTAACAGCCCAAATGACTTAAAAAAACTTTTGAATAGTTTAATGACTTAAATGAAAATTTTCAAATAATTCAATGATCATTTTGTAACATTTTGAAGTTGAGTAACTAAAATGTAAACTTACTAATAATTTAATAACATTGGACGAGTTTACTTTTAAAAATTATAGTTAAAATATATTAATTTATATTCGAGTTGACATAACCAACTTATTTTTTAAAAATTGTGATTAGTTAAAATAATAATAATCATTACAAAATAAAAATAAAATTCAAACTGAACCTCAACTTTGAATATTTAAAACTTTGAATTATTCAACTACTAATTTAATTTTTCTTTTTGAATCTATTAAGTTTAGAGTTGAGTTAGATTGAATCTTTAAACCAAAGATAAAGTTCTCTCGATACTATTTTTATTCATAATATTCAAACTAAAAGTCTTACTTAAAAGAGCATCACATTTCTTACTATTCAACTCGATAAATATCAGTGTTCTAGATAGAATTTGTATGATATTTGCAGCTCAACTGAATTTAATTACGTTTTATATGAATAATAATTGATTCAATGTTAGTTTAACTGGTATCATTGTTATTTTAACAATATGAAAGTCGTGAGTTCAAATGCACTTAAGCGCGTACTATATTTTATTTTAGAGTTAAGAGCAAGGTTTTTAGAATCTGGCTTGTGGTCGAATTGATTAAGCCATCAGTTTGTCGATTCTGTACCATTTTGTGTCTCAACTGGTCTAAAATATTTTTCGGATCGTTAACCCAGTTGGTTCTCACTCTAATTAATCAGATTTGTCGGTTAAGTTCAAATAACCATGGTTAGGAAGTTTATAGGTTTTCTTTAAAGAATTATAATAAAAATAATATTACATACCCGACACGACTCAATTTTATTTTTTTAATTATTATTATTTATGTAATATATGAAAAAAATTAAATTTTAAATTTTTTAAGTAGTTTTAAAGGTAAGGATTAAATTAATAAAATATATAAATGTTGAACGATAAAAAATTATTTTAGCTTTGACCAGTTAGTTTTAATGAAAAATTAGATGGAGTGGCTAAGATATTTAAATATAAAAAATACAGGGGTCAATATCTCAAAATTAAAGTATAGGGACTAAATTTTAAAATTTAAAAGATAACAGAGATCTTTGACATATTTAAACCAAAATAATCTTACATACCCGACCCGACCCAATTAATAAACAAATCTATTCGCAATCACAACCCTCGTCTCCTTTCTACATCTGGAAATCGTTATTGTCCTCTCCAGTCTTCCATTGAAAATTTTTAACCAAAAATAATTAAAAAAAAAAAGTACCTTTTGTTTTAATTTCCCAATGGAAATCGATCCCCTTCCAAATGGCACCGGTTCCACCGCCGCCACAACAACCACCGAAACCACCGTCACGGCAACCTTACCCACCGCCGCATCAAACACGACGACGTCATCCAAGCTGAGCCAGCTGACGGAATCGTTGAAATTGGAGCACCAATTCTTGCGTGTTCCCTTCGAACATTACAAGAAGACGATCCGAGCGAATCACCGGACGGCCGAGAAAGAAGTCTCCGCCGTCATCTCAAGCGTCGCTGACGTAGCCGATAGTAACGAAATCTCCAAAGACGACGCTGTTTTGAGTCTTACTTCCCTTGTTTCCCGTTTGCAAGGCCTCAAGCGCAAGGTAAAAGAAGAGATTTTTTTAAAAAATTATTTCTTTAATTAGTTTTTTTTTTTTTTTTAAGTTAATTGAGTGTGATATAGACTGAAGTTAGCAAAGTGTACTCTTTTCAACTTCCAGGAGACCTAAAAGGTAAGATTTTGAATGACTTTGAATGAAAATAGCTGAAGTTTAAAATGTTGTAAGATCAAATCTGTTTATAAAAAATGAAAGGGAATATCAAAATTGAAAACTTGACGATTAATTTGATACTATGAACAAGTAGAATTAAATTAGTATTAGAGCATGGATAAATTTAGAACGCATTGATTTGTATGGAAGTTGAAATTATTGACAATTTGGAGTTTTGAATCTCATCATATTTAATTTGGGAGAAAGATGAAGTTTAAATGAGAAAATGATATATTGTATACCTGTGTTTATATGTTTGTTTCATCAATTAGCATGTTTTCGAAGTTCAAAAAATTTGTTATCCAATTTAATGTGAAACCTTGATGCATTCGTAGATAGTGGTTTCTATATATTTTCATCTTCAAAAACATGACCATTTGATGATTTCTTGCTTGTTTCATCGGGGGAATTTTGTTTTGGCCTATCTTTTTCTTTTTTCAAATTTTTTTGCCTATCTAAGCAATTTTGCTGTCATTTGTGTTCAGTAATTAAAAAAATAGAATGCTAAAATAAATTTGTTATCCAAAGTCATGTTGCTTTTTCCTAAAATACTTGTGTCCAACACTTGTGTTTGACTCACATTCAGACATAGGTTTTGAGATCTGATCCTCCTAATATATGGAAAAACTTATAATAAAATTGAGCATACATGTGTTGTAATAGCTTTATCGGATGCTCATCCTGATTCTAGGTAACATAAATCCTAAGTGGTTAGTAACCCCTCTAAGTTGGTGGCTAGTGAGTGACTGATGCCTATACTTTTTGGTCATTCAGTTGGAAGAGGGGAGTCGAACAGAGAACTTGCAGGTGCAGAACTGTCGTGCTCGTCTTGATCACTTAGAATCTGTGGATGCTGAGAACCTGTCAGAATGGAATAACGTGCGATTCAAGCGTATCCTTGTGGACTACATGTTGCGTATGTCATATTATGACACTGCAAGGAAGCTTGCTGAAAGTAGCAAAATAGAGGTAAATTACATGCATGTTTCATTTGATATGTAGGTGTTACAATTGTCATTCTTTGAATATAAAGTTTTCCACTTAAAATATTTTCTCTAGCTGTTTCTTATTCTGGCTATTGGAGAATATGAAAGCACTACCATGTTAGTGTTACCTTGAATCAGCATTGTCTTAATATACACTGTGCACACATTTGAACTTTCTGGATTAGAAGATGTCGCCATTCATCGGTGTTCCTAGTGGCTTTTTTATTTCCCTTCAAATGCTTGTAAACATTGTTGTGCTCATAATAACAGTTGAGGTCCAATAGGAACTTCATGCGCACTGTAGCAATTAGCATACATTTAGAAGTCACCGCACTGCATGAATTCTGCATCATGTGCCACCCTTCTTGGAACCAATCTGGTTTGATCATTATTTCACAATGTCTCTGCTGTTGCTTGAAGTAAACAGGCGATTACATAAGAATAAATAATTAAGTTTTGCAAAGTATTGTCTGCCTGCAAATAGTCCCCCCATAATTTAGTTGAATTTTTATGTTCCAGGAACTTGTTGATCTTGAAGTTTTCCAAGAAGCTAAGAAAGTTGTTGATGCCCTTAAAAATCAGGAGGTGGGTCCTGCTCTTGCATGGTGTGCAGAAAACAAATCACGGTTGAAGAAGTCCAAGGTATGCACTCATTGTGTTTTCTGAATTGTCATGATCATTACTGTCTTTGAGTTTCACTTGATAATGTTTGAACTCTTTTTCAAAGCTACAATTATCTTAGAGTTAGATATAATTGAGCTTTCATGATGCTATTTAATTACTCTCATAATTGCATTCATTAGACTCAGATGTTCTTTACTCTTTAGTTCTGTCAAGAATTTGTGGGTGTCCCAGCTTGGATTTAGCTGTGATTTTACATTCTATCTGGGAATGTGTCTCAGATTTAATCATTTTTTATTACAGAGCAAATTTGAATTCCAGTTAAGACTTCAGGAGTTCATTGAGTTGGTACGAGCTGAAAATTACATGCGTGCTATTTTGTATGCTCGAAGGTACCTTGCACCATGGGGAGCTACTCATTTGAAAGAATTGCAGCTAGTCATGACAACATTGGCCTTTAGAAGTAATACCGAATGTACAAAGTACAAGGTGAATAATATTATCCCTCTTTTCATTTGACTACCAGTTCAGGTTAGTTTAAATGCTTGGGATGCTTAGTTGCATGACTAGTTGATGAAAGAATAAGTAATGGGAGCAAAGGCAAAACCAGAAGCTGTCTGTCTCAGTTTATTGAATGAGGTCAATTGTTTATGTTACATGATTGACGACATTGCAAATGTGGAGCATACTTTTAAATTAATTTTGATATAGAGAGATGATCATGTTTTGTGTTTGACACAAATATGTTTATATTCGTATAAATCAGCTTAAATTGTATTACTCTTAAAACATTACGTCTTCACTTTTGCCTAAATTTTGTTCCAACACTGATCAATCATGATGCTTTCTTTCACATCCTTTGGCCTTCACTTTAAGGCTTTATATTTGACCAATGCTCATACAACTTGTTTTGATACATTTCCAGGTTTTGTTTGAACCTAAGCAGTGGGACTTCCTGGTGGATCAGTTTAAACAGGAGTTCTACAAGTTGCATGGCATGACCCTGGAGCCATTGCTGAATATTTATCTTCAAGCAGGCTTGTCTGCATTGAAAACTCCGTATCCGTACAGAAGCTACCATTATGTGACTGCCTATTTGTTTATCCATATTTATCTGCCATTCAGGGACTTCAGTGATGTTAGCAAAGCATGTGTGTTAACACATATGCTGGCATGCATAACGATCAAGTTCTTCGTACAAGCTTTCATTGTTTTGATATTTCTGCAACTTCAATTTTTCCCTTGACATAATTAGATACTGTTTTGAAGATGACTGCACCAAGGAGGACCCACTGTCACAGGAAAACTTCCGGAAGTTAGCGATGCCATTGCCCTACTCGAAGCAGCATCATTCAAAGCTTGTTTGCTACATAACCAAAGAGTTAATGGATACAGAGAACCCACCTCAAGTCCTGCCTAACGGTTATGTCTACAGCACTAAGGTTCGTATTTTACCTCACAAACTCACTTTTCTACTGCTGATTTTTATTTTTCCATTGGTGTGCTTGAAAGAACAGAGCAGACAAGCCAGTCAAACTGGTTAACCCAGGAACTGGTGGCCTGTTCTGTCCGGCATTATATGTAAAACCAAGCTTTCTTTTGAACTGGTAGAAAACTGGTTTAGCCAAAAAAAAAAAAAATTTTTAAGCTATGAGATTTGGACATTTATATTAAAGGCTATACCCCACTAAGTAAAACACATGTTGTTAATTAGAGGCTGTCTAGGAACCAAACTTGGGACAGATATCAACTAAAGACTTGAATACAAGTCTTTTGCCACTTCACTTGTGGTTCAGACGATTATTAACTACTATATTTATTACTTATTTAACATTCAAATTACTTTATATATGCTTAAAGCTATTCTGATAGAACTGGTTGATCCAACCAGTTGGACCGTTGCTTCTCAGAAAACATTAAGATAGACAAGATCCTGGTTTCCAAATGTCAGGCCGGTGGTTTTAACCTTGTTTTGTCTCGTTGTCTTGTGTTGTAGGCTCTCAAAGAAATGGCCGAGAAAAACAATGGTAAAATTACATGTCCGAGAACCGGTCTGGTCTGCAATTATTCTGACCTGGTTAAGGCCTATATCTCATAAAACTAAACTATCAACACAGCAAAGGTAAAAAAGAAAACTCTTCCTCGACTGTTTCCTCTTAATGTTAGTGCTAATTTATATGCATCATCTGTAGATATTTCTCTTCTGCTTTCGAAATTTTCGGAACTTCTCATTGTAATCTTCTTGCACCTTTAACTTGTTCACCTCGTGTAAATAATGCATTCCTTTTTTTTTTTTCTATTTAATTTTCTGGTAATTGTTATCAGCTTATTGTTGCTTGTTTTGGTTAGCAAAAATTTACTTGTATTTATGTTACTGGTATTTGGATATAATTATGTGTTTAGCATTCATATGTTTATCTTTAATTTTGTTTTTATTATTGCATCATGCACACATGTTTTAATACATGAATATGAACATTGAATATAAATATTATAAACAGAAATGAAAATTTCTGATAGTATTTGTGGATTAATTGAATCTTTTGGATCAAAACACAAAGAAAACATGTGAGCTAATATATGTAAAAGAAAAATTGGGTTTGGGACATCACCTTTTTCTAATCTCATTTCCATCACAACACTCAACGGTTTCCTATTATCCTATCTAAACATCAAAAACATTACTGAATTTTTTAAATGGTTAATATGATGAATAAATGGAATTTGATAATTTTATCCGAAAATGTAAAAAGCAAAAGTACTTTAGATTTCAGCTAAATAGCATATTCTATTTTAGAAGCTAAGCTTCTGATTGGACTGAAATTCTTTAATTTGGTCATTTAATTGAATTAATCGAAATTTTTGTTTTTTTTTTTATTAAAACAAAAATAAAATATATCAAAAATGAACTGGTAATGTTTATTTAACCGAATTAATTAAAATTAATCAAATTAATCGAATTGGTAATATATAATATTAGTTTTTTAAAAGTTCGATTAATTTGATTAACTACTCAATTTCAAAACAAATTAACCGATAATCAAACTTTCAAAAAAACAATTAACTAACTTCTGACCGAGTTAGATCAATTAATAGACTGATAGTTCGATTCAGCCGATTAATTTAATTTTAATCAAAATTTAAACACTGCTAATAAAAAGTTTAATTCAGTTATCTCTATTTGACAATGTATTTAATTCGATTCTCAATTTATTTAGGATTTAACATTTAATTTGATTCTTAATAGGCTTTACACCAAAAAGATTAAAAGACTCCAAAAATAACTTGGGTTTGCAAAATAGCCAATTAACTTCATTTTCTTAGCAACACTAAAATCATAAAAATCAACACGATAACTCGATAACTCATTGTAAGCTTTGGAAATAAAGGAAAAAATGTGTAAAGAAAATCACTATCCGATGCTGCAAGACATGCCTTTGGACAAACTTTTTGAAATCAAACCAAATCAAATCAGCAATAAGAACATATTATTTTTACTTTATTAATATTGTAAACAATTTAAAAATAATTTTTAGATAAAGGCTACTTTGTGATACTTATTTCTTTAAAAGAAAACTTGACAAACTGCATAAAAATAAAGATAAAATTATATAAAAGCTAGAAAACGGATTCGGATTCGGATTCAAAACGGATCCGAACCATCTGTAATTGATAGAGAGTTTATGAAATCATAAAACTAAATTTTACCCATCACAATATAGGAGAGAATTTATGGAACAGAGTTTAATAAATCTTAACAGCGCTTGATGTTCAAGAAATAAAAGTTATCAATCCAATATTAAAAAAAAAAAAAACTTAAAAAGTTGTTGCAAACTGAGATTTGTCACTAACGCATACCGATTCAAACCAGCATCGGTTAATTCGATTCACTGCGCCTAGGAGAGGCGTGATTATCATCATCATCATAAATAGGGCTCCGGTCTTCCCTAGGAAGTGGGCTAGGGCTGCGGCTCTGGCCATTTTCTTTCTCTTTTGCAGGGTTCTTATAATCCTTGTCTTCAGCATCAGCTTCACGATCTGGGCTTCTGTTTCTTCCCCTTGGACTTGCACTGTAATCTGAACCGTTGTTAAGCCTGCCCTTGCCTTCCCTTGGGGAAGGGCTACCTTTCTCTGGTGGGCTTCTTTCATCGGGCACTGGACTACGCTTCCTCCCCCTAGATGGTGATGGAGATCCCCTGTGGCGCTTAGGGCTCCTTGATCTTTTATCTTCTCGCTCGAAACTCCTTTCTCTTTTCACAGGTGATCTTGATCTACTGCAGAAGGTCAAGATTAAGCACAAAGAAGATTAAGCCCCAAAAATAACAAAATAGAACATTTCTATCCATTAAATCCTCCTCACTTATTTTGACTTACATAGGGATTACTGCACAACCGGAAAGGGGGGGACATTTTACTTTAGTTTTAAAATGTAATGCAAAAAAGTAAATTTCACGTAAAGACTCAGATAATTTCAAGGACAGTACAAAGTAGAGAAGTAAATGACAATTTACATTTCATAACCGGAATCCTGTTTCAGGAAAGTTGAACACAAACCTGCGGCTGTAACTGCGGCTTCTGCTTCTACCACGGCGGGGACTAGGTGAGCGTGAGTAACTGCGGGGTCTACGGCTGTACCAATATAGTAGTTTCGCTTGTAAACAAAATTGAACTTGACTGATAATTTTTTATAACAAATCCAATCAGACCAAACTGACAAGGATAAGAATAGAAAGAGAGAGAGGACCTTAGTTTCTTAGGACTGTTTTGACAATTTCTTTCTATGTGGCCTCGTTCTCCACAACGATAACACTTGTTCTTCCAATCGCCAGCTTTGCAATCACGGGCCCAGTGACCATCAATTCCGCAATTGAAGCAGCGTCCTGACCCAGGAGTAGGGCCTCTTCCAAGGTAATCACGAGACCCACCAGGGCCACGGGGCACCTAAATTGTAAGTCAAATCAGATTCAACGATCAAGAAATATTGACAAACTTGAGGATGAATGCCAGGACAACAATCAGAATAAGGAATGGGAGGCAACAGAATAAAATGATGCAGCCCCAATGCACTAGGGTTATATATAGACATGTTTTTGCTATATACACTCATCCACATCTAATATACTCAATTCAACTCAAGTTATTTTTTAAAAAATATATATTATTAAATAAATAATAAAAAGAAGAAATGAAACTATTGAAATCTGTTCAGAGTTTACTGGGGAAACCAAAGTTCACCATACTAAACCTACATTCTCATCTCAGGCGTGACAAGTTTTATATTCCAAACCAGTTCATTGAAAAGTGGAAATTTTATTAGCAAGCCAGATAGACTATCATACAGCAGGGTGACATACTAGGTAAAATTCATGTCCGTATGTGCCATGTCAAATAAACATGCAATGGGAACACATGCAAATAATAAAGAAGGTTAACGAGTTGTGCTGTATGGCTGAACTAAACACGCAGATTTTATGGTTCACATCACCCAAAGATCTGAAGGCATTAAAGATGTTAATACATCATAAGATTAAATTAGTCAAGGGCTTAAATGTAATAGTAGTTCCTTTCAATATTATCCAGGTATTAATATCTGAAAAAAAACAGAAACTTACTCCCTTGGCAAATTCAACAATGATACGGCTTCCATCTAAGTCTCGACCATTCAATGAATATCTTGCATCATCAGCATCTCTAGGGTCGCTGAATTCCTATTATCCGGAAGGCAGGCAACACACAAACAGAGAAGAAAAATATCCAAGCAAAAAAGATCATATTTACAACATATGTTGAAGAAATTTAGAGAAAAGAGATGATGTTTTGGTTTAAATTAAGAGAGTTAAGGAATACATACAACAAATGCATAGTCGCGCTTCATATCCACATCACGTATTCTGCGCAAACGGGTGCCAGAAACAGTAAGGCCATCAAGACACAATTATCGAAGGGTTGATAGTTCGCCCCTCACAGTTGAACCAAAAACACCACTTTTGAGATTGTTCCATTTCGATAAAAACAGGCAATAACACTACAGAAAAACTCGCCAAATCCACCATGGCACCCTCTCACCATAGACCTCCAGGTTAGGCAAAAGCCAAGAGACCTTCAACAAGATCATTAAGTTAAACCACACAGACATGTGGAGGGGTGCAACATTCTCACTCATATTTTATAAGGAAGTTCATATGTCAAGCACTACCACAAGGGCTTGGCAAGTGCTCTATTTCTCCCCACTTCATCATCACTACACCTGAACCTATCCTAACGGCCATCAATACAAAAGAATAAAACAACCATGAACACCCAAATAGAGAAAAACAGAACACTTTAAACAAGTAAACTTTGTAAAACAAAACTATCAAGCCACACAACTAAACATAACAATTCTGTCAATTACAAAGTTCACAAATTCTTAAAACATAATAAAGACTAGTTTACCTCCCGTATCTGCTAAACATGTCCTCGAGATCACGTGATCTTGTCCTTGATGATAAGTGACCAACATAAAGGCGAGTACCACTGCCGCGGCGGTCATCATACCTAGGCATTTTTCTTTACCTGCAATAACTATTTCCAGAGGAACCAAAAACACACAATTACTTATATTTACATTTCACATGTCGAAGAAATATTTCTTTTTCATATGTAACAGAATCAGAAAATCTATAATTCAAGTTAAAGATGTCTTCAAGCTCCCCTCCAGTAGATAGTTATATTACTACAACAGGAAATTGTAATCCATTTCAAACATAACATGCTAAAATGCAAAGCAAATTCTAATACCATTTTAATTTTCAAACGAAAAACTTTAAATCTAATTGCACACAAATATCAAATAATAAAAGGAACAACCAAACAGTACTTAAATAAAACCTTTTTCTATGCACTAATTATCTTGTATTATACCTCACAAGACCGGGAAAAAAATACTATTTTTTCTGAAAACATAAAATTAAACACGAAAGAAAAAGAAAACACATTGAGTATTATTTTAATTTTCAGAATTCAATTTCCAACAGCCACATTTACAAATCATAGAAACGAAAACAAACAAACAAATAAATAAACGATATGCAAGGGGAAAATTAGCATTAAAGGCGGCCAAATTCAAATTTGAAAGCTCAACAGCCTTTCAGATCTATAAAAAAAAAATAACCAATAAATCGAATGAATAATAAGTGAATGAGAATCAAAATTGAAATAAAAAAATAAAAAAAATTGAAATTAAAAAACAATACTTACAATGAAATCACAGAAGAGGAAAGCGAAGGAGGAGAAGATGTAAACCCTAGATTTTTCGAAAAGAGACAGAGAGAGAGCTTAAACGCTCCGTTTTCTTTTTTATTATTTATAGGCACAAGGATAAGAATCAGTCAATACTCAAAAATTAGAGATCGTTTAAATTACCAAACAACCCCCACATAGTTTCTTGAAATTACAGTAATGGGCTTCCAAGAAGTGGAATGTTTCAAACGTAAAAGCTGGGTAGAACCGGACAATGTTCTAACTTCCAAGCCCGGTCCAAATGGAGGATTTATAGAAAGCGGTAACTGGACAAACTCGGAAAACGCGTCATAAATTTTAGAGTAAAAAGGTTATGAAAGACAGCATGGAAATATCCTAATTTTTTAATTATCCAAATTTAAATATGCTTAAACTTTGAATTTATTTATTGTCCTAATTATCAGTTAAATATTCGAATTCGCAAAATCAAATTAAAATTATAATCATTCTATAATTAGGAATTCATCTACTATTAGAATAAGCTACGCGAATTTAAAATAATAAATATTCGAAGTATCTATTTAAATCTATAATAATTTTAAAATTTAAATATAAAATTGACGTGAATCAACTATAGATTTGTAAAAAATGAATCCGATATTTACGAAAAATTGATTTACTATACAAGGCACTTTACCTTTTAGGTTTAGAATAAAATGCATTCACTTTCTATTTTTCAAGAATATCCGCTTACTCCTCTCATGTTAAGAAAATACTATAAATCCCATCAAAATCTATTTACCAAGCAATTTTTAAATAAAAAGACAATTATTGTTCTTTTTATGAAAAAAAAAAAGCTAATTACCAATTTTTAAAATATTTTAGTAAAAATCGATAGTTTAACTCGATTAGCATGGACATTGTTGCCTATGAAGGAGGATGTGCGCTGAAACGCATTATCCTCCTATTTATGAGTTGGGGAGGGGCTATAGATAGTTCTAAATATTGTGTCAAATAGAGCAAATATAATCATAACCTATAATGAGAATGTTTAAGTGGGTTTTAAGATCCTATTAACCTATAATGAGAATGTTTAAGTGGGTTTTAAGATCCTATTCTCATATTTGAGGCTCACTTTGTGTAAGTTTAAGTAGTTTCTTAGTTAATGGATTTAGTACTACATCAAGGGGTGCACTGTTTTTTTTTTTATACTAGAATTGATACAAATTGATATCGATTTGTTTTGATTTATCATTTTAAATTAATAATATTTTTAAAAACTATTTAATATATATTAAAAATTTAAAAATATCAAATGAATTAGGTTAAATAATTTTCAAATATAAAATATTAATCAATTATATAAAATATTTATCAACAAACTTTACAAATAATTTTTGATCATTGGACAAATGTAAAATAAAAAAGGAAAAATCTCATATATCCACAACAATATTAAAAATTTTACAACAAAATCATCCAATACTAAGTATATAAAATGAAAAAGTAACAAAAGTGTGCACATAAAGCTATGTCCAATTTTTCTTTATTCCTTTAGTTTTTTATATAAATTATTTACTTTTATTATTTATTATTTTCTTCTAATTAAATTTCAAAGTTAGTGAAAGAGATAGTATGTATATTCTTTTAACATTATTTATGCATTAATCGATGTCCAATGTTTTAACTGGTCGAATCAGAATTTGATATGACGAGTCAGTATAATCAGTATAAGTTGAAATTTTTACCGATATGAAAAAAAGAATTACTATCATGATTTATTATTAGAACATAAACATTTGCTAGTATGACCAAAATTGGCATGGTACGGAACCGATCAAAGTAATTGCAATAAAGTATAATTACTTTAATTCTTGAGACATTTTTTGGGCTAGTATATTATAATTACATTTTAATTTTTTATGTCATGTTTGATAATAAAAATTATAATTATATGATTTTAAAAAAATAAAAGTCACTACAAGGAATTCGAGGTAATATTGTCCATTCTCAACTAGATTCATCCATCCATTGGATGGTTTGATAGGCATGACATAAATTGAGAATTTTTTTTTTATCTTCAAGCCTTTCTAACTTAACCCTAAATCTAAATTAAATAATTTCAAACATGTTTTTTATTATACAAATATTTTCCATTTAAAATCAAACAGTTTTGTCATTGTTATTAGAGATGATGTGGGCAATTTTATCCAAGCTTTGGGCCAAGCGGGTTCCGTGTTGTTGGAGTTTGGTTTAGATTTGAACGGTTGCACTGAATTAAAATATTAGTTTTGTAATTTATCGTTCCAATGGATTCAATGAAGTGCCAATAAAGCCACTTATTCTTTAGCGAGGGTTGCCTTATTTTATGCAAGTCATATTGTTTGGGATCTCACCCCTTCATGTTTGAATTCTATTATCCTTCTTGAGCTTCCTATTGATAATGCTAGGATTAGGATAGAAATTAGGAATGTGTATATTATTGTATTTGGTGTCTTAAGTGTAGTATTTTCGTTAATATACACTTGTAATTTTTTTGAAACAAATTGGTTAATAAAAAATTATTACTTAAATCGATATACTTTGTATAAATTGACCTCAAATGATTTTTCCATGCAAAGCAAAATGGAAGCAAATGTTGCTCATTGGTTGTCTAATGTTTAACTAATACTAAAAAGTATTACGTGATTGGATCGTGATACGAAAAGATAGGTTGTGCTGGTAGACGAACCTAAACATGTCTTTAATCTAATCAGAAATGAGCAAACCGATTGAAAGATTAATATGTCGTCTATCAATTCCAATTGGGGAGATGCCTTATCTTAGGCATCGAGCGGAATACTCCCAGAAGATAGAGACATAGATGTGACTGACTGAATTGACAATACATGGAATAGGAACCAAGCAATATAAATCATGAATTTGTTTATGGATTTATTCACTTGTGATGTTCATAGTGTGGCATATCTAAATCCTATGTGGATGGCGGATTATGTATGTGTGACTCGTACACTTTGATGTAAATAGAAACCTGGGTTCAAATAGATAATGAATTGAAAGCTGGTGCATTGGGTGTACGACTTTTGCAGTATGTAGTGTCATTCAAAACAGTGGAATTCATAGCCTGAGACATGGGTAAATGACATCCTCCCATATACATTACATGGTTGATGAAAAGTAAACATGGTCACAAGTCATTCGTATTTGTGATGGATGACTTGATCACTATTTAATAGTGATTGACTTTTCATGAAAAAAGTTAGAATGGTTACCATGAGATAAAATAAGATCATTTTGGGAGAGTGGATATTATCACAAAGAGATCAATGATATCTTATAAGGGTAACACACTTATGACAAGGTCATGGATGAGCACCGAGTAGTTATTTTCATAATGGTATATCGTTAGGGAAAGCTCAGTCACGATACCATAGTAAATTGACTTTGTGATTAAATGAGTTTATAATTAATAGGCGAAAAGTTATAACTTAATTATAAATCATTTGAGCCTTAATCACATATATCCAATCGATCCCCCTGCTAACTCGTTGAAACAAAAATGAATTGCATGTTTGAATAGAAATGAGCGAAATGAATAGGAAAAGAGAAAAGAGAAATATTCAGGAATTATCATGGTTTTTTCGAAATGGAGAAATGGAATCATTTGGAAATAATTGTAGGTTTCAACAATAGAAATTATTCATTTGCAATTCTCTATGGGTTATTTAAAAATGATCGGAATAATAAGTTTATGTTTTTAGCTATTTTGAAGCCCAAAAATAAAATAAATCATTCGATCATAGTGAACATGTTAAGTTGTAAAATATTAAACATATTTTCTCGAAATTTTTACCAATGACAAAATCTTTAAAATTTTATCGAGGACAAAATTAGAATAAGAAGATTATATAATTATAAAATTAATGTTTATTTTAGAAAATATAAAAATATGTATTGGGTTAGATAAAATTATAAAGTGTTAAATTAAAAATCCAGAAAACACATTTAATTGAACCCTATATAATGAGAGGTTTGAATCACCATTATTATACATATGAGGGGAAGCACGCCCTATTGTCTCCTCTCCTCTCCTAGTTGGACTAAAAATTATTTTTATATTTGAAATAAATTTATACAATTCAATAATGATTCTACATTCTCTCTTTATAAATAGATGTCACCGATAGAGCTATTTACATAACTTTGAGAAATTATTACTTTGCTGAAAAATAAAACAAATTTGTTATCAACTATTAAATATATTTCCCAAAATAAATAATTCTATAGGTTTTGTTAAAAAAAGAATTTTCGTTTTCACCCCAAAAAAAAAAGAGAACTTTTTCTAGTTTTGTGTTTCAATTCAATTAGTTAGAACTCACACTTAAAATAATTTATGGTATGAGAATAAATGAGAAAATAATTTAGTTGAAAGTCGAAAATAACAAACGTCCGCTAAGCCGAAAACACATGTATGAATTATGTTAGGATTTATTGCTATAAATATCACAAATAATGTTGGTTTTCAAAATTTAAATTTTCCGCTGTTCAAAAGAACTATTTTCAAACCGGATTTTTTCCAACATGTATGGGATAAGCTTGTTAACCTAGGATTAGTTTGGTTATTCTATTTGATTTTTTTTTTTTTTTTTGTGAATTACAAGAGGAAGGTAAAACTTTAATAACAACATGATTCGAACTCAGGCCACACCTAGAACGATAAACACCTTGACCATCATTCTATTTGATTTTTGTCTAAGTTTCGAAAGCTCTTTTATTAAAAAAATATTTGTAACATAATATTATTTTTAAATAATAAAATTGGCTAATTAAATGCATTGTATTTGGGTTTAGGCCTAAATATTTTAAAAATAACTAATATATAATTTTATCCAACTAATTAATGATTTTATTTTTAACCCATATATGATAATTGAAGTAAATAATTGGGGTGTTTTGAAAAATAACCTTCAATTCATAATAATAATTACTCAATTGTTTACAAATATGAATTGCTTTATTACTGAATAACTTTTCAAAAAGTTCTTAACTTAGCGACAAAAGTATTTGTATTATTGTTTAAAAGTTTAGGTTTAATCCTTAATAATATCACCTTTCTTTTGAGTATTTAAACTTTTACACTTAAAGAGAATGATTGAAAATTATTCGAGTTAAATTAACTTATTATTTTTAATTCTATTTCATAATATATAAAATTTATTTATTTTTATAAATTATAAATATAATTACAATTTTAATTTTAATCTAAACAATCCAAATTACTCTATTATTGGTTTATTGAATTAGGGTCCTACTTAGGTGAGAGTGAAGTGCAAATGGCTAGCATAGGCTTTAATATGTTTGGGTGGACTAGAATGAGAGTGGTTGTTTTTCTCTCTCTATATATTTCAATTTATTAACAAAAAAAATAATTGATGTTGAATATATTTCATTTCAAAATTTATTATCTTAAAATTTTAATTGGAAAGAATAACTTAAATTACTATCCTCCAAAAATTTTAGTTTTTAGCTGATTGAGAGTAGGTTTAGATGGGTGATGAGTGCGGTGCAATATGTTTAACTTATTTTTTGTCTTACGTTATAGTATTTAACCTCACCATCATCGTTATTTTCACATTAACCGCAGGTAAACTCCGACCATCTATATTCACCCTGAGTTTTAACTTGATTGCTATAGATATTGTTACTAGTGCAGGAGGACGTGAGTTCGAGTGCGCTGAAGTGCATTATTATCTTATTTAAGGGTTGAGGATGGATTATGGGTAATTCCAAGCATAGTATAAAAAAGAACAAATACATTATCTATATTTAAATCTATATTTAATATATTCTCTAATTTAATTTAATTTTAATTAAATTATTTAAAATAATTTAAATTTAATAGTAAGAAAAAAATATTAATTACGAAGTATTTATTTTGTCTTCGATCATTATACTTTTATACTTTTAAAATTTAATCGTTTTTCTTTTATTTCTAAAATTTAGTCTCTTTACTTTGATTTGAAATTGAAATCTAATTGTTAACCCTATATATATATATATATATATATAACTTGAATAAATCACATTTTGATATTCAAAGTTTTGATTTAAGAATTAAAACTTATAGTAACACAAAATCAAATTAAAAAAAGGTCTGATAATAATATTATTGATTGGACTTTAAATTTTAGGTTGAAATATGCTACATGTTCCTCTACTTTTATAAATTAAAAAATTAATTTGAATACTTTTATTTCTAAGAATTTAGTTACTTTACTTTTCATGTTTATTACAATATCTATTTTTAATTACATAGCTACCAACTGAGTATTTTTTATTTCAAAATATTATGCCAAAAATTTTAACAAAATAAATTTAATAGTGTTAATAATTGAATCTAAATTTTGAAATATAAAAGGGTAGGAACTAAATTGTTGAGAATACAAAAATAGGGACTAAAATCTAAGTTTACAAAAAGTACAGGGACTTGAAGCATATTTTAACTTATATTTATATTCAAATAAATGACGGACTAGATTATAAATGTTTGAAGAGTACAAGCACTAGATTTAAATTAGACCTTTTAATAAGATATTGCAAAATTATTGTGGCAAAATCAAGTTGGAGGGTTTTTGTACTGATAGTGAAATCTTCTCAACCGGGTCCGGTTCTTTTTATAGATTTCGACATATCGGCCCAAACCCATTAAAATCTATAAACAGTAACCTCTTATTAAATCCCTTTCTCTTATTTATTTCTTATTAATTTTTTCGTTTTCCAATTACAAATTTCCTCCGATTCTCTTTCTCCTTTGTCTGTCTTCTTTTCTCGCTCGTTGGGTTTCTTCCCTTTTTTTTTTTAATTCAAATTTTCTCTATATTCTCTGCTCTATGTTGTTTTATTCATTTTACTTGATGAAATCTTATATTCAATTTTTGGGCATATAAAAATTTCCTTTTTTTGTTATTTTTTCCTTTCTGGGTTTTGTCCTTTGATCTCAGAACTTTGTTATTTACTGTTAAATACGTCCTCTCACATCTATTCCTAGGGTTTTTTAAGGTAAGAAATTGGTCTGATTTCTTTAGATTTAATTAGGGTTTTGTGGTTCCCCCTCTATTTTCTAATATTATTTCAATGCAAAAGTTTTAACTTATTCCGGGTTACTTTATTCTTGATTCGGTACAATTAGTAATTCCTTTTTTACGGTGCTAATACTCTTTTGTTTTTGGTGAAATATAGGGATGATGATGAAATGATGAATCAAGCTGCCAATACACAAACATTAGCTTCAGTTGACCCGAACGCTGTTGAGGTAATTTCCTTTTTGTATACCTAAAATGGCTAAAGAAGTTGATATAAGTAATGGGTTGGGTTAAGAAAGTATTGAGATTGAATACCCAAGGTAATAGTAATTTTTCTAACGAGTATGCTTTGGGATTTCAAAATTGAAAATAAAAAGATTGTAGCAGAGCTTGTGATGGAAGTTTTTGATTTATTTAGTTAGATTTTAGCGGTTTAGGTATTTTGGTGGTGAATGGTGTAGCTTCCTGTAGTTACTTTAGCATTGGATGACAAGGATGTTGAAATCGAAAATTGAAGGTAGTAACAGTGCTTGTAGATTGGGTTGAAGTGTTATATTAGGGTTATTCGCCTTAAAACTTTGTTCGAAACAAAGAATGTTATGTGTTGTGAACTGGGTTTGAATATAGAACTCAATTAAAAGTTAAAAGGGTTTCATAATCTTAGATTAGAGATGGTATTATTGCTTGCAATGAATTTGGTTTAAAGTTCATGAATTGTTTAGTTAGGTTTTGGGTTTTTAGGCTTTCTTTTCAGGCAGAAATTTCTTGTTCTGAACTAGATTGGTTTACAGTTGGATTATAGAAGTGTTGAAATCTTTAACTGAAAGGATTTGTTTGTAATGAGTAATGAATTGTGTTTGAAGTTTCTATGTTGTTTAGATACCTTACAGTGACATTTTAGGAGTGGAGTTTTCTTGTTGTGAATTGGGTTTCAGTTTACATCAATGTTTTGTTTGAAGAAGGAAAAGTTTTTTCGGTTTTATTTGTGTATACTACATCCAAGTTAATTGCATATTTTATTATTAATCTGATTTAGGGTTCTTAGATAAGTTATCTACTTTTGTAATAACTGGAATCTGATTCTGTTATTTTGGTTGGTTCTTGCCTTCATATGTCATTCATTAACTTTTGTTTCTTTTTTCTCAGAACCGGTATGTTGTTAATGCAAATCAAGGGCAGACGTCTTTATATGATCCCTCAACAACTGGTTCAGAAGCTGCATCATGGAACATGTATAGGGTAGAAAACCACTCTGCAGAAAGTGGAAGCTTTTCAAATTCCACTTACCACCATGTGCAGCACAGTGAGCCATCCTCGAGAACCGTTCAGGATGGGTCTAATGCAACATCTCTTGCCACTTCATCGAGCTTAGGAGGAACAAATACACAACCAGACTATGGTGGCTATACTTCATACTCAAATTCTGCTGGTACTTATTCACATGGGAGCGCAGGTTACCAAGGCTACTATAGTGGTTATCAGCAACAACCTAACCCCTCTTACTCTCAGCCAGTAGGAGCATATCAAAACACAGGTGCTCCATATCAGCCTATTTCCTCATTTCAGAATACAGGGTCTTATGCTGGGCCTACAAGTTATTCAAGCACTTACTACAATCCTGGTGATTATCAGACAGCTGGAGGTTACCCAAGCAGCAGTTACACTCATCAGACTACCACATGGAATGGGAGCAATTATGCAAATTATACTACTCAGCAGTATTCAAACTACACTCAAGATTCAAGTGGGGCTTATGCCGCTGGTAATGCAGGTGCAAATTCTTTGCATTATCAGCAGCATTACAAGCAATGGGCTGATTATTACAATCAAACGGAAGTTAGTTGTGCCCCTGGAACAGAAAATTTGTCTGTTGCTAGTACATCCACTCAACTGCCTCAGGTGTCTCAGGTTCCTGGTGTTAGTGGTGGATATCCCACTTCAAACAGCCAAGCCCCCACAACTTTTGCTCCACCTTGGAGGCCAGAGTCCAGTTCATCTCAAACACCATTGTTGCAGGTTTGAGTTTTTGTTGGATGCATGGTCCAGGATTAGCTGAATTCATGCACAGTGATGACTTGTTTGAGCTAACTGCTGATCTTAAAGTGTGCATTCTATCATTATTTTGTTCTGTTTGTGTTTGAGTCTTTTGCTGTATTAGGTATATATATACTATTACCATGGTTGAAGGTGATTGTTTGATGTGTGCTTTTGCAGATATTTTACTTATGTTTCTATTTTGTTAGATTTGAGGTGTAGTATGATAAGTGCGATATTTTGTTTGATTGTTATTGATCAACTTTCTGTTTGATGGGACATATATTTATATCATGGATATTCTTCTTCTTCTCAATATTTTGATAATGAATTTTGGATGCTTCCACCAGGTAAGATTTCATTGTTCCTAAGATGAAGGGATTTGGAACTTTATAAAATATACTTCCTTTTTTTGAAATGAATTAGAGCATGCTATGCATGACATATTGGGGTAAGTTTGTTATGAAGTTGGCTCCTTTGACTGGCGTTCCTCTCTCTGTGGTAAAATCGAGACCATTGTTAATTTTGAATCTAAAATTTCCTGAGGAATTAACCCTTTGTTGTGACTTTAAAACAATACACTATTGGCATAATTATTATTATTTATATACATTTTATTTTTTAGTTGGATGATGTTTTTATGGCCTAGAGTTCTATCGAACCACAATATGTTTAGCCATGCTGTTATGATGTGAGTATGATTAGTTCAAATTCCTCAGTTCTCACTGCCTGTGAGAAGATAGGTTTTTTTTTGCAAGGAGAATCGTTGCTTGTTCTTTTCAATGCTCTACTAGTGGAATCCCACTTCTGCTGCATTCTTTAACCAAAGAATGGAGTGATGTATGTACTGATAACAATATTTCTGAAGGATTTGCTTAAGCGGGTAGAGGGATAGGAATGGATTTGTATATAAACTGTTATCAAAGTAATGCTTGTTGTGCGTGCTGTGATAATAGTCCTGATTCTATTGCATGCTTCCCTTTGATATCTGCTCTTTTTATAATATTTTAATTATTTTTTATTTTTCATGAAATACTCCTGAATAAGAATGCATTTATATTCAGAAGCCTAGAGTCTCTCATATGGTACATCCAGATTGTAAGGTGGGTTTCATAGTATGGTTGGACAAGGAAAATGATAAATTTATGTAATTATATTATAGTGCATCAGGAATTTTATTATGTGCTGCTTGTTGCTATATTATGTTAATAGTATCTTTGTGGATGCCTGTTACTTAATCTCTTTTTCATCTTTTTGTGCGCTTTTTGGTCAGCCTGGTGCAACTGTCACTGGTGCTTATGATAGTTACCGCACACATGGGGCTCCAAGTTTTCAAAATCAGCATCCTAGTCCTGTACAGCCACATTTTGTGAAGCCTTTGGAATCCAAATCTTCATATGGTAACTTTCAGGAACAACAAAAAACTGCTTGCCCTCAACTTCCCAATTTACAGTATCCTGTGGCTCAGCAGGCACCTCAAAATTACCAACCACCTATGCAAACCGTTCAATCATTAGAGACACAAAGGGTAAGCAAACTACAGATTCAAACAAATCCCAGAATTGCCTCTAATTTGCCATTAGGTTTACCAAAATTGGACAAAGAAGGCCCCAACAACAGTGCAATAGCAAAACCTGCTTATATAAGCGTTTCCCTGCCAAAATCCAATGAAAAAGTGTTGTCCAATGATGCAGCTGATACTGTACTTAAGGTAAGCTTTCTGATGTAATTGGATAGTTTTTTTTCTTCAAAATAAACACCATTTAATTATCCTACTAAGGTTTTCTATACGGAAATGAGGTAAGAAAGCTGCCTTCTGCCACCCAGGTTGAGCATCTGAATAGTAGTACCTGAAACATATATACTTTGTCTAATCTTAATTTCTTTGTCGCCTGAAGCTCTGGAACTAGATCACTCATTGTTGGCATAGTTTGTTATGAGAGTAATGATTTATTGCTCTCTTAGAAAGTGCTTGAGTGCTATAGTGTTACAGGATTTGACAGCATGGTAGAAATTTTTCCATGTACATTGAAAAAACTTGAACACCATTGGTCTGCAAATCAATGATGATGTGCCAGTCTAGCTGTTCTACATGCTAAATTTGGTGATAGATGCCTAGAAACTTTTTCCTGAGTTCTGAATTTTTTTTATCATGATTAATTTGTTTGTTTGAACAATAAGGATTATTTAGCTTTGCTGTGTCTGTAGATATATCTGGGATGTTAGCATCTGATATAAGAATCCAGATACTTGCTTCATAGAGAGGGCATTATTAGATTCAAACTTAAATTTGTAGTTTGCAAGACGTAACTAACTTTGTTGAATTAATGTTGTTTCAAAATGTTTATATGCATGCATATTTGTCAGTGTTTGGCTGTACTTGGTGTGTTAATTGCTCATCCCCTATTTTGTGGTAGTCCTGTTATTCATTTGAGAGGCAATCTTCCTTTTTATATTTTTGGCTCCTAATACCAGATATGGCTAAACTTGCTTGATTATGCAGTGCTGAATTAAAATGCATCTTTGCAATGTGGCAGATGATTTAGACATAAATCACTCTTGGAAATTGTTCTTAAGTCCTTTATTCTCTTAGATTTAGATTGTATAGTTTAGTTACAAGCGCCCTCAACTGCCCCCTGCCTCCCTATGAGAAAAGAAAAGACTTATCATGGTTTACATATTTCAGATTTTTGAACAATGATTGATGGCTGCTTTATTGCTTTCAGGCTGGTGTGTTCCCAAAATCATTAAAGAGTTATGTTCAAAGGGCATTGGCTCTATGTAAGGATGAAAAGCAATCAGCAGCTTGCCAGGAAATCATGAAGCAGGTGAGGATTTTCTTTTAAATAAAATTTTGGCAGCTGTTATTCAGGATTATGTGCATAATGAATTGTTTTCTTTCTTCTCTCTGTTTTTTTAAAAGTTCTATTCATGCCATGTTCATCAAGCATTCATTAAGAGTTTGGGTTAATGAATTCTTAATATGCTTGTAACTAAAAGTTGTTTAAATGAAGAATATAAGTGTTTCACTACAGAAATTTCATCTTTACAAATTGACAGAGCAAGGAGGCTAGCTCGAAACTTAGGATAGCCTTTATCCACTGAGCTGACCTTGTCTTGTTGATTGTCTGCATTTAAAAGAGGGTACTGGGTCCGCTAGAAAGGAAGATTGAGAACAATGATTCATGTGCCTAGCTTTATGGACTGATTTTTGACAACTTTTTGACTTCCTACGTGTATGCTATTATGTTTCTTTATAAGGAATGCTATGGAAAAGGTTTTTCCGTGGTAGGATTTAGCTTTAAAGTTATCGAGATTAATTGGTGCTGATACCTACATGTTAAATGTTTTATATTTTGGGATATTTTGGTGTACTTGACTTCATTTTTGTCTTTTTCTTGTTCTACTTGCTATAAATCTGTACTTTTCTAGTTTACGCTGGATGCATGTTATGTTTGAACTTTGTCCTTCACCTCCTCCTGTCCTCTTTCAGATAATTACCAAGGCAACTAGTGATGGAACAATTCATACACGAGACTGGGATGCCGAGCCTCTCTTTCCAATACCAAATACAGATATGACTGATAAGAAGTATCTATTCTTGTTCCCTATCTAAGCTTTATTTTTTGCCTTGCTTTTATTTGGAAATATATGGCATTCATTTAGGTTCTAGTAAATAACTTGTTCTGCCTCAAGCCTTATGCCTCTCTTCCTTTCTTATTTTATCGTCTCACAGCAATTCACAGAATTCAACCCCTGTTTCTTTATTTTCAAAGTACAAGAAGAGTCCAACTAGACGGACCAAGAGCAGGTGGGAGCCTTTAGAGGAGAAATCAGTTGACAAATTGGGTTCTCTCAACAATTATGCTGCAAAATATAGTAGCCGAGTTCCTCTTGATGAAAAGGACAGAAAGGTAGCATTTCATTCCACTGCATTTTTTCTTTTGTAGCAATTCTATGCTAGGGTTGATGCTTTTTTTTTTTGGGTGGTAGGTGTTTAGTGATATCATTGGTTCTTAAGGCATTGCACTTCTGCTACAAATAATTTAACAAGCTCTTTGTTGAATTATTGTGCAGCCCATAGGAGCAAGTTCTGAGGGGAAGACTGATGTTATGAAAAAGTTTAGGTTTCCACAGATGGAGCAGAAATCTGCTGGTAAAACTGTTCAAAGACAAGCAAAGAGGCAGCGTCTTGCTGATGCTAGTGCTGCTGATAATGGTGATGCATCTAGTGATAGTGACAAGGAACAAAATTTAACAGCATATTATTCTGGTGCTATTGCACTAGCTAATACCCCAGAGGAAAGAAAGAGACGTGAAAATCGTTCTAAGCGTTTTGAGAAAGTGCAAGGAAATCGAGCAGAAAGTAATCACTTTAAGGCCAAAAATGCGGGCACTGCAAATCTATATGCTAGAAGGACTACTGCTTTGGTGCTTAGCAAGAGTTTTGAAGATGGTGGCAACAGGGCTGTTGAAGACATTGACTGGGATGCACTAACTGTGAGAGGAACATGCCAGGAAATAGAGAAACGATACTTGCGTCTTACTTCTGCTCCAGATCCCTCCACTGTAATCATCAATATTTATAGTTTTGTTGTCGTAATCTTTGCATTCCATCTTTTGAATTATTTAGAAAGAATGATGTTATATTTGCATATTTGAGCTTCCTCATTGGTTTACAGGTAAGACCAGAAGAAGTTCTGGAAAAAGCTTTGCTTATGGTTCAAAATTCCCAAAAGAACTACCTTTATAAGTGTGATCAGTTGAAGTCTATTCGCCAAGACTTAACTGTCCAAAGAATTCGTAACCATCTAACCGTAAAGGTATATCTGATGCATATCCCCGTCTTTGGGAGAATAAGACGTGTTTATGTTGATGAGGGTTTCTTTTTTAAAACTGATAATTCCTGGATATTGTGCTGATTTTCAAGCATAATTTCACTGCTAATCAGGTTTATGAAGCTCATGCTCGATTTGCTTTGGAAGTTGGGGATCTGCCTGAGTATAATCAGGTTTGCACTTCAATTCATTTTATTATAATTTCTTTTTTGGAGTAGCTTTTATTGAAATGTGTAATGTATAATAGTGGTTTGTTACTGGGACTAAATTCTGTCTTTACATAATTGTTATGTTTTCAGCCTTTTGTTTATCAGATGTGGCCGAATGCTTGCCCCCAAACTATAGTTATCCTTGTCTGCCAAGTTAAATTAACATACTGTGCTTTTACAAAAATGCTGATAAAACACATGGCTAAAGTACTAAAAGAACTCTTATCCTTCTATATACCCAATTACACCCTTTAACTGTTACTTTTGTTCTTCTCTTTTTCCGGCCAAAACCATTACTTTTGTTTAAGCAAGCCCTTTTTGCATGAAAACTAAAAAATAAAAAGCTGTTACACATAGGGGTTTAACTAACAAAAATAATAATTTAAGAGCTTTATTAGGTAAAAATTGTACTTTGAGGGCTCAATTAGACAAAAATAATATGTTGTTATTGAGTATGGTTGTCTAGAAAATTTTGAAAAGTGCAAGGGCTTTTCAAGAATTTTAGCCTAAAACACACATATGGACACTAGTGAGTAGTGTGTATAACTATTGTTTGAAACAGTACCATATTGCTAGGTTTTTTCTCTTTTGGTGGCATTATTGTTGAGTAATGTTTTATGTAGCCAACACTCTTCTAGTGGCTCATGTTCTCTAGATGTTTTCAAGGTTAATAAAATTGTGGACATTTCTCAAGATGTAAGCTAATATCTGAGACTTTGTCTTTACTAGTGATTAGTATGTTTAACTATTGCATAAAACATTAGCATATTGCTAGTTTTATCTCTTTCAGTGACATTATTGTCAGGTAATGTTTAATATTGCTAGTTCACCATACGTTCATCCTTATTTTCAGAAATTTGTGAACGAGTTACCAAAGGATTTGAGTAGTATCTTTCTTTTTTGCCTCTTTTTGGGGCGTAATGCCATTTTAAGTCAGCTGGTGCTTAGCATTCACCATCTTGAAATATTTGGCAACTGATATTTTATGCTGAGTTGGAGATAATAAATGTAAATGTATAAAGATCTTGTGTTATCATCTTACATTTGTAATCATATTCGCTTTTCTTTCTTTTTCCTCCCATGTGGTCCAGTGCCAATCGCAGCTGAAAATCCTTTATGCTGAAGGAATCGAAGGTTGCCATATGGAGTTTGCTGCTTATAATTTACTTTGTGTTATAATGCACTCAAATAACAACAGAGATCTTTTATCATCAATGTCACGGTTAGTTCTGTTGCTTTTTGATGTACATTGATTTTTCCTTGATTGCTTGAATCATTTATGTTATTATTCACGCAATGAATTTTGACGCAAAATATCCAATTATATCTGATTTCCAGGTTATCTGCTGAAGCAAAGAAGGATCAAGCTGTTCAGCATGCACTCGAAGTTCGCGCAGCAGTGACTTCAGGAAATTATGTCTTGTTCTTTAGATTATACAAAACGGCACCTAACTTGAACTCCTGCCTTATGGGTAAAGTGTATTCTACTGGGTTATCTCAATGCTAATAACTAATTTCATATATCAAAGGAGTGCTAAGGTCTTTCTTGCATTGGTTCCTTTCGCAGATCTTTATGTTGAGAAAATGAGATATAAGGCTGTAAGCTGTATGTCTCGTTCTTATCGTCCTCAAGTACCTGTTTCGTACATTGCTCAGGTGCTGGGCTTCAGCAATGGTGTGCTTACAAATGACGGAAGTGACGAGAAAGAGTCGGATGGATTGGAGGACTGTGTTGACTGGTTAAAGGCACACGGTGCATGCCTTGTTGTGGATAGTAACGGAGAGATGCAGCTTGATGCTAAGGTATCGTTAATCTCACCTGGATAACAAACATATATAATCATATTAAGCTGTTGATAATTAGCAATATTCCCATCTTGGTACATTCATTAGATCCTAGTGTTGTTTAATTAGCCTGATGATCTGAGCTCTAAATAAAGCCATCAAAAGTCCGCTCCGTAAGAAAATATCACTTCATGTCATGAGAGAATATCGTCACAGGAGCAGTCCGATTGTTCCTAATGTCTAACTTTGGGCGTTCACCATTTTGCATTGCCAGTTTGTTTCCCCCTTTTCCCCGTCTCCTCAAGATACCAGGAAGTTTGGTTATGCATTGCTCTGACTGGTGTTCTTAAAGTGCAGGCATCATCTTCAACTCTCTACATGCCGGACCCTGAAGATGCTGTAGCCCATGGCGATTCCAGTCTGGCAGTTAACGATTTTCTGACACGGACATCATCGTAGCCTTGTACTCCTTTTTAAAAGTGTATTCGAAAGCATTAGTAAGACGACGAAGTGTTAAGCATTTGCCAAATCACTATCAGAGAAAGAGTGGGAACATTTCGTAGAAGGCGTGGCAAAATCCGAAAGACCCAACATCTGACGACGTTTCTTGTACCCTAAGAAAGAGTAAGATCCCAATTGTATACCATGAAAAACTAATTCAAAAAGAACTCAAAATCCTCTCAGAAATGGGTTGTTAAGATGGCAGATTGAGAGAGAGTCGGTTGAGTTAGGCAAGTAGCAATGTAGTTTCTTTTTATTGAGGTTTGTTTTCTGAAAACATATATAGATTCATTCTTTGTTGGTGAAAAGACCGAACATAGATGTATTTCAGGAAGATGATAATAAGGAAAATTAGTCTCCCTTTTTGATATTTGAATGCTTTGGACATTGGGCTAAGTCCAGGTTTACCTGAAAATTTTATATTTATTTTAAATAGTAAAATCTGTTTTCAAAGTTTTAAAAACTGGATTGGTGGATTGATTCAATTGATTTTTTAGTTCAATTGAATAAATTATTAAAATATAAAAATAAAAAAATAATTTAATCTGTTTAATTGATTTTTAGTTTAGTTCAATCGGTTTATGTTATATTGATTTGCGGATTAATTCGGCCATTTTTGATCTAATTGATAGGCAAAATTTTATGAGCACGATCTCATTCTCAAAGCTTTCATGCCAATTTTTTTCGGTAAAATTATTAAGAATGTGATTATTAGGATGTAATATTATAATACTTGGTATATTAAAGAAAATACTAAAATTTAGAGAAATTATATTTTGTTTAGTAAGAATTTTATTAGGATGGGATGAGAAATTGTCCCCATCAAATAAAACTTTGATTTGACCATTTTATTAAATTTCAGTAATATTTATTATTAACAAGCAAGAAAATTATCTATTTATTTTAATAAGATTAAATATTAGAACTAGACATAAATTCTAATTTAATGTGTATTACCATATATGAGCTTTGATTTTGTGCGATTTTATACATTAACTTTTAGTTTGATTTAATTTTTACAAATCACTAACAACACTATCAAATTAGTACCATTTTATGTTGATATATTGCATACATAAATAACTATATTAATCCAATACGAAAGTAAATATTTCTTTAAATGTGTATAATTGAATCAAAATTAAAGTTTATATATACATATGAATTACAATTCAAATTTTATATATATAATTACCCCAAATTAATGTTTATGTATCAAACTGTGCATTAGACTAAAGTTCATACGTAAATTTGATATTTATCCTTTTTACCCATTATTTTTGGGAGGTATAAATACTTTTTTCTTCTTTATTCTAAGTTGAATAGAAGCATAGAGGTTGGTGAAGAAATAATCGTTTTACATGAAAATAAAAATTTAAATTTAAAAATGTAAAAAAATTGAGATGAAAGATAATAATATGAAAAATATATATAAATATATAAGATAAATTATACCATCAATCACTTGACTACTAGCATGTCAACTACAAAAACTTTCAATTTCTTACTAACATTATGAAAATTATCTTAAAAAAAACAACTTTTTCGATATAAAATTTAGTTAAAATTGTCTACAAAATATTCTTTTAACTTCTTCTTATAGTTGGACTTTACTAAAATTTTAGGCTCGTTTGTTAGTTCTGAGTTCGGTCTAGCCTGAAAAATGGGCCTAAAATTGTGCTCAAACTTGACCTAGATAAAATGCTAAGATTCGAGCTCGTCCCATTCGAATTAATTTTTTATATAAATTTTTAAAAAATATAATATACAACAAATACTAAAAATATTAAAAATAAATATTTTCCAACAAATTGAAAATAAATAAAAAATATTTATACTTAAATAACGCTAAGATATGTGTAACTTAATAAACAATGCCTCTAATATAATAACAAAATAACAATAAAACAAGATTTATATAATATCCAAACAATAACAAAAAAAAAATAACAACATAATAGTGAAATGGCAGCAAAATAGTTAAAAAACAAGCGAAAACAACATATTATTGTCTTTTTGCTAATTCGGGCCGGGTCGGGCTCGGGTAAAAAAAGCCTTACTCGAGGCCCGATCCATTTTTTAAACGAATCTTAGTTTTTTGCCCAAGCTCATTTTTCGAGTTTATATTTTTTCTCAAGCCTTCTCACTTTCGAGTAGACCTTCTGACCGACCCATGGACAAGTCTACTCACGGTGATTTAGCATATATTAAAAAAGATTAGTATTCTTGAAATCTTTAGAATTAATTATTAGATCTAAATGATTTATTTATAGGAGGATAAAGTAAAAATTCTTTTCTTATTCCTCTCCTTATTCTCTTTTAAATTTTTTATCTATTTTTTTTATTTTTCTATGTTTTTTATTACGATTTAATCATTTTCCCCATTACTAAGTTATCTTTCCACATTTATTTTTATGCATATAAATTTCCTTTCTTTCCCTTAAGTTTTTAATTATTTGATTGTCAAGAAAGAAAATTATGCTTACTTCAATTAGTTGATAAAACATAATCAATTTGTTATCAAATCACAGCTGTAATTATTTTATTTATCTTAGTGTTTTGCGTATAAAAATAAAAAGATTATATTCACTTTTGCGTAAAATGTAATTAGAGTTATTCATGAGTCAGGTCGAGGTAAAAATTTTTGGTCTATTTTTTAGACTCGAACCCAAATTTAAAAATGGGTCTAAAATTTTATCTAAGCTTGGCCAGAGTAAAATGCTAAATTTTGAGCCCAATACCAGTATTAAAATTTTTATATTATTATTTTTTATATAAAAATAAATTTTATAGATATAATACATCAAATACACTAACCCAACAAATTAAAATAAATTTAAAAAATATTTATACTTGAATAACACAAAGACATGTGTGTAACTTAGCAAGCAAAATGCCTTTAAAATAGTAGCATAATTAATAATAACAACAAAATGGTAGCAATATAATAGAGAAATGACAACAAAATAGTGGCAAAACAATAGCAGTGTTTTTTGGGCAAATTCAGACTGGGTTGGACCTGGGCAAAAAAGCTTATCCAAGGCCAAGTTTATCTAGAAAATAGACCTTATTTTTATCTAAATTTATTTTTGGACCTATATTTTTGCCCAAAATCCTTCTACTTTTCGGGTGACCTGACCTATTAACAGGTCTAGATGCAACAAATCTACAACATATTAATTACTTCCATTTTCAAAGAAAGAAAATATATTCCTATTAATCACATAATTAAGATTACATCAAAGCTTTATAGTGACTTCTTATGCAAACATTTTGGACATTAACAAATGATAGACAATACAAGAAGAAAGCACATACATTTACAATGAAATAAAAAAAAAAAAAAAAAAAAACTCTAAACAAGTCACATTTGTAATTGTGTTTGTCAACATCAATCTCTTTATCCAATGGCTGTCAAACAAGATTTTTCGAGTCTTTCCAAAG